>CM054112.1:126185960-126643460 GCA_028673005.1 Tanypteryx hageni
TAGCTAATTTTGATAAATAACTAACCAAAGAACATATATTTACTTTTGCAAAGACACTTTTTGGGCTTAGGAAATGCATTGGTTTTGAAGTTACTTGAAAAGAAATGAAGTACTCATTAAAACTTACACATAATAATATGTTTAGAATCTGAATGATGTTGATGTTGCTAAACCAATATTGCCATTAGACTGTGAAGCCAATGTTTTTATTGAATTATTAAATACAACAATTTTATGTTTAGATGATATTTTATTACTCTATAATTTAAGCCTCTATAGGGATTCTAGATGTTTATGTTTTTTGTAAATGATTCATCAAATTTTATAAACAAATTGCAAAAATTAATAAATTAGTAGCAATAATTATTATTGTAATTAGTAGTTAATGGATGTTTGAAGCACATGTATTGTTTCATAAGTCAAATCATAGGAAAGTAGGTTGATTAGGTACTATATATTCTTAAAATGTTGAGAATGAGAATTTAATTTCATCTCTAAGATGCCTCTTTATAAAGTTATACCAATTTTTAAACATTTAAAATTCATTGTGAAAGAATTTATTTTAAAAGTAGTTATCACTAAGAATTTGACTGTAAATTACTTTAAATTAAAATGAATTGCATCTTGAATTAATCAGTAAGTTATTACTGTAAAAAAATTGTAACATTTTTGCAGACAAATTTTTTAGAGTACGCATATTTGTCTCTGAGTAAAATAGCATGTTTAATAGAATGCTTATTTAAATCTCGCTGTCTGTTCAATGAAAAAATATACTCCTGTAGTAGTAGAAGCAATCTTGTAGTTTTCTGTTTCAGAAAATTATCTTCAAGTAAAAGTAAATTGATGAATTAATAGCTTACCATTATATTAAATGCATTATTCAAATATGAATTAATTCAATCTTAGTTACTGTATTATTCATCAGTAAAAATTTGAATCATGCATTTTCTAAAATGATAAGTGTATTAATATCATTAATAAAGTCAGGCTCTTCTTTTGGAATTTACTCATTGAGATGAAAAGAAAAACTTTTGTCATTTCCACTGTTTATTGGACACGACCGGTTTTGCTACGATCGTAGTATCATCATATATTCCATATATAGGAAAAAAGGGGGAGGGAGAAAGGAGGGATTACATAGGAAGCAATTGGATGGTAATTAAAGAAATGGTTAGGAAAAGGAAGGGGTTGGAAAAGGAAAGCGGAAGCAAAACAAAGTTACAAAATGTATACAAAAAAATTGGTAAAAAGAGCCAAAGACAAAAAAGATACAGAGTATTTACAAAAACTTAGGTAGGCTTAACAGAGGAGAATGATTGTGAAAAATGTATTCATTTAAGAGAAGCGAGTCCTTACAAATAATTATCTCTAGCTGTTCTAGAGGATCCAATTTGCCACCTTTAATTTCTAAGTGGAGGAATTTAGAGTTGAAGGAACTGTGATGATTGAAGTTTAAAAGATGTTTTGCAAATTGGGAATTCAAATTATTTAACCTTAATCCTCTTATCAAAACTCCTCCCTGTTTGGCCGATGTAGACCACTACGCAATCATCACAAGCAAGTTTATGTATGTCACTTCTTAAGTACAACTGTATCGGGTCTTTAGCATTAAGGAATAATTTAGAAAAGGTAACTGGGTAGTAGAAATCAGGTTTAAATTTAGGTAAAAGGTTGGACAATTTATATTTATTTATTTGTTTTGTTTCCGCCTTCCTTTTCCTAACCATTTCTTTAATTACCATCCAATCCCCTCCTCCTTTTTCCCTATATATGGAACTGTTTTATATATTTTTTCATCTGTTTATGCTACTATCGTAGCGACACCAGTCGTGTTCAATAAACTGTGGAAATGACAGTTTTTTCTTTTCATCTTGATAAGTGTATTAGGTACACATTATGCATGAGCTTTTTGGTTGTAGATATAATTTTGTCATCATCCAAAACGGTTTAATCCATAATTGAATAATAATAATAGTGTGTGTTTAAAACAAGAGAAGTAAAAACACATGAAATTTGCCCTAAAATTACCCATGCAAAAGCTGAGAAGCTCCTGCTAGCAACTAAACTAAACAAAGATCTAATGACGAAATTAGAGAAATACCATCGCCCTGCATAGATTGGAAACATGGACGCTTAGGAAAAATTTATAAAATGTCTATTTTCTCAATATGGACATGGAGAATCCAGAAAATGAAAGGATTGATCGAGTGAATAATGAGGCCGTATTCAGAGCACTAGAAGAGATCGAATTACACAAATGATTACAATGACCAAAAATTAGTAATATCTATTTTGTGCTTTAAACAATGCCATGTTTTAATCCAAATATAATAATAAAATCCCAGGTTGGTTCCTTCGTTCGTGCGTAACTGGTGGTAAAAATACATTAAAAGGCGAATAACTTAATCAAATATGCACATATAACAATGAAATTTGGCGAAAATGGTCTGCTCATAAGTAAAAATGCTCTGACGAAGAAAAAATACGAAAAACGTCCAGAGATCATGGCTGGTGATACATTCCCCATAACATAACCCGTAAAAATCGATTTTTCGATCTGCAGGCTTTTTTTTCGTTTTCAAAATTAGATTAGAAGTAATTGACCTACGATCTTCGAATAAAAGCTATTTGATAGGAAAATAAACAAAGATTCTTATTGTAGATTTTTGCTTTCGGCTCGAAATTGCTCGAACTTTGCAAAAAATTCAAAATTTCCTGAAAATATTGCGTTTTTCGTGAAAGGTTCCTATGACGACAGAACAGATTGTTGAACACGAGATCCTCATTATTATATGCTTTCTTATATATGCATAAAATTGACATGATGCAGAAATCATGAAAATTTAAGAGTCCATGCTCACAACACACCATATTATGGAAAATTAATTCCAGGCGAGGATCGCACATTCACAAAAAACGTTTTAAAACAGCTGTTACACTAATCATTAAATCTTCAAACAGGTTTTGCCAAAAATAAACAATACGAAACAATTAAAGAAGTTTTGGTTTGAGAAATTAAAAAAGAAGTTTTTTCATTCACTTTGTTTTTCAGGAGAAATTTTTCACACACTCGAATTTCTATTATCATTCCCTCATTTTTGACGTGTCGTCGCTAGTTGATTATAAAATTATAAGCAACGATATCTTTATAATACCGAATGGAACTATCTCATTCGCCGGTCTGAAGCGTAAAATACAAAGTAGAAGTAATCTTAATATAGCGTTAAGTTTTTCAATGAATTAATGTTAATATACGGATTTTAAATTGTAATCATTACATAATTCTGACAAAATTAATAGAATATAATTCTTTTGAAAATACAGTCAATCGCAACCTTATAACGCGCGGGGTATCAGTCATTTTCACAATTATAGTTTTCAGTTTCTTCTCCAGATGTCAATGCTGTAGTGCCAAGCATGGGATTTGGGTAGACATGTAATTTCCTTGTCAGCATTAAGCGAATTCGTATTAAATTTTCAACAAAAATGTAATAACATAAGATGCGTCTTGTTGTTATTGATTAGCCAGAGGATAATGTGCTTGTAGTGGAGGAATAACGCATTAAGGGCAAATAGTTACGTCAAAGACGAAGAGGATGGTGCTAATTCTCGGTCTCTGTTGATCCCGATTCCACCGCAGTTATGGAAGAGGGTAGGGTGAGAAAATCGTCGAAGGACCAGCAGAACATTACTCCACCATATTCTTGTGAGTAGAATGTCTTTAATTTTTAATAATATTATATTTACAGAAATAAGGTTTTGGGATTAATTGGATGGTCTATGTAATGACAATGTTATGACAATTTTAGTATTCGTCCTATAGTTAATATGTAAGCGTTTATAATTATTTTGTATCTCAGGTATATTGTAAAAGTAGATGGAATACTGCGGATTAAAAAATATCTTAATTTGTTCTGAATATTAGCAATTGTATGAAAAATTTTGAAGTTGTGCGTCTGGAGTGCATTTTCCATTAATCAATTAAAATACGTGTGTTCATGTTGTTTTCTACGCTTGATTTAGAGCAGAATGTTAGCCCTTTCAAATGATGACCTTTATTTCACCCATGGACATTCTATTTTTCTTTCTTTTTATTTAAATGATAATCATAGTGTTGCATAACGTCAGTATAATTCGATGTTATGGTAAAGGGTTGGAATAATGGCGATATGTATTTTCTCTTTGTTTATTAATTTTGTGACTGACTTTCGAGAAATTCCTTAAGATACTTAACGCGTTAGGTGACTTTTCACGGTAAACGCCCGCCGACCGTGCTTCTTCGTCCGTGAAAATACAATGCTTCGTCTGCTACGTGCTGCGCGCATATGATGATTTACACACTGCAGCATGCATAGAACAGCTGTTTTAGAAGCCGTTGCAGGTGTGATTTATTTTAGATTTCTTCCGTAAATACTACCTTTTCCAAAACATTTGTAGTTTTACAATTTGTTTCTTTTCGATACCTATATTATTATTAACAACCTATTAACGTACAGCTTATTGATTTCTTTTTTTATCATTACAACTATTTTTAATTTTCCGAAATGTACCTCGAGGTATTTGTTAGACGTTTTAGAAAAAATTACCAAATTTATTAAATGTTCCCATTATTATTTATATCCGAAGGCTTATTTTTGTTTTTAATATTTATATCGACCATTTACTCTCAATAATTTGTAAAACTCGCTTCAATTTTTAACGAGATTCACCGAACGCCTTCATCATAGTCTTCAGCCCATTCAAAATTCATTTTTTTATTCATCCGATCGCTGTCTATTTTCAATGCGCGATATGTATTTGTATGGATCTTTATTTTAATCTGTATGTCCACATCCAGTTATTATTTAGAATTGAGCTCGTAAAATTTGAAAGAAAATTAATTATTTTAATTTATAACGGAGCTTTTTAATAAATTTGGTATCTGCCTAATGCAAAAATAATATTAATAAAATACTAATCAGTGGCTTTGTTTCGTCGTAGTATTAGTTTATGAGACCCATTCTAATTTGAAAGCTTCCAGCTGTTTAATAGTTGAGAAGCATTCATTATTAAATAATTTACACCTTGACCTTGAACGAAGTTCTAGGATATTTCCGTGATTAGGTTTGAGAAAAATAGACGTGGTGGGAGAGAGGAGGAGATTGGATGTTTTCGTTTCTCTATCTCCCACCGATTAATAATAATAATACTCAGTTTTGTGTTTTTCTTCCTCTATTCTCACAGTTTTTAATTACTATCTATTCATTTATGCTTCTTATATGTGTATTTAGTATGTTCCTTAATTGTTGGCGCGAAAATTTCAAGATGATGTCGCATTACGGAGGTGTTCTTTTTACGTGGTCTTCGGCAGTGGAAAGTTTTGATGTCTGTGTATGTGACAGCTTTTTTGTGGGTGCTCTAACTCAAAAACTATTAATCAGGTCAATGTGAAATTTTATATTTAACATTTTTATGAAAGTCACAAGAAATGATTAATTTTTGGCATAAATCGGTCAAACGGGAGTGGGTGTTTACTCTTATCACATCCGTTATTTTGAAATATTTGCTTTAATATTTGATATATGTAAAAATCTACTGGAATAAAAGTTGTAGGAAGTTTTATTTTCTACAACCTTTGTTTGAAACATTTTCCCATATAATGCATTGTTTAAGAGATATCTTATATTTTTAGCTGCCACCACCACGCCACCTACCAACGACTATTGTTAACAATTGACGCTTAGTTACGTCTTAGTAACGCTTCTTTTAATTTCCTTAATTGTTGGAGCTTAGTGGCTATATCCAATATCAGAAGGGTATTGTTTGAGTTTATTTCTGTTCTTTGTCAAGTCTAAAATGTTCTCGCAATTTCTTAAAATATTTATTATTATGTAACCTATTTGGAATTTTTATAAATATTACAGATATGGAGAAAGTCATGTGGTGGCCACATCAGATTTTTCTATTTACGATTCGCGTTAATGAACTGAAGCAAATTAATTCCATTGTCTTGGTCGTGACTTTGTAGCATTCCATAATAAAATCTACGTAAAAGTTATTCTTTTGTTTTTGATTTAATTTAAAGCTAATTGAATTGATGAAAGTTTCATTTTATTTTTTCAAACCGCTTATGGTCAATAAATTTGTTGAATTTGCTAAGAAGTTTGGAGATGTGAACCTGTATCTTATAGAATGTTCATATTATGGTATTTCATTGTCTTTCGAATTGGTATAAACTGTATTTATTACACTTATTTGATAACTTTATCTCAGGCTCTTGATTAGTATTTTACGAATGTTGAAGCTACTGGATTACGCAACTTCATTTTATTGCGAAGAAGTTTGGCATATTATGAATACTTAACCGTAAACCTACGCCAGTATGAGAAATTTTCTCGAAAAAATAAATGATAATCGCAATCTGTTTCGCTGTGACATTATCAAACGATTAATGACCGACTAAAAAATTTTTGAAGTTTACCTTTTTATTGGAAATTACGATTCTCATTGTCTAATGTAAGTGTGCGCTAAATTTGAGAAAAGCCATACTTGAACTGTTGGAATACTTTTAAACGTAGGCCGTATCGAATATATAAGTGAATTATTATTCTGTAGCCATCAAAGGGTGACATTATACATCACATTTATCCTTTATCCTTTCGTGTTCTTCCTATGTGGCGTGTCATCCATCGGGTGATTCCGAAACTTTAATATTTAAAGTGAACATCGCAAGAAAATGATGATCGGAGATTGGAAAAGAGGCATTCGTTATAGTAGTTTGATGCCTCACTTCTTTAGTAGTTCCATGTTCTCATGAAAGAGGAAAAAATCGCATCGCGTTGTTACTCCCATCAGCAGGTAACCTCAGCTAGCCTCCGCTCGAAAGGTGTCTATCGATTACTTTCCATTAACCGTGGTATCGAGAGAACATTGCTTCTCTTACCATTTCAACCCTAGCTGCTGACGTGGGAAGATTTTTTCTGTTCAATATCTTCCGAAATTTTATCCTTTGGTTTAACTGCCTCGTTCAATCATCTAATCATTCGCATAGACATTATTCTTAGTAACTACATGTAGTCTAAAGCAGTGCATATTACTGCTTGGATGCGATGCTTTTTGAATTTATCCGAAAAATCGTAGCAATTTCTCATTTCCTCGGCGGATCGTTCTAAACCGCATTTGCAAATATTGCATTTGTTTCTGTTGTTTCCAAAATAGCTTGGAAATGTTATTCGAAATGTTATTTTAAAAGCAGCATTCTAGAATGCATAATGTTAGCCACTGCATTGTAAGTGGTTTCACTTTTTCATTTTCGCGTGTTTTTATTTTCCTCTCTTAGCAAACATGCCAAGCCTACTTCCTACTTGACATTTTAGGTAATGCTGGGTAAAGTACAGAAATATCGAATTTTCCTGTTCAAATTTGAACGTGAAATTCTTTAGAAGAATGGCTTTACGTAATTGCTTTATCGTAGAAAAGTTACCTAAGAATTTACATTATACGTAACTCAGCAAGGTTTCAGGGGCGAAAACATTGGTGATGTACAGCAGAAAATTTAAGTGAACATTAAAGGATAGCTACGCAATTCGTTCTTTCTTTAAACATACCTTTGTTACGAGAAATTACTATTTATTGAAAAATAAATTATAAAAATTACGCCAGAGAGCAAGGGCGTAACAACAATTTTGCTCGCATTACCTATGTAAAAAATCTTTAAAAATTATTTTCATATGATTTTAATTCTTGATTTTTTCGAAATTAATATTCTAAAAATTTCTCTTATCAACTCATCAGTTGTCATTTTGCATGCTTCTGAGCTTTCTACTGAAAGAAGTGATGAATACTTTAATCTACTTCTGGGCATACAAGTACGTAGGTAGCTTTTTATTGACTGTAATTTTGAAAAAAAAAGATCTTTCATTTGACGACAGAGTTACTGGCAGTGTCAAACATATCAAAGCTGCACGTACGTTGCTATAGTTCGGCGGTTTTCAACGGGTAGTACGTCATGTTTGTTGGAGAGGTACACGGAAGTGCTAAAGATAATTTTTTTCTTGCTTCGCCTTTCATGCACGATTTCATAATCAAAAGTTATGTTAGGACTAAAGATAACGCCATAAAAACAAAATTACTCCAAAACTATGAATTTGAACGTTATAAACAATAGTTATGCGTAGAAATCCAAATATTATTCATTTCATTATCACTTGAAATGGCAAAGGGGTATGCGATCATTAAAAACGCTGTAAGGGCTACGTCGGCTATTGTCTGATAACAGTCTTTATTTAATCGTTATTAAATCCAATAGTTACTTGGTGTCCATGCAGTTTTCAATCTCATCTTTCAAAACAGTTCAGAAACGGGAGAATTAATCTGCTACGATATTTCAGTGGTAGAATATCTGCTCGGCAAGTGGAAGACCTGGGTTCGATTCCCGGTAATAGCAGAATCTTTTCTCGTTTCAAAAATATTCCAAACAGTGTTTGTCGATATCGAGAGAAGTTCGTCGCAAACGGCTTAGTCAATAAATTTATTATAAATTTTTGTGGATATTATTTGGTTTCTTGTCCGTTCAATTTAGTGAGAGACTTCCAATAATTTTTTGCGGGGCCCCCACTGCGTGGGCATGCTCCAAGTTTCCTTCCCGACAGTGAGTCATCCTTTTATGAGGTTTTTTATCATGTTATGGGTGGTAATATCAGATTTTATGAGGCAAAAACTAACCTCTTTCGTAACTCGAGGAAATTAACGGAATGAGAACTCGAAACAGTTTTGTTTTCATTCGGTGCAGACCTGACTTTTCACGCATAGATAAAGGTAGCTCTGGTGCATATACGTAAAATAATTTATATAGTAACGATACATTTACATTTTACCATATGCTAGTGGATGGCAGGATATGGCAAACTATTCCTCATTTATTATTTTTATTCTCTCATTCGATTTTTTTGTGGTATTGAACGATACTGGCATACAATTAATTGATAAATGAACCCTTTAACGCTTAGTGGTTAAATATTTAGCCACCGCATTTTTCTCTGATTGCTCACCTATTATTTCTGCAAAATTAGATGTTTCCTTGAGGAGTCGTTTTTAATGTTTGATTTATTGCACAGAAGTAGTTTTTGACCAATCCTTGACATAGTTAAAAAATATATAGATGACTAAATATTTAGCCACTAAATCTTCAATATTCAATAAATGTTCAATATTCTCCCAAGTATAAAGCGTATAAATATAATATTTAGCCACCATTCATCTACGAAAAACCATCCTCAGGAAATGTGAGCCTTAAAGGGTTAAAGAATATCGTTAGCTTCGGATGGTAGCTGAGGTTGGCTCCGGTGCAGTTTTTTTGTTATTTATCGTGACGCCCTAAAGATTTGATGGCGATGGTTTGATGGAAAAACAACAGGGACTTGAGTGATTAGTGCGCTATCGTTATCGGGGGGACTTGCTTTCCAACAGTATTTCTCTTTCTTTCCGAAAGTGTTGTCTGTTTTAAATTTGTTTCGTTCCAATGAACGAGTACTGTATCTTGTAAAATTTTGAAAAGATAAAAGAATGGATATTGATTCTATCCTGTTATTTTACCTCCATTGCACGGAGAATTTTATTTTAAATCTGTGTTGTGATTTGAGTACGCTATCACAGTAATTGGGTAATATTGCTTTTACTCTATCTTTGTTCGGCTAAATAAGATGAAAGCCACGTGAAACCAGCGCAATTGAGCAGTGACATTTTCGCATCTTCGTAGTATGGCTTCAAACCTTCGGATTAGCTAAGTCACGAGATTTTAGCCTTTGGCAGGTGGGTCAGATATATAGTTCCGTTGGAACACTATAATAGTAGCATGAAGAGATTGCCAATTATCAGGGAAACTTTACATAAGGGACTGCAATCTGAAGTTAATGCCCAATTCTTTGACATCAGGAAAAAGTCAATTACAGAAATGCCTCGATGACGTAGGTAGAAATAATATAAGAGGCAGAGAGCGTTACAGTACTTTAGAGAGGAGGAAATACAGTGAACTATGAAATATGATAATTTGTTTAAGAATAAATTAAATTGACTAATAAATCAATATGTCCTACTGAAGTACTTCTCGTCCGAATTTGAAGCAGTGGAAGTCGAGGTGGCAGGAACTGCACGAGTTTTAGGTCAGTTAGTGTCTTAACTAGCAAATATTGCACGTTGTCGACTTTCTCGATTATCACTTCCTAGGCTATTTATGCGACGTCATCGATAATAAAAATTTACTCTTTTTAATCATTTAAAAAAAAATTCTGAAGTTTTTGTCTAATGTTTCGATTTTTTTGAAAAAATAATGCTGTCTTCGTTATAAAGCCTGCTGCAGTTCTAAACTCATAACGAAAATCTTTCAGTTTCCGAAGCCATAAGTGTTAAAGCATTGGATGCTTCGGATTCTTCAGTATATTCCATGTTTTTCTACGTGTTGTAACTTAATGGATGATATACGAATTGCATACAATCACAAGGTCCGTAATATCTCATCGTGACGCACTGCGCAATAACATGCCCTTTAGATTTGCGTATGTTTTATTAATCCGTGTCAAATATCCTGTATACAGTTTAACTGAATATAAACCTAGTTAAATTTACAATGTTGCATTTAAAAATCCGTCCGTCCTTTTATATTTGCATAATTAAAAAAACTCCGCATGAGGAGTCGTTTTTAATTCAAAGCTTTAGCGCTGCCAGGTGGAGTTTTCTGCTATAATAATCTCAAAGTTGGGCTAAAAAACTGTATATCACAAGGTATAATCAAACGTGGTGTGAAGCAGCCGGAACTGTAATATCGGGAATATATTTAATGCACATCACAACGCTTCGTTTCTGAAGTTTTATATTTAAATACGGGTGATGCCGTTGAGAAGAGAGGTTTTATCGCGCCGTGAGTATCCGCCCATTAAAGTTATTGTGTAATTTTTAAACCTATGGCTGCAGACTCGACGTAGAAACGAATTGCCCATTGTCACGAAAATGTCGCGTTATTGAAGCGAATGACGTGAAGATCGAAAGAACTGAGTTGAGTCACTCACATGGAAAAAGATTTCGTCTGCCCAAGAAATGGGCTTCGCTGGAACCGGTTAACATGTTTTTCTATAAATAGGAAATTCTTTCTTAATATTGCATGTCACTTGATGTTCACACGGAGCATTGCGTAGTTGATTTCGACGCTCGATTAGGTGCGTGTTCGCTGTAAAATCGCGCTTTTCCCCCACCCCTTTCGTTTTCTTTCCTGTTCCGAGGAAGCCATTCAGGGTTTGTCTTTAGAACTTTTTCGAGAAACCAATCAGGATCGACCAGCATATATCCTTTTCATAAATCTCGTGCGTTATGAAGACCCGCTCTGATATCGTCATTGAGCGTGTGTCCGACTGACATCGTGTCCGAATGCTTGCATTTGCGCCTGCCTGGCAAGAAGCGATGTTTGTAGTATTATATCGTTTAGATGTACTAATTAGGAATGTGTTAACATGTGAAACCGTTTCAAGATTCTAAATGGAATCATGCTTCGACTATGGTAAATGGTATGCGGTTGTATTTTATGCAAGATTCTTTTAATTTTTAACAGCCGCAAGAAAATTAAAATTGCTACAAAAAAAGGTGGGGCGTTTGGTTTATGAAGAAAAACGTTTTCAGTGCAAAATACTTATAAAAATTTACTGGATATAACATCGTATGGCGTTTTTTCGGCGTGGAATACGATCAGCGGAATTCTCTCTTGAGTATCAAAGAAAAAAGTCTAAAATATTGGTTTTTATCTACTGTGCAAATAAAAAAGCACTGACGAAGTATGTTTATGTATATAATATATATTAAGTTTTACCAGATGTTTTGTTGTACTTACGTTAAATTATATTTGTACAGTAGAAATACAATGAAGATATAATCATAAACTCAAGTCGTTTCTTGCATTTGGTGTGTTCCATGTTATTCTCTAATTGTTATTATATGGCCTATTACTGAAAAACTATTTACAACCTGTAAAACTAAGTCATTTCTTTACGGCAATTTATTCCGCGCCAGTTACCGGATGTGTCGAACACAAACGTGTTTTTAGAACGACTGGGACAAGGATGTTCGACAGGTCTGGTCCCTAGCGCGGAATAAACTTAATTTTTTGTTATGTATGACTTGAAACATCCTGTTTCTTTCGCAAAAAAAATGTGAATCCAAAAGTCAAGGGTTTCATGGGCTCCCCTCGGATTGGAAGAAGAAATTTCCGAGTGATGCCACAGGAACGATAAATGATTTTCTTTTTTGAAAATGAACGCCTTGTGCAATGTTCTCTGCGATTTTTCATGAGATTTTTTCGGAATGAAATTGTAAAATAGTGGCTGTGCGCGGAGGGAAAAATAACCGTTCGCGGCCGGGCGCCCGCGCAGCGTAGAGGGAACACCGGTTGCCACCTCTCTCGGTATTCCGGGAATCTCCCGGAACTAGTCTACTGTAGATACATCTCTCTCGGAATCCGGTAGAACTTGTCCGAGAGACCAAAATCTTCGTTAATTTTCATATTTACTGCTGTTTTTACGTTGTATTTAATTGAGATTGTGGTAGAATCATTACCTTTGATTCGAATTAAGCGATACTTAACGCGGAAATGTATTCTTTACACAGGATCATGCTAGTAACTACCTCTGACGCCTTTCTTAAGGATCGCCTGATTTTGACAACAATTTACACCTATCTAGATACATTAATAATAGCTTTTGGAATAATTTATTGCTTTATAAGCGATGCCGAAAATACCTGCCTTTTAAATGGTTATACTGAATTGATCTTGAAGTGTTTAGTTGCATCTTTGCAGTGGAATTCCTACATAGACAGGGAAGGGATAAATGTTGTTGTGGCCAATACTAAAAGGGCGAACTTAAGATGGGCTGATTTCTTTTCAAAGGAAAATAAAGGAGTTGACGGAGAATTAAAGAAAATTGTATCGTTTGTGCTTTCAGTTGCAACGCAGCTTGCGAACGTGTGTTCAATATTATTAATCGATTTTGGTTTAAAGATCGGAACAAATCAAGTCAGAAATTCAAGTATGCACCAATTTTAATTAATCTTGTAAAGATTTCCATGCCTTTTTACTGTCAAAACCAGATGTTTAGGAGGTTACTCTAAATAACTCAAATACAAATTCAAATTTAATAAACAGTGTATGGTTTTTTAAGCAAATGCTATTTTTAAGAGATCGTTATTAATGAATATAGAATACAATAACAACAAAATTAAGGTTATGTAGTAATATGTATTCTAAATAATAAACAAAACAAGTTTTGTGTTCTCATTGACTGTTTCTTAACCTAAAAATATCTCGGAATTAACTACTCGTAAGATAGATTTCTCCAGGAATTAACCACTAATACGGTGGATATCTCCCAGAATCAGCAATTCATAAGGTGGCAACCCTAGTTGAAGGGAATGAGGAAAGTCAGTGGACGCTTCCCTTTCAATATTTATTAGGCTGCGAAGGAATTACAAACAGAAGTTTTAAAAGCTATCGGGTATTTGACCGTCTCCAGGAGAACTCAGTAACGAAAGCTAGCGCGCGAGTTAATGAATACGCTGACGGAAATACAATGAAATGGAAATATAACGAAAACGGTCGTATATGTAGTGAATCGACACACGTAGCGTTTTGTCGTACCTGGCGAACAGAATGAAGCGTGGACGTATTTCAGTAGACGTTTTTATTGTACGCGGTTTGGATGACTGTGCAAACAAAAACGTTTTTGCTCCTTCGCCGATAATTCTTCGCTATCAAAGAGCAAACACACTGCATGAATTCAGTTTCTGGCGCGTTTATATTCATAGATTTTCCAAAATAATGTCATTGCGACATAATTAATTCGAAACAATCGTTATAGCTAAAGGCGTTTTGTGTGCTGAAAAACATCTGTTATTTATCTCAGCGGCCGCGGACATAAAGAACGAGCATAGTTAGCTGCATTACAAATGCGGTATAATTAACCGATTGGATTGTAAAAGCTAATTGAATTTCCATTTGCTATTGGCGATGAACAGGGCCGGACTGGGAACATGTGTAGGCCCGGGAAATATTGACCGAATAGGTTTACTTGTTTCTTATTTTATATACATACACTAAAAAAATTATATATATGTATATAATGTATTTGCATGAGAAACAATAATTATGAAATACATCAGACTTATAGATACGTCGTGCAGAATACGAAATAGACCAAGAAAATTACACTTTAATCTAATAGTTTTTTTGATGTAATACTTTTCTATGTCATTATATCTATTACATCTTCGTTTTTTATTTTTAAAATATCTTTCTCGCGTGACATTAACATAAATGCCACCAAGTGAGATTGATTCAGACAGTTTCTGAGCCTATTAAAATATACTTCAACTTCGAGAATGATCTCTCACAAGGCACTTGTGTTGGAGAGAGAGTTAAGACATATAAATTTGAATATGCTAAAGTGTGCGAATTAAATTTTTGTAACACTGTGTAGTAGCAAACAAAACAATTTTTGCATGTTTTGCAATTTAGATATGCAGTGGATTCTATCTCTTCGTTTGTTGCTTCCTCAATATTGCTTTCTTCTTGTACATTAGACTTGTTCTCAACTAAAAATTCATCGCTCAAAGTCTGATTAAAACTTTTCCATTTCCTTGCAAAGTCCATCAATTCAGTTTGTAGTTATTCTTTTATAATACGAGTACTGCAAACGTTCAAAAAGTCACCATGCACCAAGATATAAACTCGTAAAAAAAAACCAACGCGACAGCATTTGAACTACACAGCGCCCATTTATATAAGATAATAGCTTTCATTTTCTGCGAAATTACGGCATCTATGCGGAATTTCTAAATTCTCTGGCAATCGGCTTCGCGTCCAAGTTTTCCAATTTCAAGTGTCATGGCTCAGGTCGCCCTTTTTATGCAAAACTATTCATCATTAAGATAATAGCTTATATGTTACACCTAAATTTAAGTAAAAATCAGGATATTTTGTGTGCTAGGATTATGGTTTCATCATACGTGCGTTTTAATACGTATCTGGATAAAAAAATAATTTAAAATTATCACGTCGTCATATGTTTACGTCGTTGGTTGAAATCAAATGGATTATGATGCAGTATAAGCATTAAATCAATGCTCTTAAGGCGGGTTTGCACGGTGCCACTTTTTGTGCAATATCGCAGTCAATATTGCATGCATCATTGCGCGCCTCAAGAGGCAAGCGTGGAAAGACACAGGTTGCATGCATCTCCATGTTTACGTGGTATATGCGACTTATTGTGCAATTTAGTCCACAGAAATGGCGTCAACGAAAACATTTGGTGGAGTGTGTGCCGTATTTATTATAATTGCGAAAGGGAGGAGAATAAATCGAAAGCTTGGGATGAGTGACATGTTAAAGCAGCGTTCTAAATGTGACATATTAAATGAAGTGCAATTAAATTGTGGTCTTTTCTTCAATAATTTTACAAGATTGTCACCAAGTGATTTTGGAATATTAATGAATGATAGGGCCAAAAATAAGCAAGCAGGACACAAATTTAAAAGTGTATAAGTAGCAGTACCAGACTAGCACCAAGTTTAAGATTTTTGACTACGGGTGACTCATACCATACATTTAAGATATACATTTAAGAAATTCTACATTATACACACCTCCGGGCTCACTTGATGGAGAAAATATTGATGGTGGTCAAATCACTGAAGGAACATGGAGAACAGTAGTTCAGACTTATAGTGGTATTACAGGGCTTGCGAAGACTCCGAAATGAGGCTACGACCATTCGCGTCAAGTTAATGAATTAAGTATTTCATGTCACAAGAAGGACGTGTATCATGGGAAGACAAGTATTTGTCAAGTATCAAAAACATGTATGTACATAAATTCATTCTTAAATGCTGATTTGTTAGTTATGTTTCAAAACTAATATGTTGTCTTAAAATATCTATGTATTAATAAAGTAGCTTACCTCATTGAGTTCAATTTCTGTGTCCCTTCCTGGACTCTGTTCATCAGTTTCCAAAACAAACTTTTATAAGCAAACCATCCAGATTGTTAAATCTCGTCAGCAGCTGATCCACTTTTTTCCGGACAACTTTGGTATGCTCCTTGTGGAAGTTTGTACGTGAACTTGTAATTTTCTTTAAAATATTTTTTGAATCACAGGAGTATTTGTCTGCTAGTTCATTCAAAGCATCATTTCTTTTTTGCTTATTTTTGTAATTCGGAATACAAGATTGCCATAATTCGGGGAACTGCCGATAATCTTCCATGAAATTTAAAGTAAATTCTTGGCTCCACTCCATATTCATTTAAAAGCTGAGCAATAATAAAAGCAGTAAAATAAAAACAAACAGCAAAATAAAGACACAATATAGTTTAAACGAAGTTGAAATGCAGAGAGACGACAGGAAAACGAGTGTTGCACAAGTGGCAAGGAAATTCCCATCTGGAGTGGGCAACTCATGCAAGCCTCTGCCACTTAACTTTTCCAGGAAAGATGGCATGCGACATTGTATGCCACTCTCGGATGGAGAAACCTACAGATAAAATGAGACTTCTCACCTAAGTGACATGGGTTCGACTCCAGAAATTCCGAAAGTTGCGTTTTTCCCCATAAGAAAAGCATTGCGCTATTTTTGTAAATTAATTTCGGGCACTTGCCCATAAGCTAGAAAAATGAAATTTTCAGCGTTGCTAGATGGCCGCAATATCTATTAGGAATAATTGTTACTTTTGCTTACGGTGTCCTGGGTTCGACTCCAGATGCCCCGGAAAATCTCCCATAAGTTAGCATGGAAAAAAGTTAGTCCAGTGTGTAGACCAATCTAATAAGTATAGAAAGCTGAAATTTTGCAGGATTATATAATTTTGCTCATAACCAACTATAAAAATCGAAATTTTCAAAATTGTTAATTGTTAGGGGTTATTTTGACCCCATTTGAACATTAAAGTTTAATAATTTTTATCTTGGAAACTATAAGTTGTAGGTTCGAGTTTTTTAAAACATTTTGTAGCAAATTATACAGAAAAAAAAGGAAATTTTGAAAAAGTAAAAAAATGCGACCGCTAAAAATTCGCAATTGTTTAAACATATTTTTAAGGTTTATGTATTTCCGAAAGTGCTACGAGGCTGAAATTGTTTTTACTGGTAGACTTTGTAAAAAAAACGAAATACGGATTATAGAAATTTTGCTATTTTAATTTGTTTGGCTGTTAAAAATTCTTAAAGTTTAAACAAATAGATAAATGTTTAGGTACTTCGGGGCAAGCTAGGAAGCTGAAAATTTGCCCTGGTTGCTATGGTAGCTGAAGTTCTTTATTGTTGAGCATCTGATTTTTTCCGATTAAAAACATATTTCTTCGTCAATTCGGCACCGATTTGAATTTAGCCTTCAAAAATAAGAAACCTCATTCTTTTAGCTATAGAATTATTTCGTCCAGAGTTTCTATCATAATTATAACTAATTTTAAAATGCAAATTTATGAAAATCTGCACAGATTTCCATGTTTTTCTTATGGAGTATCGAAATGGAACATTGGGGTCAAGAAGACCCCATTAAAAATGTAAAAAATTTGAATTTTTCTTGTTGGTTGTCCCTATCCTGCCAAATTTCAGGTACGTGGCATATCTAGAAGTATCTTAGGTTTTATATCATATCATCATCATCTGTCCGTAGACAGATCCGTGATTATTCATGGTTAAACCTGGTTCTCCATATACTCCTATTTTCCGCTGTCCTCTTCATATCTTGATAACTCTCTTTCCCTTTCAAATCGTCTATCAACTGAAACCTTTTCCTCCCTCTTTCCCTTTTTTCCATCATACGTCCAACCCAGTTTGCCTTCCTCTTTCTAATAGTCTGTATAATCATTCGCTTCTGTCCTACTCTTCGTAGCACTTCAACGTTTTTCATACTATCTGTCCAATTTATGTACAGCATTCTCCTCCAAGTCCACATCTTTCCAAGTATTAGATGTCATTTTTCCTTAGCAGCCATGTTTCTGCCCCGTACAAAGCTATACTCCATACGTAGCATTTTATGAACTTCTTGCGGATATCTTCCCTTATACTCCCTGTAAGTAGGTGTTTCTTTCTTCTGAAAGCAGCTTTTGCTTTTCCTATTCTAGTTCTGATCTCATCCGTACATTTTGCTTATCTTGTTATAATGCTTCCAAGGTATTTATAGTCTGAAACTTGTTCTACAGGCTTTCCTCCGATACTTATGTTCAGATTCTCTTCTTTGCCCGATATTCGAATGACCTTGGATTTTTCTGTATTTATTTCCATACCGTATTTTCTACTTGTTATTACTAGTCTGTTTATCATTTTTTGGAGTTCCTCTTCCTTTCTTGCTACAAGTACTTGATCATCCGCGTATTTTACTGTTCTTATAATCCTTCCTCCAATTTTGAAATCTCCTGTGCCCTCTAACGCTTCTTGCATTAGACTTTCTCCATATATATTGAATAGGGTCGGCGATAGGCAGCAGCCCTGTCTTACTCCTCTACCGATATTTACTCCGCAGGTGTCCGCATTCTCAAACCTGACCTTTACAACTTGATTCGCATATAGATTCCTGATCTGTCTCCTGCATCTCCAGTCTACACCTATATCCTTTAATATCTTTATCAACATTACCCAATGTACTCTTATCAAAGGCCTTCTGCCAGTCTACGAAACATACAATTCATTGTTTATACGTCTATAGTTGGCTCTACCTTCTTATTTATTGCCATCAGTCTATCGTTCTTTGCTATTATCTTCGTCACGCCTTTCATCATATCTTTCCTAAGTACCAGAGCTACTCCCCTTTCCTCACTATTTACTCCAGAGTAAACTGCCGTGAACTCTTCCGAGTCGAACTGTCCTTCTCCTTCCCATCTAGTTTCGTTCAGTCCTATAATGTCAACTATTTATTCTCATTTCTTCTTTCAAGTTCTCTAGCTTTCCTGCCTTTCTCATAGTTCTTACGTTCCAAGTGCCTATTCGTAAACTGCTTTCGACAAATGTTTTCCTCAAGGTAGTCCCCGCCCGGAGATCCGATTAGCCCGCGTCTACCGATTAACTTAATTGTTTCGATTACTCTTCGCAAAATCTCTCGATTTACATTTGCATCTCGGACTTATGTTTTTCACATTGACTAAAATGTCTTTATTGTTGGTCTTTAATACGTATGCTTTAGTATTATTTATATGAAGCAAATACATTTCGTGTTCAGCAGTTGTTTGATATATATGTTTTGCTTTCTTAATGTCATATCCATTTATACATTTTGACTAGTCTGAATTTTTACTAAAAGCTAACAATAAGCAAAAAGAACATCAGTTCTTCGGCTTGTTCATTTAAAGACAACCAACATCTACGTAAACCATCTTTTCGAAAATATACCAAAGGATCCCATAAATTATATTTTGAACGTAAATTTGGTTGTATCGGATGGAATTTCAAGAACTAACGCAAATTTTCATTTTTCGGTCGAATAAAGTATACATTCTTGTCACTTCTTCCATTTCTGATGTTATAAATGGGCTACTAACACTGCGTGACACATTTTCCACCGCCCGTCGTTTCTACCTGCCTATCGTCAAATGATGGTAATGTTGACATCTCTGTTTCATTCACTGAACGTTCTGATGGAGTGCTCGGAGCATCTTCGAGTTTACCTGCAGAAGTAGACGCAGAAGCAGTGAATATCGTATGTTGGTAAGCTTAAGACATTTATCTGCTTCGGTTTTCAAAAGAGCTTTTTTAAATTTGTTTTTTCCCAACCACCTTTTCTCTTGCCTAGCATTGTGGCTAAGGCTTAAGGATAAGGAATAATTTTTTTTGACAAATCGAATATCGAAAATTATAATCAATTATCTTTTCTCTACATAGAAAAATAGTTCTTTTACAAATATAAAAAGGAAATTGTGTTTTCGATTATGGCAACTTATAAATAATTTACAAACCAAAATCCTTACTTTTATATAAAGAACGTCCGCTCTGTAGCTATGTATGTACATATATATATATATATATAACTGTGGCAAACCGGCGAACTGCAAGTTGCAGTGACGCAACTAGGGCCCGCGACTGCGGAGAGGACTCACGAAAAGGAGAAGGGCCCTAACCACTACTTTATTTGAAGTCAGTAAATTTTGTTCACAATTTTTGTTTTTAATGTAAATAAATTGCAGCTGCAAGTTTGCTGGCGGGCCTTAGCTGAGTTGTTATGTCACTGACGGGTTGTCATGCGAACAGAAGATTTTTCAATGGATGTAGCAGGACCGTCAACTAATCTTTAATAAATTCTCTTTGCATATTAATATAATAATGAAATCGGTAGAACGGCCTGCGAGGCCCACCGGGAAATACCCGGTATCCCGGTGGGCCAGTCCTGCCTTGGCGACGAATCACTCTAGTTACCGCGTAGCTTAATATCATAAATGCTCACGGTTCATGAAAATCATCAGGAAATCGATAATATTGTCCGTGCCCATTGCATGTACTCGTGTAGTCACGTAGAATTCACGCGTCTTTGAATTGCAGAATTGACGTCGTGGGTGCGCTTGAGTGTTCCAAAAACTGAGAAATATAGGGAGTAGAGCACTTTCTCCTGGTATGCTGGTGAGTGGGGAGAGTTCAAAATAAAGAGTCCCCGCGGGGCCTGTACCTCAGAGAGGCTGCTGCAAAGACGACAGCGCTCAGTTAATCAAGTGGCGATTTCACATCGAAATAAGATGACCAACTTTTAAGTAAACCAGAGGGGGGGGAGGTTATTACTAATTTAAAAAATCTATACGAAATACATTGCACAAACATTCTCGTATACGTCTGCGTCCGGTTTGAGTACGCTCTTTCCTGACTAGAAGGAATTTCGAAAAAGCGCTGTTGCTACGAAAACAGCAAGACCGCGGAAAGATTTTTATGCACGTAAATAGTATTAATATATTGGTTATCTTGTGTGAAAATCGCAATTGATAAGTTGCTATACCATACATAGATATAAGGTATTATGTGGATTGGCGAAGCCATATAGGCGCTAAAGCATTATTACTGGACGAAGATAGTTGCGTGACGTCAGAGGACTGGGGAGAGCTGGACGGTAGCTGGGGATAAAACTGTATTAATGCAGGTTTGGTGGAGCCAGTCATTACCGGCTTCCTTAATCAGCTTACCAGCAAAGCTATAAAGCTGTCATTAGCAATTTAATCAATAATTTGCGTTTTGCCCATCGGCAAGTGTTAGGCAGCGAGGCAGGCTGTGAAGCCGTTCTCAGTTGCCTAAGTCATCTGCATTCATAAGAGAAGGGAGGAGAGAAACCCAGTGCCGGCATTAGCCTACTCTTGCGAAATACACCAGGGGGGCCAACTGCTTAACGTCCCTTCCGAAGGACGGAGTGTCGATTTGTGCGATCTCCTCAATATTTCTCGTCTCATTTTCTCATCCTCGTCACCTTATATCAACGCACAAATAGAGGGCCAGAATCGTAAGGTGAGGCCAACACTCAAACCACACCGCCGGAGCCCTCTTTTATGAATTACTTTTGTTTTGCCCAGCGGCAAGTTATAGGCACCATGGCAGGCTGTGAAGCCGCACTCGTTCCTAAGTCATCTCTTGTTAAAAACTATATTTATGTCCGTGAACGCTATATAGTTATTTTTGAGAAATGCGCCATATGCAGTATTGCTAATGACACCTAGTTCGATAATTGAATGACTTTTAATCAAAATCGTTATGGCCATTATTGAATAAATCAACAAGAATAGATTGCCCTTTATTGTTGCGTTATATCGTTCATCTCCTCACACCAAAGGCAGCTCGTCATGTTAATAATTTTAAATATTAACCGAAGTGTTTGGTTATAATACAAACAGTATATTTAACGCGTTAACCCAGTGCTCAGCCACCTGCGGCATAGAAATCAGTTAGTGCTCCCCAACTCACCATGCACTGCAGTATTACATAGTCTATCGGTCTCGCCTCGTACATGAACTTAACATATTTTTAACACTTCTTAACGTACATATGTACAAATTAGAAGAAAATGGAGGATTGGGGGTGTCGTGTTAATTGTGGCACATGGCTTAGGGTGTCGTCACCTGAAAAGGTTTGGAAAAAAAACTGCTTCAGAGAGTATTATGTATGATTTTATGCATAAATACGAGGTATGATTTCATTTTGTTTAACCATTTAGACCAGGAGTGCTCACACCTTACAAGCTTGGGATCTACTTCTCCCTTTCCACTCGCGTGGTGATCGACCGTCCATCTTCATTATTAACTATTCTTTCGAGCAGAGGGAGGAGGGGTGGCTGAGATAGATTGGAGAAAGCTAGGATGCTGGTTGTTTTATCCAGTTTATATTACTTTTCTACCGGCAACAAATTCTAAAAAATCTGATGTGGCCACTACATGACTTTCTCCATATCTGTAATATTTCTAAAAATTCCAAATAGGTTACATAAAAATAAATATTTTAAGACACTGCGAGAAAATTTTAGACTTTACAAAGAACAGAAATAAACTCAAACCATAGCCTTCTGATATTTGATATAGCCACTAAGCTCCAACAATTAAGAAAAGTTAAAAGAGCATTACTAAGATGTAACTAAGCGTCAATTGTTAACAATAGTCGTCGGTAGGTGGCGTGGTGGTGGCAGCAAAAATATAAGATATTTCTTAAACAATACATTATGTGGAAAAATGTTTCCAACAAAGGTAGAAAATTACATTTCCTACAACTTTTATTCCGATACATTTTTACATTTATCACATATTAAAGCAAATATTAAAAAATAACGGATAAGTGACAAGAGTAAACACCCACTTCCGGTTGACCGATTTTTACCAAAAACTAATCAGTTCTTGTGACTTTTATAAAAATGTAAAATAAAAATTTCGGGTTGACCTGATTAATAATTTTTGAGTTAGAGCCAGGGCTGTAGTGGAGGGTATACGGTGGTATACGCCGTATACCCTCTGCTTTTTTCAAATGAATAGGGTATATCGTCTGCTTTAAAAAAAAACTGGGTAAGACCCTGCTTCAAAGTTTTATTCCCGTTTACGGTATACCCTCTGCTTTTTTTTTGCGACTACAGCAC
The DNA here is from genome assembly GCA_028673005.1 of Tanypteryx hageni. Lineage (NCBI taxonomy): Eukaryota > Metazoa > Arthropoda > Insecta > Odonata > Petaluridae > Tanypteryx > Tanypteryx hageni. The sequence goes on from CM054112.1 coordinate 126,209,052, forward strand.
TGGTTAGAGCACCCACAAAAAGCTATCACATAGACACGCACACACAGACACCATCGATAAAATGGTCAAAACGTGTTCAGGGGACCTCAAAACATGTATTTCCGTTGAAATCTCGAAGTCGATTTTTTTCATGAATACAGTACTTTCCCCTATACTACGTATATGGAGAAAGTAAAAAACTAATCAAATTCGTATCATAATTCGCTTTAGAAATAGTACACAAATGAGTCGTTCTTCCTACAGAAGACCAAGAAGAATATTTTTCCCTATACATACATTTAGGTGACCAACGTTTCAGGAAGCTAAGGAGGGACACTTTCAAATAATTTCCGATCATAAGGAGGGGCATATTACAGTGGCGTATTTATAATGCAGTTATTGAGGGATCAGCCTTAGATAGATGTAATAGATGTCGGATAGCATGGTGTGACCAGTAAGGGGGTTCCAGGTCAGTTTAAATGACAATTCGGGATGTCAATCATGACTTTTCAAAAACGACTTTTCAAGAACCGGCGCAAAAGTTGGGACATTTAACAAGGCGGGACGAATGATGAAGAGGAGGGGCTGTCCCTCCAAGTTTGGGACAGTTGATTGGTTCACTTTTTTGAGGGTGCTCTAACTCAAAAACTATTAATCAGGTCAATGCGAAATTTTATATTTAACATTTTTATAAAAGTCAGAACTGATTAGTTTTTGGTAAAAATCGGTCGACCGGAAGTGTGTGTTTACTCTTGTCACTTATCCGTTATTTTGAAATATTTGCTTTAATATTTGATAAGTGTAAGAATAATAAAGGAGTATTCCACCTTTTTAATCTTAGCCAAAGTTATTGAGCTACTATCAATTAAATGTAAGAATGTATTGGAATAAAAGTTGTAGGAAATTTAATTTTCTACAACCTTACTTTGAAACATTTTTCCGTGTAATGCATTGTTTAAGAGATATCTTACATTTTTAGCTGCCACCACCACGTCACCTACCGACGATTATTGTTAACAATTGACGCTTAGTTACGTCTTAGTAACGCTCCTTTTTCTTTTCTTAATTGTTGGAGCTTAGTGGCTATATCCAATATCAGAAGGGTTTGGTTTGAGTTTATTTGTGTTTTGTTAAGTCTAAAATTTTCTCGCAGTTTCTTAAAATATTTATTATTATTATTATTTAATATGTATATTATTTGGAACTTTTATAAATATTACAAATATGGAGAAAGTCATGTGGTGGCCACATCATATTTTTGTTTGAATAATCATTAATTTTTGTTTATTAAATTAAATTGTTTAATTTTAAACAATATTTTATTCCAAAATACGCATGCCGGGAATCTAACCCCATTCTTTCCGTAAGCCTTCAACCTCGCCGTTCGCGGTTTTGCCACAGATCGATCCTCCAAATTTGTGACGGATACGTGGAAGACTCTTGAGAAAGGCCAAGGTAAATCGTGTCAAATATATTTTTCCCAGTAATTCGATTCACAATACATGGAAGAACTGCAGAACCGTGCTAGTTTAATTGCCTAGAAAAATGGGTTAAGAGGGAACTGTAGAGGAACATTGGCAACTATTATTTATTTTTACCTACTAATTCATAAACATCACTTAACGGCCTTTTACAATGAGCGCAACAATCACAACAAAGATGAACACATACGACCATGCTCTCGGCAGGATTCGAACCCGCTGCAGTAGCGTTCGGAGTCAGAGAGGATAATCTCCGACAGATGTTTTAATCTAGGTAGTTTATATAAGGGGAAGAAGAAATGAGTATATTTAGATATTGCATGGAAAAGATCGGAAGTCCGAATTGATTTTGATAGGAAACGAAGGAAATAAGGTGTAGGCTTTACGTTACATTTTAGAAACCTTCATATACAAACCGAGGCTTAAAGTAAACGGGAAGAATTTCCTGTATGTCAAATTTCTGATAAATTAAAATAGAAATTCGAATCCCGAAATTTCGGGATTTTCATGTTTCTAATCCCGGGATTTTGAGACTGTAATTTTGGGCGGGATCCCGGGATTGCAATCCCTAGACGACGTACTGTATTATATGTGCTCCGCGTGGCTCAAATTCTGTTTCCTTGGAGATCGAGATGGTTTATTTACGAGATCTTGGTGTATGGAGATTTTTTTAAGCACTGGCAGAATGCACCGACAACTCGTAAAATATACGGAAGCTCCATGGGCACTGACTGACACACGTAAGGACGGACGCTCGCAGCTTCACACAAAAATAATAATATAGATCATAAAACAATCATTACACACCTATCAAATTTGTCTTTGTTATTATCTATATTACGTCCCAAAAACTGCAACGATTAAATTATCATATTTTACATAAATATCATCCAAAGCGCCACTGTCCAAAACGTTTCTCTTCATTCTTTCTCAGCTATCTTCATCTTTGAAACGATATCTTTAACTTTCAAAGCTCTCGGTCTCTTCCTTCGCATCTTTTTTATGACTTCCTTCAACAGCCCCCCAATCTCTGGCTTACTCATTTTCTCTCTTTCTTTCTGGCTAATTACCTTTAATAAGCTTTCCCCTCCTACTATATTTAATATATCATTACTTTCGTTTGCTATTTGGTCGAAAAATCTTCTCTGGTCTACACAACAGCCACAACCCAAAATCCACCAATTGGAACACATATTTCCTCGGAGAATACTGTATTTACTCACGTAATTACCACTCCTGAACTACAGGGTGATCATTTTAAATGAGAACCCATAGAAAATTTAATAACTTCGAGTAAAAGAGTGTTAGAGACATGGAACTTAGAAACAACAACCTTTATTGTCTGCATGGTGTCGCCACCCTAATATTCCTTAAAAATCATTTGACTCACTTTAAAAGTGTCCATAGACTATTATATTTAATCCATTTGTACCCTTTATCTTGGTGTTGGCTATTCTTCCTCTATGGCGCGCCAAGGCGTCGATTTTCTTTATGTGGCTATCTCCCTTTGAAGAGGACAGCAATTAAGAAATTTAGCTTTGTTTCCGCCTGGAAAATTTTAATAAATTTTGCGCTTAAAGGACAATTTCGAGCGATTTAACATGTATTACGACAAAACATGAACAGAATTAAAATATTCAGTCTTTCGTGCGTAAAATAAGGCATATTCCGTATTCGTAAGTTAATATTTAGGTATATTTAGGTATAACATATCAGTGAAGGGCTGCATGGCATTTTGGGGCTTCTCGGCATTTTAGGGCTTCTCCACACCATTTCCCATGCATTCTTATGGAAATAGTATTTTGTTGACCCCATGGGCTATGAGAGACCCCACGGTCTGCAAACCTAGGCCAAGTTCTTCCTTTGGTCCATAGGATGGCCCATGAAACTTTTGAATTCGATAGCTTCGACGTTGTAAAAACGTATGAAGAACATACGTACATATACACACACACTCTAAAATATTTATAAGATAATACACAAGCGATGTTAAAATGTAAAAGTCCATAAATAGGGATGTACTACAGCGCAAGAACGTTGGGTATCACTGCTTTTTAGGCGTTCTTTACAAAAAGTAAACAAAGAACGCCTTATGGTCCCGTCGTGTCCGTCCGCATGTTTCATCTTCGAAACTACTGGGCGGATATTCATGAAATTCGGAATTGAGGAGATAAGGGTAAAAAAAAAGAAAATTATATAAATGGTTCACGTAGCCTAATCGGGAGTGCCACTTTACTGGTGGCGACAAAAAATGAACTTCTCTTTAAGTCTCGTAAAATATCACTTATAACAAAAAAGTCTATGAAAATTGTAGAATTTGTCAAATAGCATATGTTTTATAAAGGTAAAATACTCCTTTAGCCAAACTATTAGAGGGTTACAACACCCAATGCATTTCGCCCACAAGGTGGGCATCGTCAGGGGTAAAACCTGTTTCAACAGTGACTAAAAGCCAACTGCAAGTTAATCTTAGCCAAAGTTATTGAGCTACTATCAATTAGCATATGTTTTGTTTACTACATTTTTATCGAAGGATTTCAATCAAATCAAACGAGAAAGTCGTAATTCACTTTTAACTTTGAGAAACGCAACGTTTGGTAAATGAAGGGAATTGGATTATCTACGACGAAGAAATAAACGTAAATACGTCTATTTTCTTTACGTAAACACAGCGCTTGTAAGTGAAAATAAATGGGTAATTAACGACGAAGGAATGAACGTGAACATCTCCCCTGTATCTCTCTTATAATAAAAGGCATGTTGGTTGGTTGGTCCGTGTCACGCTCTTAAAACGCGAATAACTCGATCAAATTTGCGGATATAAACTTGAAATTCGGCAGAGATAATCTACACAGATATAATAATGCTGTGACGGAGGAAGATTTACGAAAAACGTTCAGGGTTTGACTCCAGTGGATGATTTGCATTCCCCATAGGATAACACGTAAAATCGACTTTTTACGTGCAGGTTTTCTTCTTTTTGAGATTAAAATTAGACCCACGACCTTTAGATCTGGACCGTTTTAAAGAAAGCATTATAAGGTTTCTTATTCTGTTCATGTTTTCCTGCCTACAGTTAGAAATTTTTCATGTTAAACGTTTAATTCACATATTTTGGGGAAATCATGCCATTTTAACGGGAAGTTATCTTGCCTACCAATTACATTGTTAAACCTCGAAATTCTATTGTTATTCCAATCTTTATGGGCTTAAGCGTTATTTGAAGGCGTTTAATACTAGGAGAGAAAGACACAAGGAGCAGGAAATGATTTTCATAGCAATCAATGTAAACAACATTCGTTGCGTTATTTACGAGAATGAATACCTAAAGAGCTGATATACTATTTTTTTAAATTAAAAATCTGATGTGGCCACCACATGACTTTCTCCATATCTGTAATATTTATAAAAGTTCCAAATAGATTACATAATAATAAATATTTTAAGAAACTGCGAGAAAATTTTAGACTTTACAAAGAACAAATAAACTCAAGCCAAACCCTTCTGATATTGGATATAGCCACTAAGCTCCAACAATTAAAAAAAGAAAAAGGAGCGTCACTAAGACGTAACTAAGCGTCAATTGTTAACAATAATCGTCGGTAGGTGACGTGGTGGTGGCAGCTAAAAAGATAAGATATCTCTTAAACAATGCATTATACGGAAAAATGTTTCAAAGTAAGGTTGTAGAAAATTAAATTTCCTACAACTTTTATTCCAATACATTCTTACATTTATCAAATATTAAAGCAAATATTTCAAAATAACGGATAAGTGACAAGAGTAAACACACACTTCCGGTCGACCGATTTTTACCAAGTACTAATCAGTTCTGACTTTTATAAAAATGTTAAATATAAAATTTCGCATTGACCTGATTAATAGGTTTTGAGTTAGAGCACCCACAAAAAAGCTATTACATACACACACAGACATCATCGAGAAAATGGTCAAAACGTGTTCAGGAGACCTCTAAATGTGTTTAGGGGACCTCAAGACGTGTATTTCCGTTGAAATCTCGAAGTTGGTATTTCTCATGAAAACAATACTTTCCTCTATACTACGTATATGGAGAAAGTGAAAACAAATAAAGTGAACCAACCAACTGTCCCAAACTTGGAGGGACAGCCCCTCCTCTTTACGGGAGTTAGGTAGAAGAATGGAGGACTTGAGGACAGTTTGGAAAATAGGGAGAGAAAGATAAGTTTAAAAGAATCAACGAATCCGTCGGTCTGAGTGTATTGTTATTAAAACGCGAATAACTCGATCAAGGATGTGGATAAAAAATTGTAATTTGGCATAAATGTATATAATGAGCTAATCAGAATTTGTTTGTTTAGGATTAACATGATAATTTAAGAAATAGATGTCCGTTTGTGGTGCTGTTTGAAAGGGTCTGGAAAATACAAAATACTATATAATTCACATTATACATAGAATGATCCAGAGTGTTAAAATAATTTTGGTCAGCTAAAGCTCTCTAGCGTAATGTTGAACAAATAAATATTCTTTTTGTGTGTAAGATTTGTACCTACGTATATCACGCTGAGAGACATGGCTACATTTTTGAGGGGAGAATGAGTATGTGAGGGAGAATGGAAGGACGGGAAGAAGAGAGGGTGAAGAATATGTGGGAGAGAGGGATGGAGAATGGGAAGAAGGAAGGGAGATGGAAAATACGAGGAAGAGACGGAGAATAAGAGGGATAGAGAGAATAGGGAGAGATGGATGGAAGAGAATGGGAGGGAGGCAGAGAGAAAAGGGGAGGAATGGGAAGAACTTTAATTTTAATACATAATCTGCACATACCCGTCATATTTTACGGGCAATTACGTTAGTCTCTTTAAATAATGAGCTAACAAATCCATTCACGCTCGACTAATATGAACTATTTATGACTGAATGTAATGCTATTTTTAATAAAATTTCCGAGTAGGCAGAAGAATTCGGTGGGCATATTTGATTCTTATAGTAAAAGCCATTTACGAAAAAAGTCCCGAAAAATATCCCGATTCGACTCCAGTAGATAATTTCTGTTTCCCATAAGATAACTCGTGAACATCGATTTTTCGACTTACAGCATGTTACTGTTTTGCAAATTAAAATTAAAAATAATTGGCCTGCGATCTTCGAACCTGAACCGTTTTAAAGAAAAAGAAAAAACGTTTCTTATTTTTATCGTCGCATTTTACCGTTGATTCGAAATCTCTTAAGTTATACGTTTAATATTTATTGGAAAACTTGAAGCTTTTTAACGATATGTTGCCTTGCCGACCGTGTCATTGTTAAACCTCGAGATTTTATTGTCGTCTGAATCCTTATACTATGTACATAAGGAAAGGGTACTTTGAATACTTTAGTAGGAGAAAGAGGGAGTGAGAGAGAAGAGAAAGAGGAAGGGAGACAGAGGAGGGAGAGATACATATATAGATAATTTTCCTTTTTAGGGAGAGATTGAGACTAGGAAGTCGATTAATCCAGAGATGGAGAAAGAGGGAGTATTTATTTTGGCGAGATTGAGACTAGTCTACTTTTCCAGAGGGGGAGAGTGAGGGAGAATGGGAGGGAGGAGGATTGATTGATTGATGCGGTCTTTATTTGGGGCGAGATTGAGACTGACAATAAGAAGTTCCGTCTTCCACCTAACCCTTCGTCATGAAACATATATAATAATACATAGAATATTAGCAATGTAAATACAAGTGACAATAAAAATACAAGTATTGGAAAAGAAAAGATTTTGATTTTGTGGAAAGAAATATGGACTTCTGAATGATGAAATCCATGTAAAAAAAGCCCACTGCAGGAAAGCACCCACACAAGAAGAGGGGTGTGAAAAACCTGCGAAACCTACTGAAAATCACTAAAGACATCAATAAATGAAATTTAGAACAAAAGATAAAGAAATGAAAATCATAAAGAAAAAAATTTGGCACACACGAATAGATCATTGATAAAATAAAAATAAAAATGACAAAATGAATATATATTAACATTGGTATTTCTAAACAAAATGGAAAGAAAAAACAAATAAATGAATAAAATACAATAACAGAGTATAAATCATGTACAGTAAGTATTGTTCTGTCAAAATCAAGATTTAAAAAAATTGAAGCATTTTAAAAGGATAAGAGAGATTGATTGCAGTGTCGCTTGAATGGGGAGAGCGAGCGCAAATTTTTAATTGTTTGGGGAAGGTCGTTCCATAGTCTTCAAGCAGTTACAATGGAAGACATGTTGGAAATTACTGTTCTGTGATGAGGAATAAGGAGTTTATGGCTCCCTCTGGTATTACGGTTATGTACAGTGTCTATGCTTCTAAATTCGGCGGCAAGATAATGCGGATCGTTGGAATTAAGTAATTGGTAAAGCGAGGAAAGCAAGTGTAGGCGTCTCCGAGACTCCAAATTTAGCCAGTTTAGCTTGACGAGTGACTCAGAAACGTGGTCTGATTTCATCATATTAAAAATATATCTGATGCTCGCGTTATGTGTTCTCTGAATCTTTAACGATAACTCCTGAGGGAATAATTATTGAAGTTACCAGATGCTTTTTTTTAGAGAAACCGGAGTACTGCTACTTAACTTTTTAAGTGAGTGAAGAGACGAGTTTTCTGTTTTATACGCATGGGAGAGAGATAGAGAGAAAAGGAGAAAGAATGGCAAGTGCCTTAAATTTAATACTTAATCCATGCATGCCCGTCATATTTGACGGGCAATTATGCTAGTAAAGGTTATATTATTACTATTCGAGTGAGATATATTTTAAATAACTGTCGATTGTTTTATTAATTACAATTGATTAGGAAATAAATCGGTGAATCAAAAATTCGTTACTTCCTTGGCATCACTACTGGCATATCATTTTTTCAGTTCTTTTACTAACAATAAGCCATTAATATTCGTCTTTTTTTGGCATGATTGCATAAATCGCAAAGAACGCGCCTGAGTCGCATGTATGCGCGCATGATGTGCGCATCTCTCCTCTCTTGTTCATCATAGCTTCGGGAGCCGCATGACACGCTCTCGGAGGCCGTAGGTTGCAGTAGCCGATTGCGCGTACTTTGTGACGGTGTGACGGCTCGGAAACTATCGTAGGGGGCTAGCAATGTTCTAAATCAGGGGTCCCCAAACTACGGCCCGCGCAGTGATTTTATCCGGCCCGCCTTATCAGCAAGAGTATTCATTAGATACCACTTATGATGTCTAAACGACATCTCACGAGTGCTTGGGTGAAATCTACTTTTAATATAAGCAAATTACATATTACAGAATCGAAAAAATTCTCAAAACCTGTTCTTTGAAATTTTCACACGGCCCGATCAGTCATTTGAAATGCCGCATGTGGCCCGCACAGTGGATCATGAAGCCTCATGTGGCTCTTTCAGTAAAAAGTTTGGTGACACCTATTCTAAATCAATGCTTCTGTTAGAGTTGAAAGAAAAATCGAGTCCCTGCTCAAGGAGGCATATCTAGGGTCGAGTCGCCAATCGTACTCGAATCTTGATTGTTCTCATAGACCTTGAAAGCTGATAATAAAATGTTTTAAAGGAGCCGCGTTACTGTGGAATACATCCTAAGTGATAGTATCGTATATTTTAGTGAAAGTTCGCTATTAACGAAAGATGGGCTTTGATTCGTTTTTTATCCATCCCTATTGAATTATCACGTTGATTTCCCCAGAAAAACTCAACGTGACTGTTTTCTTTCAAATTATAAATTTGTCAGTTGCCATTTGGAATCTGTTTTTTGTGTGTCTAAATACTAAAGAATTTTATTTTTGGTCAGAAATGCTCGTTATTCATGCGTATATCAAACCCAAAGATTTAAAATGTAATATATTTATTGTATAATTTCATAACGATTGCTTAAATAATTTTCGCTATTTAATGATAATTTTCTAATTTAAATGGCCAATCGAATTAAGTGGCATACCATGATTCTGCAATAGCCTTGAAAATATTGCGATTTTGACTACAAAGCAGCCGTCGTCACTGGATATTTATTAGATTCTAAATTCCGCTTGCATTAATTTCAGCAAATTATCTAAGGATACTTATTCTGCAGTTTAACTTGACTAAGGCAGGTGAAAGAATAATTGTTTTTGGTTACAGGTGTACTCTATGCGGTTGATATAGTGTAGATATTCTATTTTTAGCGTCTTAGTCATTCAGTGTTATTTTTGGTTTTCTGATTTGTCAGTTTATTGGTAAAAGAGCGACTTTTAATATTTATATCTTCCATACAAATCCACTTCCACAAAAATGTATTCTTTTTTGTCCTTGTTCAGTTTATGCGTTCAAATTCCATCGTGCAGTCGTGTTCCGTACGAATCGAGGGCGAAATCATCTTATTAGACCGTTTTCTCATGAGATAGCTTTCCAGGGACATCATTTATCAATGGCAAAAAAAGTAAGAAGTGGAGGTAACTTTTTTTCTTATATCTAAGGAAAATATGATTACGTACCAGAAGGAAAGGTGATAGCGCGAAGCAAATACCAATCCTCAGTTTGTTCGAGAGACGGAATGTGTCAGAAAGGTGATAACGGCGCGAAAACTACAGAATTTATACGATTAGTAAAGAAGTCGGAGCAATTTTTCGCTGGAATCTTACAGCTAAAATGTAAGCATTGTAATATATAAATGTCTGTGTCTATTAAACGTTCAGTTGTACACGCATTCCTTGTTCGGTGCTAACTAATTTTTTCTCGTTTTGATCGCTTCATAGTATCTGTATTTTAATATCTGATCCATATTCCTATCAAAGGCAGAAATATTCTTCGTATAAAATTGAATGATTGATTAATGATGTCGCGTTTTGGAGTGTTTTGCGAACTAATTTTGCTTCCTCAACCAAATATGTCATAGTGACAGATTTACTTTATTTTTTAGCCTCAGAAATAATAAATTTTGGAAGCAGTCATTCGATAATTTGTTTAAAATATTTATATTGTTTTGTTTACGAATCAACTTGTATATTTTTTGGAATATTCGAGCAATCCTTTATGGCGTCAAGCTCACATTTTTTGCAGAAGCTGTCGAGAATGTTTTAAATTTTTGGTCTTATTGTTATTTCATATTAGCTATTAGCGTATTTAATGTCTCCCCGTAAAATTCGCATTTTCTTATCCTAAAGTAGGGTATTTATTGTTCTAAATTGTATTCCACCCATCTAAATTTCTGGCATAACTTGATCGCAAAGTAAAATATTCGTATGGCAATTTTATCTCTTTAATACGCATTTCCTTCTAATGAGAATTTTTTACTTTCAGTTTTATAACATATGAAAATTGAAATCGTATCACCATCCCATAGTTTTGTTATGATTCCTGCCTTGAAGATCATATGTTAAATCCCAGTGCTTTAGGTTATTATGGAAAATTTGGATTTCCACGGTGGTTAATTTTTTCGTGGTATTTATATCAGTTTTACGGTGCTTATGAAGATCTCCACTTGAACTTCATCACGAAGTTTATAAATTGACTTTATAAATTCAAATATCAAATACCTAATACAGAATTTATTTTTTCTATTGCAAACTTTTAAGCGAACTGCCCCTCCTAATGTAATTTATTTTAGTGCGTGTGGTGCGGAGGCCGGGAATTTCCGATAATCGGGTTTGTGCGGTAATTGAATTAGAGTTTTTGAGCTAATTTTGTGGTCTGTATTCTCTCTCGTTTCTTTTATCAGCAGATTCGCATCATAGCGAAGGCGTATTCTGGCTGATTATTAATATATCGGTTTCTGCGATGTCTGGATTTTACTCACATGTCCCCCTGCGCCCATGTTTCGTGCCATAATGATGTCATTTTAATTTGTTACTGGTAGAAAATTCACTTTTTATGCGAAGGAGATTTTTTTATTGAGGTCAATATGCTTGCACTTAGTTTAGAAACTCGATCGAAACGAAATTTTCAAGAAAATGACACGAATTTCAGTCTATTTGACGTTATGATTATATCGTTAGTACCTATTTACATTTTACCACTAAACAACGATGCGCGTCATATATAACTCAGCTTAGATTGCTTGTCACAGTCTCTTCTTAGTGTGCCCAAGTTATTTTTAAGTTACCAGAGCCTGGCTGTGTAGCAGTGGGGCATATGTTATGAATCAAGATTTAAGAAAGGATCATTTATCTGATTTGATGGCATAGTTTTGCGATAAAAAGTTAATTTTTTTAGATCATATGTTAAATTTGAAAGAGAATCGGAAAGTTACTACTGAAATATTTAACGCTTTAAAGTTATATTTTGTTGGAGTGGACTTACTTTTTAATTGACCCAAAATTAAATGATGAATTTAATTCAGAAGAAAGGGTTTAATTTAAAGATACATTTACAGTGTCTCCCCGATTAACGTCGTTAATTCTTAGAACGAAACAACGTTAAATGAATAAATATTTCTCATAAGAACCCATGTTATAATACAATTGGTTCCAAAACCTCGGATTCAAAAGCTCTTGAATAAAAAATATATGCTGTTTTATGGAGCTTGATGATACCACGCATGATATGAATGATATCAGAACATAAGTAAATAAAAAATTATTATTAACATAGAAATGACATAAAATAAACAAATAGTATGACATAACTATATTTGCTACGCAAATCATTGGTTCATTCAATAAAAAAACTTCATTTTAAGGCGCCCAAAATCGAAAAAGCCTACATTTCACAATAGTAACTCCAGTGACGAGAAAAAGAAACTACTTAATATCACTTCGACTAAATGTAGTCGTATCGTCTTACGAACAATAGAAAACAAACAAACAAAATATTTCTTCCACGGGGTTGAGCCTGACCTCATTATTGATAGTTACTGTATAATTAATAAAAATGTACCGTAATAGAGGTAAATAATACATTTATTTCTTTGTTTTTATTTAACTGCAAATTCCATTAAGTCTAAACAAGGATAACCGCTCCGCCGAGTCACAGCTGATACAAACAGCGTTGCCAATTACTTTTTCAGTAAGTCGCTAAATCACTACTTGCTGGTCGCTAGAAATTCGCTTGAGAATGTACAATAGTGCTCTCTGCAACTCACAACGAGTAAAAAACAGTTACATTAGGCCATAGATTGTTTCGTTACTAACGTTTAATATCATCTAACTCGCGAAACGTGCTGTAAAAAAAATTCGGGACTTCTGAAAATATATCAGATATCTTACGGCAAAATCTTTTCCGAATATGACGTGTGTGTTGTTCCAGCAAATTTTAGCCGTAGAAATATAGCCTACATTGTGTATATAATAGAGTAAATGCAGTAGAATCCCTGATTATCCGACCTTTGATTATCCAACATACCGTTTTATCCGACATGTCGAATATAAGAATTTTTAAGAATGAATATCCAAAAAACCAAGGGCCTTCAAAAATAGAGCTCCTGCAGCACTGCCAGTTTGGTTACAGCAAAAAAACGCACGGATAAGCTCTGAAATTTTTCGAAACTGGTTTTTTAGTAAAGTAACTAATTCCAATCGCTCACTTAGGAGATAGATCGAACCCAATGTCGCTATATCTAGATACGAATTCGCTAAATTGGCAAAACTGGGTACAAACGACAATAAAATCGGGAGACTTTAAACTCAAGTTAACCCAGTATTACAGAATTATTTCAAGATTATAAATAGGGCACTCAGCAGAATTCTCAAAGCTTGTAAGGTTTCTATTAAAGACGATTAAGAGGGTTTTAATGACACCTGAGGAGGCCATTACTACCACTTCTCTTTGAATCCATTGCTACATGTTACCATGCAAATAATGCAAATATAATAAAAATGCGTTCACCCAACCATTTTTCCGCACAAATAATGCGATCCGACGCAACTGGAGAAGCAACAGATGCGCGTGAGAGTCATCAACGCAGTATTTTTTCGTGCGTTATTTCAGCTCCGGGTCAAGACGATGTTTCCCCAATTCATCAGCAACGCTAATTCGAATTTGGGTAGTAATTTTCGAACGACGTTAACGTGAATCAACGTTAATCGAAACGACGCTAAACCAAGGATACACTGTAATAGTTTTACAATCAGTTTGGCTTCCCGATATTAGTTTTGTGCTGTTTAAATGACCGATCTGCAAAATAATGACCTCACTATTTTAAATGCTGAGAAATCACAAAAGTGCCCTACACAAATTCCCATTTGATATTCACCCATTTTCAATAGATAAAAAAATCAGATCATCATACTAGTTTAGTTTCTGTTTATGCCTGTTTATGTTTCTAGAATACTTTGTTTTACTTATGATGTTTGTTTCTTATTTGTGTAATGAGCATAATTTGCTTATGAATCCATTTGGTACTCGATTAGTTTATTTTATAATTTTAGAGACTGAATGGAGCAGTTTTCCATAGTTAATGTGTGGCCCAGATTTTAAAATCTTGGCCAATTAAGAAATGCAAACAAATGAATACCTCAGTAATATTTTTGTGGAAAGGTCTGCATAATTTCACAAATTTGGAAGGTCTCTCTTTCTGTAACTCATCCCAAAATAAGCTTTTATTTCAAATTTTTTATTTAAAAACATTGATTAGTTTTATTTTCTTGGTGATTATTTAATCAAAATTGGCCATGTTATGAAACTAATTGCTTTAGTCTTAACTTTATGAAATTTTTCCATTTCAGAAGTGGAAACGAAACAAATAACTTGGTCACAAATTTCTATTTATGAAATACACTTAAATACAATCGAATCATATTAAAGTATATTCTTTTATAAAGTGAAATTTGTTACCAAGTTATTTGCTTCATTTCCTCTTATGAACATGTTATTTTTTCCATTTTATAATTACATCTCTGTACAGAATGTGCTCATCTCACTTTAAAGAGCTAATTTGTTCTTGGCATGATGTCCATTTCTGTTCCATTCACTTTGTTTTTTTTTTTCAATAAACTCCACTGTTAGCTTTTGATAGCCATTCAGTGTTTGTGTGTAGGTGGATGTTAAAACATGGCAGTATTTACTGGTAGGATTTCAGTGTTGGATGGTCTTTAATTTACAGCTGGTGGCAACTTCTCAACTCCAGTGCCGATTCCCACTACTGGGGGTAAGTCTGGTGGGAGTGGTGGTGGGTCAACTGGCAGTCTTGGAAAGGATGGCACACAAGGAGCACATGAACCTCTTTCCCAGTCCCTTTCTGGAGATGGAGCGAGTCTTAACAAGGGAGCAGCATCTCCCAACACTCCAAGCAAGAATTCTGGTTAGTACCACCTTTTTTATTATAACCTCATTCTGAGTTTCATAAAATATTTAAAGATGGCTTTGAATTTAGAATAATATGTTTTCACATTTTCATAATCAGCAAGCTAAATGAGTAAAATAGTTGTGCAGTATGTGATTGATAAGTACTCTCATGCTTATGCCAAAATTATTATTGCATATGATTCACAATGTTAAGAAAAAATAATTATTTGTATTTAACATATATTTATCTGTGAGTGAAGTAAAATTAATGTTTTTAATGCAATCATATTTATTGTATTTTTAATAAGGCTGTGTCTCAAACCGAGGTATATTGACTGTTTGTTATTATTTTGTTTATTTTCATTAATGATGGCATAAACAAGAGTCACATTATTAAGCAAAAATATTTATTATTCATTTGCACAATTTTTATAATGTTAGTATTTAAAATTTTCAATTTTAATGTATTTAAATGCTAAGTAAATTAAAGCAAAATATTTTGATCCTCAATATATTATGTTAACTTTGTGATCTAAGTTCTGCAGAAACTTTATCCACGCCTTAAATTTCAAAGCATGAGTATGTTTGCACTCTGATTTTACTCTGCTTGTTTAAACTTGACTCCTGTGGCTTACAAAAATTAGAAAGTTTGAGCAGCTAAGCTGATTTCACTAACTTCTTCAGAATGGCCATTCAATTTGCATGACTATTTAGTGCATTTCTGGTATGACAATCTTAGGCCAACTCATAGTATTAATTCATAGCATAAATAAAAAATATGCAATCTTGTTGTATTTTTTATATGGTTAAGGTATATCTAGCTGAAGCAGTTTTTATGCCATTGCATTAAGTAACACACAGGCATGGCCTAAAAATTATTTCTTAGCATTTAATAAACTTTTAGCTTGTAACAGTTTTATTCTTGAATGATCTTGGGGTAATTTTTCTACGTTTTGGATGGACATTGACCTTTTGTCTTCTGGCAGCAGAGGACAAAAAGTCTCGCAGAACCAGCCTTCATGTACTTCTGCCAAAGCTGCCCTCCTGCCAAGGCTCCAATGAGTCCATCAACTACAGCCCTGTTTCTCCCAGTGAGTTCTGACTGGAAAATAAAAAATTCTCATTCATAGCCATGAGTTGAAAAATTATACTGTAGGAAAATTTTTCTTTATTCCATATGTGTGTGTATATATATTTAGGGATATTATTTAATAGATGTGGAATGCCATTAGCTGAGTACTGCTTGAAAGACACACAAGAGGTAGATGTTGTACCAAAGATAGATTGTGTTTCATGCAGATATAATATTTCTGACAGCTCAAAATAAATTGAATCCCAACCTTAAAAATTATAGAATTTTTAAATTGGTAGTAATGAAAATGTACAAATGATATTTGTACTAGTGAATTGTATGTTTATTTAAAGAAAATTTGAAGAATGGAAATGAAAAATAATTTGTTACTGCTTTCAAAACCTAACCTTATTGATGAAGTTATTATATTTAAGATTTAGCTGCATCGAAAACATTTTCGTCTCAGAATTTTGCCTGATTCGCATTGACCTTCTTCATAATTGAAAATTGTTCAATCCTGAAGAAGTCCAATTTAACTCAAGTGAAGCACTTGGGTGAAAATACTCACTATGCAGCAAAGCAAAAAATTGTCAATTCGAAGACTATTTTTGTAGCTGCCGAATCCTTTACTCTACCCATATTCATATCACAAAATTTTGAGCTGGCATAGTTGTTTTTTTATAAATAACCAATCAGTTCACATTATTCTTAAAAATAACTTGTATCTGCTATAAGTTTCCTTTTTATTTATTTTAGATCATTTTTCCCTGAATGTATTATATTGATTCATCATAATTTTTTACAATTTTATTTAGTGGTCATTATACAAGTAAACTTGAATTATCATTTATAATTTTTTATAGCAATGTTGAACTCTTTGGATTTCTAAAAGAATTAGTATACTTTTTAATATATTATCTAATGCATTCAGATTAATTTTTAGATGCACATTTTGGTAAACCCTTTTTAGTGGTGTGGTTAAATTTTCTTCTAAAATTTTGGATAACTTTAATCAGGCTGTTGTAGATTTTTTGGATTTTTCAAAGAAAATTAAAGTTTTAGTTTTACAAAAATTGTTGCCAAAGTTGGAAAGCCCTAAATTGAATTATATACCTCAACTTATGCTTGAATCCATTGTGTGATCTATACAATTTCACCTTCCATAAAGTGATTTAGGGAAGTACTCATTTACCCCACCCTTTTATAACTACAAGAGTTACCTAGATCATGTAATGGATTCATATTGTGGGCTCAATTACATTTTATTGCATCATCTTTTTCAGTGAAATTTCCTGGGTAATGTCTTTTCTAAGCAATATTACTTAATGTTACTTGTTAGTAGTGTACTACTTGTACAATATATCTACTTTTAGAGAAAGGTAAGCATTTTGAAATTTTTTCCTTAAAATCTCAAAAAGTTGTTTTCTAATAGCACTACTACTTCTTGTCTAACATGCCTGTGTTGTAATCCATTTTGATGCATGTCATAACTCACCTCCTAACTTTGAACTGCAGGTTTGTGAACACTATGAACAATTAACCTTTATAGTTTTGCTATATTTTTTTACCTCTTGTCTGTTTGTAATGTTATGCCACACAAGGTTTTCCATATTGGATGCTCTCTTAGCCCCAGCATGTCACAAGTATGTTTATTATTAACTGCCATTAACTTATGCATTAAAACTATTTGAATTCTTCACAAAATTAAGATGGATTACTAGTGATTTTATTAGATATTTCAGATGTTTTTCATGTTAATTACTTAGGTAAATTGTAATCTACCCTTGAATATTTAAATATGAAGTGCCTGGTGCTTAATGGGTTTGACGAGTAATTAATCCAAAATTTTTGTTTTTAAATTTTCATCATCTTTATGAGGATTTTTACATGAGATGGTTTTGTCTCAAATTTTAATTTACTAGGCAAAATTTAGCTGTTAATTTAAATTGTTTAAATATTTCAATAATCTTTTTCTGTCTTAATGCTCCTATACCCATTATGATCCATGCATTTTATATTTTTTAGGCCAAAATATTTTATTTTTCATAATAATGTCCTTAAAAGTATATTTTTAATTGTAATAACAGATGAATAATAAAAGCTAACTAAGTACACTGCCAGAATCCATTCTTGTTGACCATTAAAGTAAATCTTATGTTATGCATTTGATTAGGATGATAAAATATCTAAATTATTATTAGAATATCATGATGATAATATCAAGATGTGATAAATTTCAGCTTTATTGATGTAATTCATTGGCTGAAAACTGCTTTACATAACCAATTTTTTCTAATTTAAATTCTTCATTGTACAATCAGTTACAAAATATCTTGTTTTTGCCAATTTTTTAATTAAATTAAAACAACTTTGCTGTTTTTCTTTAAAGAAGGATAACCTGCCAATATTTAATTTCTTATTAGCCTACATTTGCTTACCTATTTTTATTATTATCATATAAGCTTTGCAGTTAACCCTTATCATATGGCATTTAAATTCCTGCCGTTCCATCTCAGAGCCAATTATTTGGAATAATTAAATATTATATGTTTATGTATATATAAATTGTCATATCTCAGAACATCACATCATTTCACAGTCTGGACAATGTCATGGGTCTATTTATTCGTATAAGCAGACCCAGAGCCCTGCATATATTTAAATGTATGCATAAACGATAAGGGTTAATGTCACTTATTTCAACTTCTGTTGTTTCATTGATATTATGTGGCTGTTGATGAATATTGTTAGTATGTGCTCCAATTTTTCAGCTCTGAACTTCCTGGGTTTATGAC
This sequence comes from Tanypteryx hageni, assembly GCA_028673005.1. Classification (NCBI taxonomy): domain Eukaryota; kingdom Metazoa; phylum Arthropoda; class Insecta; order Odonata; family Petaluridae; genus Tanypteryx; species Tanypteryx hageni. Next base: position 126,227,571 of record CM054112.1, read on the forward strand.
TTCAAAAGCTAAAGGATGATACAAACAGTCTAATCTAGCTCAATTTTTTCTGACTCATTTTTTAATTTTCTATCCTGATTGCATCTGATGATTTTCAAAATATGTCATTGGTGTAAAGAACTTCATTATGACTGTTCATGTTGGCTTTTCAAACTAATATACATAATAAATTTTTGTAACAAATATATCAAAGCTTTTTAAAGATATGGAGTTCCATGAATTTTTAATACTATATTTATTTACTGTAAAATTCGTTTGAGAGGTCAGTATGCCATTTGAAATTATTTATCCATACGCTGCTCTCTCATACCTCGTAAAATATTAAAAAATGAGTTGTGTTATTTCTCTTAACAAGAAAAGATTTTTGGAAGCCTATTTAGATTTCTATTGAAGCATAAAAACTGAGAAGCAAAAGCATGATGGGTCGATAAGGAAGAATGGATATGCAAATACATTCAAAGATCTATAACATAAAACTTAAGGGAAAACAAAAAATTTGAGTTACAGAGAGCTTCAAGGCAATATGTAGGGATATTAATGCAAAGAATATTCTTTTGTGTGTATAAAAAATTCAATATATTGGAGAATGGACCATCGTCATGTTCTTCTCAGATGTCATAATTATAGAGAAATTAAGTAAAATAGGCATTTGTCATCAGAAATTATAAATTATTTATATACCGTATATACTTGTGTATAAAGCGCAGTTTAAACACCAAATTTTTAGGTCATAAAGTAGGGGTAAGTGCTATACGCAGGTAACACTTTTGTGGAATTAAAATTAAAAATTGAAGTGTACCCACCTTGCACCAGATTCTCGCATTTTGGGTTAATTGAGGGGGAAAACCATGCTAATTATCGATAATCCAGCTTATACATGTATTAATTAAATGTATCAAACACCTAATTACTTCCTTACAATTGTATTTCCAGCCTCTCCAAAAATTCCACATTTCACTAGCTAATTTGCTGATTGCTATATTCTCCCTCAAAATCACCAGGTAGATTTCCCACAAAACACGCATTGAAAACAAAAAATGTAGTATATATGCATATTGAAATAATTTTTTAAATTAATGAATATATTATATATAATTAATGATGTAAGTAATAAAAACCTTTAGAATTCATATTCCTCATCATCTTCAGCACCAAAAAACTATGCGAGGAAGGCGACCGCAATAGGCAACGAAATTTAAGATTTCGTATTAAATATGTACTGTCATTAAATATCTCTATCCATTCAGTATTTCGTAAATAAGTGTTATGTGTAGTTTGATAAATTTAAAATAAATTGTCATGTTTAAACTTCATTCAATATTTAACCTTTAAGACTGAAGCGTTTCGCCTTGTAAGCAAATGTCCGCAACTCGGAATTTTCAGATTTTAAAAATTGATTTTCATTGGTTTTTACATAAAGATGGATTTGCATAAGTCCAGTCTGTATTTATTTGTTTATGGTACTTTAGTTAATACCAACATGACAATCTCTATTAATAAAAGACAATGTGTGTGTGTGTGCATGTGTGGACAGCATATCTCGAAAGCCAAGAAACTTAGAGACTTAAAACTTGGTACACTAAAGGTACCCACTCACACACAGTTTTCCTAGAGGCCGTTAACTGACAGTCCATTGCCTCAAGGTCGATTCTCACTATGCACACAGTCTGCCAATAGGCTGTTCCTGTAGTCTGTTCATCGGCATCATAAACTTCGTGTGTGTGGACTCTGGCCTTCCGGCAGTTAACTGAACTGATATTTGCCTTCAGTTTAACCCCAAATGGCACATAAAAAGTGCAATAACCCAGAGTTTATAATTCAATTTATTGATATTTATAAATCCGTGTTTGTGGAAGGTAAAAGACAAATCTTACGTGCATAAAAACCTTCGGGAAAGGGCATATATGGATTTACTGGAATATTATAAAACATGTGATCCATCTGCTACCAAGAAAAAGTTTGCAGTAAAATTAATAATTTAAGAAGTGCATTCTTACAAAAGAATGCCCTATTTCACTGCAATCTTATGTTAAACTTAAGGCAGAATTTCCTGGTGTATGGCGAACGGTGAGATTGCCTTAGGAGGAGCACAAGGCGACACGCATGGGGATGTGCTTGGAATCACTGATTCGTTATAGAGAAGAAGGTGAGGATTTTCTCAAATGGATTGTGACTGGTGATGAAACATGGGTTCATCACGTTACTCCAGAGAGTAAACATTAATTAATTTCCATTAAAAGCATTATATCACTGCAATCGTAACGTATAATATCATCCCTTTAAAAGCATTGAGATTGTTGCCATAGTATTTAAAGATTTTCATTGTTGAAAAGAGGAAAAAATTCACACTTTTTTCAGATTAAAAGCTGATATTTATGCTAATTTGGTATGTCTTTGAATTCTGCCTTCAAAAATTAAAAACTCTGTTCTTTCAGGTAGACAACTGTTCCTTTCCCGAATTCATATCTCAATTTAAAGTAATTTTAAAATGCATTTTTAGAAAGCCTTGCACTGAACCCCATGCATTTCTTATGGGGTATTGAAATGGAACATTGGAGTTTAAATATGTTAACTTTTTTGTGATTTTTGATTTTTCTTGTCGGTTGTGTCACTCGACCTACCTACATGCCAAATTTCAGATTTCTAGCCCTTCTAGAAGTACCTAAGAGTATTGTGTCAGTGAGTGAGTGAGGCACAAGTAGCTATATTATTATAGATACGTAAGGAATGCATGCTTTGAATGCTTGAATATGAAAGGGAGGAGGGAAAGGAAGAAAGAAGGAGAGAGATAAAATTAAATGTTCCATAAATTAAAAATAATATTGGGCATATAAGAATTGTATAGCTTAATGTATTTCTTTATCATTCAATTTCTATTCGCCCAAAGCTATTTTTTAATCTGTGGAACACTGAATTATGTAAATTTTATATTTGTTTACTTTTTAATGACTATAAAAGTTGGTTTCATTAATTTTTGTTTCAATTTGATCTTAATAATTAATTCTTGCATACCCATCATATTTGACGGGCAATTACGCTAGTATAATTCTAAAATTTTGTTCTTATACCCCTCAAAATCTAGGGTGCATGTTATACACAGGGTATACAAAAAAGTCAGAATTTTTTGGCAAAAAGTATGGGTGCGCATTATACACGAAAACGTGTTATACATGAGTATATACGGTATTTATTAAATACTTTTATTAACACAATGCTTGCTTTAATTTCATTTTTAACCTTAAAAGTTGTTTTTATGCAGATTGTTTATTTTTAAGCATAGGTCTTTTATATTTTTCATAACTATCTATCATGCTTACATGAAAGCCAAAATGGTACTTATTACACAATGAAGATTGTAGGGTAATTAACAAAAATACTTTTTGAAATACTTACATTCAAATGTAGGGGAAAGTGGAGTAAAACCAGGTAGGCAGGTGAACCCGGGTATGCAGGTGAAACTGGATAGGCAGGTGAAACTGGGTACAGGCTAATAATGCCCTTGCAGTGCTGCTGTCGGACACGGTACTGAATTTATTCCTAACAACTGAAAAGTTAGTTGATGCATGGCATCAGCGATGAAACAAGTTGTGCGAATTGTGAGACAATTTTAAGATTTCTTTGTGAAAAGGAACAATATTACTTTCAAGTTTAGTGGTTTATAAACCAAGACACCATACTTTGCTATACCTGGTAAGTAAATGCTTTTATTCTACTGTAATTTATGTTTTATTGATTATAAGTGTTACATCTTCCGTACGTTTGTAGTGCCTGTTACGTCATTTCTTCCGAATTAAGGTTTTGTGGGGTGAAACCGGGTACCACAGGTGGTACAAAACTGGGTAGTACCCGATTTTACCCTGACTCTCCAGATGAACTCATTTCTATATTTTTTAAGTTTGCCAACCATTTTATTTTTATTTTCACGTATGAAACATACCAAGGCACAATAAAAGATCATTGAAAAGGCAATCGTTGTCTGAAAACAGCATGAAAGGAGCAATAAAAGAGGTTTTGGATGGGATCAACAGAAGAAGCGAGTAAAAAAGATATCCATTATATTTAAGTAAATGATACATGGCTGTCTCTGCACCACCATATATAAAATTGCGAAATTGTTTGGGACTGCATTTATGAATGCAGTCGTAATGGAAACAGCTGTTAACGGCTTCAAAAACACAGGAATTCATCCCTTCAACCATAAAGTTTTCCTAGATAACCTGTTCGCACCCTCTGAAACAACTGACGGATCACTTCTGTCAAGTGACTTCACTGAAAAGTCTCTGCAAGCTGATAATGCTCCCCAATCCCCCGAAAATCATGCTGAAACTTTGAGGGCTTAAACTACTGAGCCTCATTCGTCAAATTCTTAAGGTTCGATTTTAGTTGTGCCTCATCAATCATCCAAAAATTCTATAGGAACTCCGAGTATCAAGACTCTTGAATCTCAAGTGTTGACTTCACAAACTCATCCTTCCATGTTCATCCCCGTAGTATAGTGAAAGTTTCTCATGTCGAAAGGAAGCAGCAGAGAAAGGACGATAAAAAAAGAGGTACAACTACCATCCTTACTTCATCGCCATATAAGTCTAAGGTAGAGAATGCAGTAGCAGCCCAAAATAAGTGTCAGACGAAAGACTCTGTGACAAAGAAGAAGCCTTGTACAAAACAAAGAAAAAAGTGACAAATAATCAGAAAATCAAATCCAACACTATAGCTCAAACAGCTACTAATGATGACTCCACCAGCTCAGAATAAGAAGCTGACAATGATGCAGCATGCAACTACTGCAAAGATATCTACTTAAATTCACATTCTGGAGAATGCATGACATGCAAAAATTGGGCCTATAATGCCTGCTGTAGGGTAGAAGAAGAAGGAGACCTTCACTTCGTGTGTGAACTATGTCAATAAATTAAATTTCAAAAACAAAAAATAAGCAATAACAATGGAACAGTATTTTCAGAAAAACATAATTTAAAATAGCTAAACTAAATAGCTATTAAAAAAAGTGGAATACTCCTTTAGCCAAAACAACTATAGTATAGTATAGTTGTTTTGGCTAAAGGAGTATTCCACTTTTGTTAGTTTTGGCCAAAGTTATTGAGCTACTATCAATTAAATAGCTATTGTTTATTATTGAAGTTTTTGATAAATGTGTTTCACTGAAGAATGTTCTTTGTGTTTATCATACTCTGTTTTCCTTATCTTTTAAAAAAATGACATTTCACTATTACATAAATGACTATCGGTTTTACCCCACCAGTGGGATATAACCAAATGATTTGCCTTTTTTCAAAAAACTTAAATTTTCCAGCAATTAAAATCGATATTTTTAAATAGCATAGTGACAGCCAACTACAACAGTTTCTGCAGGTTCTCTAAAAAATAAGGAGTTTTCTCATTATTATATTACTTGTGAGCAGTCAAACATTAGCTACCCGGTTTTACCCCACCTTCCCCTATTGCAATGATTAAAAGTAATGAGATTATGTTATTTCCTATAAGATGTTAGTAATATACTTAAATCTTAATCAGAAAGTTTGATGTCTTAGGTAAAAGACTCTCAGAATGTATTTAATGTTATAAATTAGACCACTCCTAAGTTTTACTTCCTCATACTTGAAGCATAGAGAGAAAGTATTGTGATTGGAAAAATTTTGGCTTTGAGATTTTCATGAGTATGCCCATTTAAGGTATCTCAGCATGAAAAAGTTGTTTTTGTAATTCAATCTGTCATCTGCGCATGGCCCTAGGGGCCAAATGGCAACGGAATCTAAATAAATCTTGTATTTATATAAGGCATCGCTTGGAATAAAATCCTTGTTGGAATGTACCATATCATGCTTAAATGGAGGATATATTTTCTAGACGATTTTCACACTGTAAATTAACTCAAAAATGGCAGCATGGATGTTGATTACAATTCTTCTGTTTAAGGGGATTTCATAAGCAGTACTACGTTTGCCATATGTCTCAAAAAAATAACCATATAGCGTCCAGGGGCATTGTAATTCGCAAGTTTTTACGCTCATAGAATGTGTGCAGCGTGTGTTTCATCGATTTTTTATGTTGAACCTTTTATATTTCGACGTAGATGCTGTGTAAGTTGGTGAAAATAATTCAGATAATGAAGCAAATGTTTTTCGAATTTATTAAGCATTACCTTCATTCTAATTATTATTTACCGTAACATTGAATTTATAGATGCAAATACGCGTACACAAGCAATGTTTTCTCTTGTGGCGAAGGCTTTGGCGGTGTTTGGTTACTGGATACATGCCTTTCGGTGATCCACCGGGATCCACCGCGTCTGGTGACTTATTGTGACAACAGTTTCATTTCCGTTCCAGGAACCATGGTGCCTGGAACGGAAACGAAAGTGTTGTCACAATAAGTCACCAGACGCAGTGGATCACCGAAAGCCATGTATCCAACGTTTTTTCTCATTTGAATTTGTAGCACAATTTTGAAATCAGTTATAGTAGTCATTTATACTCTCAATTTTAAGGAGGAAAAAGTATAATTATTCAGCGATTGGTTTAGTCTTTTTCTATCCGCTAGAGTAATTTAAAAAATAACAGGTTTTTAGACATATTTATTAATTTTAAACCCATTTCTTATGAGTTTGTAGTCATTTGTTTTTGGCGGACATTTTGTAATATCTGGCAGAAATAACACGATTACACGTTATTGCTGACATTTTCTGAAGTACCCTGTTGATTAAAAAATAATGGCATGTAGAAAATCTGGAAGTCCGTTATATGCCATTTTGGGAAGCCATAGCTGTATTTTCTTCGCCAGTAACTGCATGGATAAGGTTGCCGAAGATGCGCGCGTGAAATGTCAACGTCGTATGTAGGACGTCTTTATTTTTTCTGGTAGCTGTCTTTTAACATTTCAAGCTTATTACAAATCGTCTTTATGAAACATGAAAGATTTTAATTGCACGTTATCTTTTTTAATTCAAACCGGCCTCAAATGAAATCGGAAGGCATTGTCTAATCTGTTCAGAATTATTAAAAACCATACGTCTGGCGAGCTACTATTTAAATTTTGTTTCCTAAGTTTTTTTTTGCTTTTCGAAAATTACAAATTCATATAGATACCAACTTCTTATATGTATCATTTGTGCCATTTATCTCAATAACTATGTATTCGCAATATTCCTTTGTGTGGGAGAACTAACTGGAAATCGTATTCGCACACGATACTTTACAGGAATTACTCTGCTGCCGTTAAGCCTCCTAGTTAATTTGCATCATATTCATAAGGTTGAATTTCATATTATTCTGATAGCTTATTTGATTTGGTTTATGATATTTCGCACAAAATTGCGTTCCAATGTAGTTGTGTTTGCTTTAACATAATAAATAGAAGGCGAAATAAAATTACGCAAATGTATAATTAAGCCATCTTGTTGCTAAAGTCAGTTTTGAAAATAAGTTCCTGCTGAAACGAAATTTTATTTGAATTAATTTTATTAAAGTTTATAGTTTATTTCAAGAAATGGTTTTCTGATGTTTATAATTCGAAGGAAAATTTCCGATAAATCGCTTAATTTCGTTTATATTTTATGTGTAGGAATAGCTTAACAAGTTTATGGAATTTTATGCGATAAATTTGCTGTTTATGCTTGGTTAATTTTTTTAAATTTAAATTTAAAAAAATGACGGTGCCTTTTTGCAGATCATAGAAGATTTTTCGCCATAAAGTACGTTGCCATTTACCGCAATTTTTTCGCGAAAAATTGACCAAAAGGTTAGGGTAGGTACATATTATTTTTTTTGCAAATATAAAGAATTATCATTATCCAAAAGTCGGCCTTGTAGCTGTATCGTTAAAAAATTGTTTAAAAATGTATTAATCGACTGCTCTGAATGTAATATTTTATAATGGGTACTTAATTTCAAAATCTGCGATAATAGATTGCCAAACTTACTATGAGTTGTATAGATCAGGGGTGGCCAATCAGTTGCTCCGGAGCCGCATGTAGCTCTTTGAAATTTGAACTGCATTGTTTCTATAATAATAAAAGAAGCTGTCTGCATCTGATAAATAATTAACGATGGAAAATAGAAGGAATTTCATCTGGATTCTCATAAGTTCCATGGTATAATTTGGCATCCAATATTTATTCACCTTCTAGTATAGCTCTGTTGAAAGCTTATGGCCCATTTTGGTCTGGAAGAGTCCATTCTCAAAATGCGGACTGCGTGGGGAAGAGAGTAAAATTCTGTCATTCTCTACTGAGACTCCACTTGCTTACATTGCCAACCTTCCGCTGTGCTCTTACTGACATTGTTTTGTTATCGTAGTTTTTTATTGCTGTTTGGTTATCAAGTGTTTGTTAAGGCATTTCTTATTAACTATTGTTATCTTTGTTAATACTTATCATTGATATCATTATTTGTTATAGTAGTTTTGATTGCCGTTTTAGTCTCATATTTAGTTTTTGTTATAGCTTAATTTGTTTCATTTTGATATTGCATTTTCGTACTCGTTCTTTTGTTTTCCGTTTTTATTTAATTTATTATTAACTGCTTCCCTGGCGATTTTTTTAAAATATAGGTCTAAAAACAGTCATTTTTATTACAGTTTCAGAAAAATCACATTGAGATAATTAAAAAATTCATTCATTTTTTAACAATAAATTTTATTGAGCTTCAAAATTTTCATATTATTTATAAATTGATTCATATTTCAAAACTAACATTTCTTTCATGGTAACTACAAAATTGATAGAAAGTTATGTATAATATGTATGTATATACATTATAAAACACTTTTATAGCAATAAAAAAATAGTATAAATTACATATACCTACACTTATGTGATAAACATGAAACAATAAAATAAAATACAATAAAAAATAACTAATAAGTAAAAAACTACTAAATATTAAATTTATAACTAATACACATAAGTAAATAAAATATATACAAAATATATAACATTCATATATTTGTATGGTAAATCCTAAAACATGCCACCATGCATAACGGAACATTACACGTCATGCAGTAGAATCGGCTCTTTCCTAATCCGCTTTCCCCAGGCATCTCGCTTTCATCCACACAATGCACACTGCTTCGTGGGGTTTGTCTTCTTCTCAGTAGGTGGAATATAATCAGGGAAGTGTCTTCCTGAAAGGCAAAGGGGATGCGGTATCGAAGGTGGTCATCCAGCCCTAGGGGTGGTGATGCTAGGGTTATGAACCTCGATTGTTTTTTCAATCAGTTGTGTTCTGTATTATAAATGATCATGTTCTCCTCCAGTCTTTTTATACAGAACATGAATTCCATACTGCTATGTCGAGAAGCTGGAAAAATATTTTTTGTAGTATTTTTTCCCACGCTTCCATGGAATGGAATAATCTGCAAGATGCTGGTCCACTCTGTCTACTCCTCCCATTGTGTCCTTATAATCAATGACAGACTTTGGTTTTTTTGCCTATTGCCACTCTTTCCTTCCACCGTCACCATTTCGTGGTTATGGATGGTAGAGAGAACCGTTACGTCTCCCACGTCCCTCCAAAGCACAATCAATTTCCCTCTATGATATGCCACTATTTCTCCTCTTCTCAGTGGTTTCTCCCTTAGGCCAATGGGCATCTCTTTTCGATTTGTGCGCACTGTTCCATAAATGTCTGTTGACCGTGACACCAATAAATCTGCCAATTGAGGCAAAGTATAAAAATTGTCCGTTGTTAGACAGTAACCTTTGTCTAGCAAGGGATTCAATAGTCATAACCACCTGTGATGTCATCGGAAGATTTTGGAATTACTTGTCGAGAATAGTCCCTTTCCCTATGTAAATTACACTTGACCACATATACCCACTTTTTGCCTCGCAAAGCATGAAAGTTTTTATGCCAAATCTAGCCCTTTTTTGCAGAATATACTGTCAGCATCTCAGTCTTCCTTTGAATAACAAAAGGCTTTCATCAATTGTGGTGTCTCTCTCAGGCGTGTAAACTTTTTGGAACTTCTCCTGTAAGCTCTGAAAGACTGGCCATATTTTATTCAATTTAGGATTTGGGTGATTTTCCGCATTGTAGGTCTCATTATCACTGAAATGCAAAAACTGCCGTATTTTCACAAATCTTCTGTAGGACATTATCATCCAAAGAATGGGGAAAAAACACAGGTCTTGTTGACCATTACAGCTCTTGGTCAGGTTTGTTCTCAATGCTTTGCAACATCACTATCACAAGAAAAATACGAATTTCAGCAGCAGTGGTGTTGTGCCACTGACGTACAGCGATACTTGAACTCGATGGCCTAACATTGAGAGACTGAGTTGCATATCTGTTTGTTTCATTGGCAATAGAAACAACTAGCTCTTCATCAAAAAATAGTTCAAAAAACTGTAAAATACCTCCTTCTGGATCAACTTCAAAATTCAATGAAGATTCACCTTCAAAAGGAAATCTTTCTGGAGCAGGAGGAAGAGGACCTGATGTGTTCACTTCATGCAGCCTGCAATGGATTCACTGTGTATTCAGCATCAGAACTAAGATATTCCTCAGACAACCTCGACTCCAATCCAGATTCCTCAATGCTAATCTCTTCAGCATCAATATCACAATCAGAATACTCCTCACACTCCATTAGGGATAAGTAAAGTGATATAAAATCACAAAATAGCAAAACAATATGCAATAAAAAATAACAATATAACAGAATATAACAAAAATAAGAGTATAATAAAAATGCTACGAAGCACAAACGGAAGGAAAACTGCTAGATGTATTCACTCAAAAGCTCTACAAATAGCTGTCCCGAAAATGTCTTTGAAAGGCCGATCCCAAAGGGTGCATACTTATCTCCAGGCAAAGGATCTTCCAGGAATTGAGGAAAGAAAGAGTGCCTGGGGAAAATCCTCTCAGGACAAATGACCTAGCAATGAACAATCTCCTTGGTAGGGTAAAGAACATCTGGAGTAGCAATCGAATCAACTGGGTTGTAAAGAGAAATTTTGGCGACAGTGGTGCAAATGACCATGTGAGTTCAGTACTCCGATATTTCGAAAAACCCGCTCCGAAAAACTCTCCGAGAAATCTAATCTCTCTCTTGGAGTGACCTCTGAGAGTTGGAACGTAAACTACTAGGAAGGATCAAAAATACTCTGTTGTGTTTCTAAAGGAAAGAAAAAAATACAGTGGCCTGAGTACTCGGGCTTGTCAGAATTTGACTTTCACCTCGATCCGAGTATACTTGGGATAATCAGAGAAGTGGTTAACATGGATACCAATTCTACCACTTCTAAGTTAGGGAATGTGATAATTCATTTGTAACTTTTACTGATATTGTGTGATCAAATATTCCTCATTTATTCTTCAAAACTTCACCAAAATCCTAGTGAAAAAACATAATATGTGGCCCTTATTTGTAAGGAATGACAATCTGGCTGAAAAAGAAAGCAGTCATGAGAAAATACCGGTGGCTAAATATTTAGCCTTTAAGCGTTAGGGTTTAGTTGGCCAAACTGTCGAGCTGAATCCCCAGGTGATTCATTTTCCTTTCACTTTCCTTCCCCTTAAATGTCTTCCCCTACAACACATGGCAGTTCATGTATTTAAGGGCTGTAAGCTTTCAATACACCTATAGCACACTGTATACGTATATACTATGGGGACCGGAATTCTGAAAAATCCCAAAAACCAGCAATCTGTACATCCCAAGTTTGCCGGATAAGGGGTCTCTTACTGTACTGTAATTCTTGCTCTGACATGGATTGTATATAATGTACACTTTAATGAAATTTGACCTCCTGAAGTTGTTTTATACATTTCATCAACCCGATGGTTATTGGAACAGATTTAATATATTTCACACTATGTAGATTAATTTTCTTGAAGTAATTGGTGCCACTGAATTTTCTATTTTCATAATGAATTATGATGCCAAAAAATGCAATAATTTTCTGCTTGTTACCCCTATATGGTATCTGTAAAAAAGTAAAACAAATTTAAAATCAAGAAATTTATCTTGGATCTTAGATTTATCTTTGAGAGCAGTTTTAATGTGATATTTTTTGTTAATTATCACATTTACTCATGTAATTTCCCTCTTAATTCACTATTTTGTTAACTTTAAAACAGTGAGTGGAAAGTATTAGCATAATTTTTCACTAAAGTGAGAAAGCGTTGCTGTTTTATTTCTAGAAGATCAAGGGTTTTCTCCTAATTCTCATTACATTAATTTGATAGTCTTTGATTGTACATACTTTTTACTTTTTTGTTTTCCCAGCTGTAATTTCTTCTTAAGAATGAATCTTTTTTCCTCCTTGAATTTGAGAAAAGGGAACATATGTGATGTGGAAATCACCCTGGTAAACATCTTTTTTGGTTTCTTGCTATATGATTGAATTTGCTGCAGAAACAGATAGATTAATTAATATATAGATAGTTAATAAAAAGTATATGATCTTGAATCATGAGAAGCAGAAATTCTGGAAACAGTATCCAAATTCCATCAATGATGAATATATCCATTAGCATTTTTAAAATGCCCTCTAATGTGATATTTTAAATGCTTTAATTTCCAATAAATTATTAATCATATATAGTTAGAAAACAAAAATGTAGAACCTGTCTAATGCTGCTTCTATCATAAATGCTTTTCTCCCAGTCAAATATGAGTGGTTTTAAATTGAGAGACAAAATGGGGAAACTGCCAATTGTTCACAAGATGTAAGTTTTCAAATTTTTGAAAAAAGAAATTCAATGGATTTGTGTCCGTTTTAGTTAGTTTCAGTTGCGATTTAATATGTAAAGTACTGTAGAAACTTGAAAAAAATACTTCACCTTTTACAATTCTTCACCTTTATGAAATAATATTCGTAATCATTATAAAAGTCTCTATCGATTAGCCCTGCTTTTTAGATTTGTTCATATTATAATGAAATGCTCCCATGTGTTTTTTGTTATAATGCAAATTATTCCTTTTTAATATTGTTATTTTTTTATTTCAAAAACTCCTTCAGTTTAACATTTGCAAGACTTATGTGCAATTGATAATTTATATAGCTCCAACTGCCATAAAAAGTAGGAAAACTAGATTAGCATTTTTGCTATAAAGCAGCCATTATCAGTGGTAGATTCTTAAAAGAACATCTCTGAGATTTGTTGTATCATTTTTAAATATCAATGAGTAGATGATAATTTTTGGGATTAGCATTGAGGAATGTGAAATGTGGTAAAACAGGTCTTTTGAAAAGAGAAGATAGCAGCAGTGGTCGACTGAAAACTTACAGTTTCATGGTAATTCCTTGCCAGGGGCCTGGTATGTTGAGCACAGGTGCATATCATCATCATCATCATGCTTCTGTCCGAAGACAGGTTTTAACTGAATCGCTGCCTCCATTTCTCTCTCTCCCTAGAAGCCTCTTTTATACCTCTATAAGTAGTATATCCCTGCTTTATATTATCTAATATTCCTATTCTTTTTCTCCCTCTTCCTCTTTTTCCACTGATTTTTCCTTCTAAGATCGTCCTTTGTAAACACTGTCTTCTCAATATGTGCCCTATCCAATTTGCTTTTCTTTTCCTGATTGTTTTTATTAGCATCCTATCTTCTCCCACCATTTCTAATACTTCTTCGTTTCTCTTCCTCTCTGTCCATTTCACTTTCATCATTCTTCTCCATACCCACATCTCAAAACTTTCTAAATATTTTTCCTCCTTTTTCCTTATCGTCCACGTCTCTGCACCATAAAGAGCTATGCTCCATATGTAGCATTTTGCTAATTTCTTCCTTGTTTCTAGATTTATTTTCTTGCTTGTGAGAAGCTCATTCTTCTCGTTAAATGCTGCTTTTGCCATTGCAATCCTACTTCTGATGTCCTGTGTACTACTTCCATCCTGTGCTAAAATACTGCCGAGATATTTGAAACTACTTACTTGTTCCAATTTTTGGCCATTTACCATTATATTTAATTCTTTATGTTCCTTTGAAACCAACATGACTTTCGTTTTTTCTGTATTGATCTTCATTCCATATTGTTGGCCAACCTCAACTAGTCTGTCTGTCATCCTCTGAAGCTCTTTCTCGCCTTCTGCTATTAAGCCCTGATCATCTGCGTATTTAATGGTGGTAATACTTTCACCTCCTATCTTAAATCCTTTCTCTTCCATCAACGCTTCTTCTGTTATTGTTTCTGAATACATATTAAATATCGCTGGTGAAATAGGACAACCCTGCCTCACTCCCCTCCCTATTGAAGTACTTTCTGTTTCTTCTCCTTCAACCCTGACTCTAATCTTTTGATCAAAGTAAAGGTTTTTAAGCAGTCTTTTATCTTTCCAATCTATTCCTATTTTGTTTAAAATACCCAGCATTTTATCCCATTTCACTCGGTCAAAAGCTTTCTCCCAATCTACAAAACAAAAATACATATCTTTATTGACTTCTAGCGCTCTTTCTATCATCATCCTCATACATCCTATAGCATCTCTAGTCCCCCTTCCTCTTCTAAAACCAAACTGATTATCTTGCAGCTCCTTTTCTATTTTACATTCAATTCTTTTGGTTATTATTCTGGTTAGAACTTTAGCTGTATGAGAAATTAAACTAATAGTTCTGTAATCCTTACAACATTTTGCATTGTTCTTTTTCTCCAGTGGTACCATCACAACATCTAAAAAATCTTCAGGCCATACACCAGTATCATATACTTGGTTAAAAAATTTTGTGAGTTGCTTAACTGCTTTTGACCCCAAAACCTTAAGAACGTCCACGGGTATATCATCACTCCCAACTGCCTTTCTTCTTTTCATGTCATCAATTGCTCTTTTAACTTCAGACTCGAGAATACTTGGTCCTAGCTGATCTTCTTCCACATCCTCTTCTTCATTTAATTCAATATTTCTTGGCTTTCCTTCTTTGTCATACAGAACCTCAATGTATTCTTTCCAGACATTCTTTACATTGTCTGGCTCCGATACTATTTTACCACTTTTGTTCATGATTCCTTTACGTCCTATCTTTCTTGCTTTTTTCTTGAATAGTTCCCTTGCTTTGCTATACATGAGGTCTGTTCTACAAATTCTTTCACATTCGACAATCTCCTCGCATTTCTCATTTATCCACTGTTCTCGGGCTTTATCTGTTTCCCTTCTTAAAGCATTATTTAACTCCTTGTACTTTCTTTGGCCTTCTTCAGTGTTTATGTTCTTCCACTTTCTCCGCTCTTCCATTTTTTGCAGCATGGCTGCTGTGATCCAGGGTTTTTTGTTTCTTTCACCCGTTATCTTTCCTACCTTCTTTTCCATTACATCTTTAATGTTGCTATGGATGTATCTCCACTCCTCATCTACATTCTTCCTATTTTCTTCATCTCTCTCCCCCAACCTTTCCTCCAGCTCAGTCATGATAGCCTCCTTGTTTTTAAGGAGTTCCTCTAAGTTCCATTTCTTGTTAACTCTTACGTTTCTCTTAACGCTCTTCAGTCTACATTGTATATTTGCCACCAAAAGGTTGTGGTCAGAATCGATATCTGCCCCTGGTAGTGTTTTCACATTTTTAATGCTATTTCTAAATCTTTCATTGACTAGTATGTAATCTATCTGGTATCGTCTCTGGTCTCCTGGGCTTCTCCATGTGTAAAGTCTCCGCTGGTGATGCTTAAACCATGTATTAGTTACAATTAATCTATTTCTATGGCAGAATTCCACAAGTTTATCCCCTCTTTCATTTCTCTTCCCTAGCCCATATTTTCCCACTATGTTATCTTCCTGTCCCTCTCCGACTACACTGTTCCAATCTCCCATTACTATGGTGTTGACCCTTCCTTTTCCCTCCTCCTCCAATATCTCCATAATCTGTTCATACATTTCATCTACTTCGTCGTCGCCAGCATTAGTCGTTGGCATATACACTTGAATTATAAGCATTTCCACTGGCTCCATCTGAAGTTTTACGGCTATTAATCTATCATTAACTGTCACTACCTTGCTAATTCTTTCAGCTATCTCTTTTCTCATTATAATCCCCACTCCCCTTTCCTTTTTCTCCCCTCCTGAGTAAATAATCTTAAATTCGTCTGAATTTATCTCGCCTTCTCCTTCCCACCGAACTTCACTAAGACCTACTATACCTACATTATTCCTTCTCATTTCCCTTTTTATGTTCTCTAGTTTACCCCCTGAATTCATAGTCCTAACATTCCATGTGCCTATTCTTAATTTCTCACCACTTGCTTTCCTATTAATGTTAAATTTCCTCTGTGCATCCCCTAGGGTAGTCCCCACCCGGAGATCCGATTGGGAGACTATTTTACCTCCGGAATATTTTACCCCAGAAAGATCCATAGAGGTATTTCAGCTTTTCAGCCTATCATGGGAAATATAATGAGGTAGTTTCCCCTTGCTTTCCTCATCGCAGTTTCACAGAGTGATTACCCATCTGTAGCTGTTCAGATCCACATGATCACCACCTACAGAGGTACTGTGCAAGCTGCTGCCCTTGCACAGGGGGATGTAAAACCCCCAAGACTGCTTCTTAGTCTGACTCTTCCCCTCAGACCTTTCCGGCTTGGATGGTCCTACCAGGAGAATTATCTCCCGCCGGCATAGCTCTTTGGTTCGTAAGAGTACACAAACCCTCCCACCTCTGTAAGGTTAAGGTGCATATAGAAGACCTTTTTTACTGCTACTAGTAGAGAGCCTGCAGTTCTACTGCAATAAACTCTGAGAAATGTTAAAACATATTATCCGTTGATAATTGTGAATAATGAAATATAACATTGAACTTGTAAATTTATTAAGGAGAGAAAACTATGGAAGCAGTAACCAGTAACAAATGAAAAACAAAAAGAAAGAATAGTGAAATGTCGAGAGACTGTGACAAACTGTTTAGTTACAATGTATTACAGCAACTAAATACATTTCCACTGCTTACACCTCTCCTTTTGCTGCCGCTATTCCCCTGTGTCATCGTATTCCCCACCCCTCCATTTTCCCACTTCCACTTACTCTTCTTCCACTCTCATGGCAATGTGCCATCTGTGCATGCAGCTAACAATAACCTCCTGCTCCTAGCCGGGAGTAGATAACATAATTGGTAACAATAGGGTTGCTGTGGCAACAAAAGTTTTCACTTATAAAATTTAGTAATTTTGTTATTAAAAGCACAATTATGGATGGATTTTGCCTGTGTTTAAAATTTGACAGTATGAAAATAAAACTTCATTCTTTTTTCCTGAACCTGGATTCAAGTACCGGCTTTGTATCGCGATTTTAAATAATTTTAAAGAAAATGCTACTCTCATTTCTGTGTTATTCAAATGGAGGAAATTAAATAAGAAAGTAATTTTTTAATTTATTTCGTCACGGTGGTTGGAATTAACAACCTTCCTAGAACACAGTGCAAGTCATCCTGAATAAAGGTGAGAGTTTGATCAAAATCGGATCATTAGTTCCATAGAAATTCACCAGTTACCTTTGCTGGTCGAATTTTCAGACAGAAACTCAAATTTTCTTATATTTAGTATGATAATTCTGTCTTTCCTTTTATTTTTATTTCTTAGCTTCTTCCAACTTAATCGTTTTGAATTTTCTAAGGTTCTCTAGATTTCACAAATTATGGTTAAGTAGAAATTTTATCTGTTAGAAACTATGGCAGTCTGTGTTATTTATTAATCAAACTCAAACAATCTTAAATTTGATATTTCTGTAGTGAATGTTTTGTCAGAGATAATGTCTCTCAAATATACGTAACACTTACTTTGTGGATGATCTCATTGTTGTTTTAAATGCAATTATTATAATTTAACATTTTTACTAATATACATTTAAAACATTTTTAATCTTTAAAATTTGAAACTTTATAACTGCAGTAAATAAAACATAAAATGTATTTCAGAAGAAGTAAATAGGGCCTTGATATTTGAAGGGGTCATTCTTAGAAATCATTGTTTGTGACATCTGCAAAAGTTACAATTAAATCTTATGGATAAGAAGGGTTAGGTGGGCCAATCCTATGGAGATCATGGTTAAGATTGAAGATATCACCAGTTATTGCTTAGGAAGAATTATTTCCATGAGGCTTATTTGAATATATCTTACATTTTATCTGATGTAAACTAAAGGGAATAATGGAATTTATACTTCTAGGATATATTATCACATGGTAAATGGTCACAAATGGTAGTAGTTGTTGTGTCATGCTACTGTTATTTTTTTAATGCTTTATATAGGAGTGGGCACAACCACTTCATTTGGAAGGTTTCATACTTTTGAAACATTTTATTCAAACCATAAACAATAATAAACATTATAAATATAATCAAAATTAAATTTTTAAATTGTAAAATGACACTGACCATAAGGCCTTTCCTTAGTTCAGGTATTAACCAATGAGACAGATAACTTGTATTTGTCTCACATTGAAAATGTATATTGTCCAACAATCTGTGGGTAAATCAGACAGCATATTCTGATTGTGCTCCTTTGTGAAATAAAAACATAATCAACCTTCTTTTCAAGAGTTAAGACAAAATTAATTACATATTCTCATCTTTTTATTTGAAACACTTTTAATAGCTTCATGGCACACTTGAGACCAAATATTTTTATGCATTGATAATTATGGAGCAACAAAACTGTTATAGGTTAAATCATTATGTATATTGTTTTAATGAATTTAATCTATTACCAGAAAAGGATAATTTAAGGAACGATGATCAAGATACTTTGAGGTTATCTAAAGAAGGTGTAATGGAATCATTGATAGGAACATAATTTTTGAAAAAATAAATCATGAGAAAATATTCTATTATATATTTTTTCACAAGTATAAAGAGGGTCATTACATGATGTAAATCTTTTATTAGAATAAAAATGAGAGCTTTAAAATGGTAATTCCTTGGTAAAATTGCATTTTTAACTTATCGTTTGAACTATTAATGCTACATGCTATATTATTTGCTTCCAACTATGATATTTTCTTTGGGGTTCTAATGATGTCGGCAGCCAAGTAAAAATAATATCCTTGTAATATACTTGAAAAATGTAAGGCTGGATGTGGTGGAGAAATAATTAATGTGTTTGCCTCCAAGGATTTAGATTAAATTACTGTGATAAGGATGGATTTTTATGCTAATCAGCATTTCTTTCAATAAACTCAATCTAAATGACCTTAAATGCTGGTTCTGAGCTAATGATAGATAAATATATAGAAAGTTTGTATATTTTACTCTTAAACTTTATTTTCATATCTGTTTTCAGGTGCCACCAGTTGGTTGGATGCTTCAAAATTGAATGATTTCCCCTCCCCTGACAAAGTGAGTCAATTTCTTCTATAGTTAACTTGAATGAAATGTAAAATGGCTCCACTTTAACTAAATTCTTTTTCTCTGAAATAATATCTGCATTTGTGGCCTTTATTTATAGCTTCATCCTCCTGGATCAGACACGGGTGGAAGTGGTTTTGCAACTCCACCTATATTGGGCCCAGCAGCTGTTGGAAGTCCTGTTTCTTCTTGTAGTGTGGCAGGTGCTGTCAATAATAATGGTGGTTTAACTCGCAAAGAGTCTTACAAAGCACAGAGGAAAAACTATCGCAGAGAAAAGAAGCGTGTAGCAAATGAATTGCTTTCATCCCTGAAAGATCCTTCTGTAGTGGTGCTTGCAGATTGGCTCAAGGTAAGCTTGTTGAAATTTTCACTAGATTTGGTGACATTTTATACACTAAGGGCTCTGCACCTGGCCCTGTATTGGCCTGACCTCGTCTGATGGCTCACTTCACTTGTCTGAAACTAATTAAACATGAGTTTAATAAATATTTGATGTATAAAATAAATATTCATTAAAACTGGCCCTCCTATTACAGGGGTTCTTAAAAATCACAATCGCTAAAACATAGTTTGTTTTTTAATGTCAACACTTCTGATAACATGTATTATGGTTTGCATTAATATAATTTAATTGAACCTGGGATGTGAAATTCCAGATTGCTGAACTAGAAATGGAAATTTTGGAGGGCCCAAATGGTTTCTTTATAAACCAACTTAACCAGTGGGTATAGCCAGAACTGCCACAGTCATTTTTGCAATACCTAGTAAAATTTTTATATACACGTTATTAATATTTAACCTGATTTTTCATATGTCATAGCAATAATTACAGTTTTGTATATATTGTACAGTTTTTTAGAATATCACATTTTTTAATTACAAATTAGTGATATTTAGTTTATATTTTTGAAAAAATAAAAAATAACTTTTAACATTAAGAAAGATAATTACGTTTAATACTTGCTATAATAGTTATTACAAAATACAGTAAAAGTCTGATAGTCCAGCAGCATTGGGACTTTGATCATGCCAGATTATCAGATACACCACCATTTTTTAACTTTACGAATAATTGGTTCCGGAAAATCGATGCGAAATGCAAATTCGTGAAGTCCAAGTCCTATTTTCCCATAAGACACAATGTTCAGATAGGAGAAATATCATGGTTTTTCTCCGTGTAATAAAGTACAGAGTGGAAGCAATTTGAAAATTGTGCCTCAAATGCTTCTGTTGTGCTTTAAAGGAGCTCTGGTGAGGTCTCATGTTTTGCAGTGTGTAATTTATTAACGAAAAGTTTTTCATTGAACAATTTTCAGGCAAAGAGTGAAATTATCCAAACAGGCAAAAACCTTGCCTAAATTTAAATATAAAAATTAAATCATGCATAAGACATTTGAATGTAGACATTTATAACATTGTAGAATGGTTGACTAGATGTGAGAGCAAAGCAAAATTATTTTGTTGGTCATGCTTTTTTTAATGAAAAAAATATTTGGGCTAAAACAGGATTTTCTGATTTAAATAATCTTCATATGGCAATAAATGGACATTCGATAAGTAAAGAACATTTACAGTAAATTCTTCAAGAAAAAACATTTGGAAGAACTTGAATAGAACATGTTTTATATAAGCAGTTGGAAATTACTCATCGCCCGCATAATGAAGCAGTAAAGAAAAATTGGGAAATGTTAAAAAGACTTATTGATATTGTTTTTTTGGGAGAGCATGAACTTGGCTTTCATGGTCATGATGAATCCAGTAACTCTGTAAATAAAGGTAATTACATTGACTTGGTCGAATTTATTGCTAAATACAACAAAACTTTGGGAAACCATTTGGAACATTCCACTGTGCAATGCAGAATGATTTAATTTCTTGTGTTGCCCAAGTCGCACTGCAAAAAATTAAACAAGATGCATTCGACTCCCTCAAGAACAGTTATGGAAATTATTTTGCTTTGTATACTGAACTTTCAGTTATATATCAAATAGAAGATATTGATAAAAACAGTATTAGCGATTTATACCCTCTCATTAAAGATAACAATTTAGACAAAACTTACTCTCAAGTGGCAAAATTATGTGAATTAGTATTGACAATACCTGTGACCGGTGCCTCAACTGAATGGAGTTTTTCAGCTCTCAAACATATCAAAACATTCTTGAGGAATTCCACAGATCAAGAAAGACTCTCTAATTTATCAATTATATCAATCGAAAAAGCCCTCATCAAAGAACTTTCTCAAAAACCTGTGTTCTATGATGATGTCATTTTGGAATTAGCAAAGAAGAAAAGAGGATTTCCTCTGCATTTCAAATAATATGGTAAGATCTGATTTTCATAATCAATTGCTTCCATAACAAACAATCTCAGGATTTGCCACTGGATTTACATTAAAAATTCGTAATAAAAAATGAAAACCTAACAAAATAAAATAGCATTTCCTTACATTATGTTCAAAACACAAAGATAATTGCAAATGAAAACCTTACATTCCAAAATGATGGCATTTCTTTAAATTTTAAACTGAAGTTTCATCATCGAAAATAGCGGCATTGGCGGTGAAGTTCAAACTGAGCTACAAAATAATTAAGTCGAGAGTTATTACGGTTGTTTACTTCAAACACTGCTAATAATGAGCATTATAAATACAGGGTGTTCCTAAATTATACCAACAAAATGATAGGACTTGTAGGGCGGCATGCCCGATGTGCGAAACACCAGGTCCCTGTTTCCAGAGCAGTTTCCTGTTCGAGCTACGAGGTGAGAAATCTCGTATCTAAGCGCCCAGTGTTAAGACAATCCTTGTGCTTTGCACGCCACCTATGATGCGCTGCCTCGGTGCATGGTGAAATGTTTTTACTTAGTATTGCTTGCAGGCACGAGTGTATGGATTGCGGATGGTGTATTCGGTGGCACATGTGTTTGCCGAATTAGAAGAAAAAGAAATTAAAACTGTAGCAGCATGTTTTATTAATCCACAATTACCATACTGAGTAGGGGACAAGATTCATTAAAGGAAATACTGGAACTGGTGGCCCCCAACCTGCAAACACACCATGCATCTTCCGAACAATGATTGCCTTGTTTGTACGAAAATTCCCACCATGTTGCGGATTGAATCACAAGCAGCCTGGACAGGAGGGAAAAGGTCCACCTCTTGACTGGCTGCATTTTCATACACGAGGCTCATGATGTGACTCCAAACAAAGAAATCCAGAGGATTGAGATCCGGGAAGTGAACTGCCCAATGGTGCCGGGTGCTTAGGTACTTGTAACTTGAACAGGAAACTGCTCCAGACACTGGAACAGGGTGTTTTGCACATCCGGCATGCCGCCCTACAACACCTATCATTTTGTCGGTATAATTTAGGAACATCCTGTATAATCTTACATATAGTTTTCCAGTTCTGTCTGTCTGTGTGAGACGCTGATGTCATCAATGGCACTTTTTAACGCATTTTTAACAAACTTCCCAATTAGGTGGAAGGTTGAAATTTTGCAGGAATGTTTGATTCAGATATAAAAATTAAATGATGAAAAAAATATGAAAAAAGACCCAGGTTCGACTCCGGGAGGACGATTTCCATTTCCTGTAAGATAACACATAAAAAACGACTTTTTCAAGTGCAGGCTTTTATTCTTTTGGAAATTAAAATTAGAAAGAATTGACTTATGAGCTTCAAATTCGAACTATGTTTTAGAAAAATTAATGAAGTTTCTTATTCTATTCATCTTTTTCCACCTGTCATTCGAAATCTCTCATATTAAACATTGAAATCACATATTTTGGGAAAATATCGGCTTTTAAACGGGATGTTGCCTTGCCAACCACGTCATTATTAAACTTCGAAAATCAATTGTTGTCTCAACCCACATACATGTAATATATACGAGTGCATAGATTGCCTTAAATTATCGTAGGATCTTTCACGAAAATACGTAATCTTAATGGACTATGATTTAGTTTGTATTCTTTTGCTTATCTAAACGGCTATATAGATGGAGAGTAAGAGAGAGGGTAATATGTGGAGGGAGATAGGAAGGAAGAGATTTAGAATGGAAGATACATAGAGAGTAAGGGTGCTAGAGAATTAGAAAAGGATGGGAGGAAAGAGATAAAGAAGATGGAGAAAAAGAGGAAGAGCTATGGATTGGGACAGGAGGTAATGGGAGAGGGGGAAGGTGAGACAAAAGAGAGGCAGAGAGGGAGGGGGAGAGAGAGAGAGGGAAGGAAAGAGAGAGGAAGGGAGTGAGAGAGGGAGGGAGGGAATATTATTATTACTACATTTTTGACAAGGGATCATAATTTAGCATACCTTACTGATTTTTCATATCAAAATCAAATATATTTGGAATATTTTTATCATTATCCGGTCATATTTGATGGGTAATTACGCTAGTATAATAATAATGTCCTTTTCTATGGTGCCAAAGTTTAAACTGAACTTCAAAACAAAAAAGGAGAGGGAGTTCATGCTTGTTTGCATCACAAACACATGACGTGAAATGCAAATAATCGGCGCAAAATACAAGTAATGGTCATAAAAAATGTTGTCGCAAAGTGAAAATTTGCGATCCATAAGCACGTGAAATTCAAAAAGGTAGTGTATGCTGAACTATTGGATGATACTCTTAGCAATACCACAAGACACTTTACTTTCACCTTTTTACATGTTATACAGTAGTATAATATTTTTAAGTACAGTAATTTAAATAGCCTACATAATAGTAAATACTGTAAATTAACTAATAATAATAATGCAATACATGCAAATACATTAGTTTATTTAACAATATTGTAGGGATGACTTTTGAAGTGATACCCATTATTGACGTCTCTTAGGACCGCTTAGCCATAAACCACTTATAGAAAACAGTATCTAATTAAGACAACTTCAGCTTTTTCAATGTTTGTTGGTTGCGGGTTCGAATCCTGCCTAGGTGGGTTTTTCTCCACCTAGGGCATGAATGTATGTGTTCGTCTATTGTTATTGTTAACATATTCCACTGTAAAATGGCTACAAAAGCTGTATGTGGAATTATTGAATAAATAAAAATAAAATAAATAAAATAAATATCAATGCCTTTAGTAGTATCTGATTCAGCTAGAAATAATCGCAATTGGTCCTTTTGTTTCTATTTATCATAAATTGTAGATGATCCAATGTTGAACTCATCCATGCTAACATTTCGATTTTTGCCTTTTTCAAGTTGATTTATTATCTCTAATTTCTAATGTAATGTCCAAGTTACATGCTTTCTTTTGTCACCTTTACCACCTCTGTTCACATTAGAAGCAATTATATAGGATGAATGGCTTAAAAAAATAAAGAAAATGTGATAAACTCAACACAAAACATAGGCTTTGCATTCGGTAATACTGAAAATGGCAGATAGCACTGCAATGGGCTCGTTTGGCTAGCAAAACTCATCTGGCTATTAAATGAGCCCTGGGCTGCCAGATGCTGAACCATTGGGAGTTCCAGACTACCATGTGCTGGACTAACGGAATTTTATTCTACTAAAGAAAATTTAATTACGAATGCGCACAAAAACTCACACTAAAATATTAAGAACATAATTATTTGGAATTTTTTAAATACAGTACTGCAGTTAAAAATTCCCAGCATGGCTATGAAACACAGACAACTGATCTGCATCGTCAACAATTTTCACTGTTTATGCTAGCACTGATGTTATGATAAATATATGTAGTTTAATAAATGCTATGTTTTTGAATAGCATATATATTTTTCAATAAAAATTATTGCTTTTCATTTAGCACTTTAAAAAATAAATAACACGGGGTATTGAACACAAACTTCACCATGTAACACTAGTTTCACATAGCGCAGATTCACATTAACTGGCATTTTTTCAGAATGCACCCTCCACAAATATAAGAGGGCCATGTGTGCCTGTTTTATACAAATAATCAAAAGGAGTATTGTGATTTTTTAAATAATTAGTGTATTTTGCATGGGATTATGACATCATCATATATTTACGTCATTGGTTGAAGTCAGTGGGATAATAATGTTGCCTATTAACTCCCTTTTAAAAAGCATTAAATCGATACTACTACAATATAGATTATCAATTCCCATTTAAAAGCATTGTTCTTGTTTCCACGGTAGTTGATATTTTTCATTGTTAAAAATGCTCCTTTTTCTGATTAAAAACAAATTTTTATGCCAACATGGCTCAAATTTGAATTTAGTCTTCAAAAATAATAAACATTCTTTCAGCTATGTACCTGTTCATGTCCCAAGTTTTTATCTTAATTTTAACTAATCTTAAAATGTGATTTTATAAAGCTCTGCACTGATTTCCATGCCAAACCATGGCTCGCAAGCCGCATGTGGCTCTTTTAAATTTTCCTTCAGAGCTGTGTCAACATTTTTCACTACAGAACACAATGAGTTAGTATGACTTGAGACGTGCTAGAGATGGCTAATGGACATGGATTACATCTAATTTGCTTTGGATACAGGTTAAGTTTTACTGTTCAAAATGTGTCATGTGGTGCTCGAACTTCTGAAGATAATTGTATGTGGCTCCGAGTGTGTTTGGCCACCCCTTTAAAAGATAATCAAATACTCCATTGGACAGGCAGCTTTACACTTGTGCTTTCATTGGCCAGGCAGCTTTACACTAGTGTTCTCATTGGGCAGGCAGCTTTATACTTGTGTTCTCATTGGAGAGGCATATTTTTTTATTATCTACATAAAACTGAGTGTTTACTGCAAAGTTACATCATATTTAGGCTCATGTTTATCCTGTATATGAAAAAGTGTTTGATCCATCAGGATTCATTCTGCTTGGCATGAGCACTATGCTTCAACCACCTATGGGTTTCATTGATTTGTTCATAATTGCAGCCCCTTACGTATCCACAAGGGCCTGATTTTAAACTTGAGGAAATCTTTAATCTTTTTAATTTTATTAATTTTTTTAATATTAAACTCCCAGGTTTTATTTGCCACCTATTTTTACTTATATGCGTAGTATATAGAGAAAGTATTGTAATCATGAAAAATTTTACAGATTTTGATGCAAAATACACCTTTTAGGTCTGTTTGCAGTTCTAGGGCCCAAACTCATACATATGATTGAAAGATATCTCTATTTATACAATATTTCATCTTTTCAGACTCTTATTGATAAAAATAATATTGCACAAAAATAAAGGGTAGTTTATTTTTGGCAATTTTTAGAAAAATTTGATTTACTCAAAAATGGCTCTAGGAAATTTGATCAAAATCAATCGAGTTGTAGACCCTGATGTCACAAATAATACTATGTAAGCCATATATCTCTAAAAATCACTATGTGGCATCCAGTGACATTACAAAGTATGCTAAGCTACCTTACTTAATCCATGATGTCACGCCTTTGCCGCGATCCACTCAAAATCTTACTACAGCCTAGACAGTTAAACTAAATCAAGTGATATATCATATTTTTGGGTAATATCATTCATAATAGACACTTGGAAGAGATGAACGATATTGCGCAACAATTAAAGGTACTTTATTCTTGGATATTTTGAAACAAAATTCATTTTAATCAAAAATGGCTATAAGAATTTTGATTAAAATCCATCCAATCATACAGCCTGATGTCACAAATAATACTAACTAAGCCATATGTCCCAAAAATTATTATATATTGTCCAGTGGCATTAAAATATATGCCTAACTATGGTTAACTTTGATTTTTAAGCATTTTTCTTTTATAAGCATACAGTCGACCAAACATATATATGTATATATATGAGAAAGTTTGTGCAATATATATTGCTCTGTTTATTTTCTATATAAAGTGCAACCTTGATATAGTGAGAATTCATAGAATTCAGAAAAATACTTGTTCTAACGAACACTCATAGTATCGGAAGATGGTTAAAATTATCTTGAAGTGGGTCATCTAACCTCTATATACATACATCATTATGCTGCCTTAAGTTTTAAAAGATCATTAAAGCATGTAGATGTGTATAGGTATATAGCAGGGGCAGTGTCGGATTACCTAATAGGCACACTAGGCACTTGCCTAAGGGCCCCCCATCATATATAGTCACTATTATTGAAAGAAAAAAAAATGAATGAGCCCCCAAGGTTAGGGGCAAGGCTGTCTCTAGGGGGGTGTAGGGCCCGGGGCAATCAGCATTTGTGGTGCCCCTTAACAGTCTAAAATCAGAGTAATTGTGTAAATTTTGAATGTCTTTTTACCATGTTTTAGGATTTTGTGTTCAATAAATATTATTAACAAATTAATTTTTTATTGTAAGAATAAATATATATTAACATTTTAATTCCTGTCTTGTGGAAAAAATAGCTTAAGACACATTTTAATAATAAACAACTCGAATACTGAAAAATTAACATTTTTTAATGGATTTGCGAAAGATAAAAATTAAATTCATCTCAATTGCAATTTAAATTCCCGCCACCGGTTTCGAAAAATTAAATACCCAGATGAGTGGTTAATAGTGCTCCTGGTCTTCTATTCCAGACATCGGGTAACCAATCCCTCATCAGTTCTTTTGACATCCATCCATTTTCATGACATCTAACTATTATTCCAGTGGGCATTTGCTCCTTGGGCATTGTTTTTTGTTTTAGTATAACATATGGTGGTAATTGTGATCCATGACCACTTTTTCTCTTCATCTGAACTAGACTCATCTTTTGTCTCAGTTGGTATGTTTTTTATGACATTGTCTTCAGTTGAAGCCTCACATATGGGAAGCTTATTGTCAGTGTCTATATAGTCTTGGAATGTGCAAGGAGGACTTTTATGATGCACAATTGTATCCCATCTTTCTGGTTCATTTTGTTGCAAGTTATCATCAGAATCTGTAGTGTCACTTGTTCCACTATTGTCTTGCTTCACGTGTGTCTGAAGCAAGCAGCATTGTGTTGCAATGAAGTTTTGTACCAACTCAAAATGAGAGCCCTCATTTCATCTAGCACATTCCATTTTGGCAGTGTCACCATAATCATGACAAATTCTGGAGGTGGAACACATTATAGCTAGTAGTCAAGCACTGTAAAACTCTGCCTTCAACTTGGACATAAAAAAAAGTCTTTGGAAACAATACCACAGGTACAATTTGTGCAGAAAGTTCAGGGAGAAAAAGTCAGGGTAAGTTAGGATTCAGTTATTATGTTGAAGTTGCTAAAACAGCTCTTGTGTTATGCATTATTTTTCTGTATTTGTAATGTTAAGAGGTTGATGGTGACAGTATTTTGCTTGCTATAATGAAGTTCTCGTTATATGCTGTACTCATTCTGTCATGGTTACACTGTATTTCAGTCATTTATGTGACATCAAATCAAGTGATTTTTATTTGAATTGTAATCAACCAAATTATACAACAAATATTGCTTAAATATACAGTTGGAATCAGTTTGCCAAATATTTTAAGGTAACAATTTCATTACACATTATGGATTGATTCAGTAAACCTGTTATATAGATAGTTACCCATGGGGTTTATCATTTCAGATAAGAGGAAAACTAAAAGGTTGGACCAAGTTATGGTGCGTACTGAAACCAGGTCTTTTACTGCTCTACAAAAGTCAAAAAACTAAGGTAATTTGATGACAGAATTAATAATTATAGTACCAGATTCATTTTTTATGCATTCTTAAAGTCGTATTTTCACTATAATCAATTATTTATTAGAATTTGGTTTATAATTTTACTGTGCTTTTCACAGAGTAACCATTGGGTAGGAACAGTTCTTTTAAATGCTTGCCAAGTAATGGAACGTCCCTCAAAGAAAGATGGATTTTGCTTTAAGCTGTTCCATCCCCTGGAGCAATCCATCTGGGCTCCCCGTGGACCAGAAAAGGAAGCAATAGGTAAAGTTTCAGTTTTCAAAGTCAGTTTATTGAAACCAAAAAATAAGTAACATAACTTCTACATTTTCAGTGATTTCTTACTATATGGATTGTTATTGAAGCTATTAAAACTTTTTGGTTTAGGTAGTAATGTTAACTTGTTGGCAACTGAGAATAGATATTTCCATCTTTTTCTAGCCAAACATTGATGAATGGGGATGGAGATTTCCATCTTTTGAACATATACTTAGTTCATATTTAATCAGTTAAACTGTTAATAATTTTTATTCAGTGCTAATGTCAGTTAGAAATGTTTTTATAGTATGGAAAAATTATTGCTAACAATTACCTTAGATTGCTTTACATGAATGGTTATACTTTATCAACTTTTCTGTGTAATGAAGTAGTAGTAAAATAAATTCTTTGCCATTATTGTGTATTATATTGTGAAACTCAAACTATATTCTTCTGTATTTAGTTTTCCAAGTCTTTAAGAATGTTGTGAGTGACACTTTATCTACGGCAGAATAGAGTATTTTATGGGTAATGAATATATGCTTCGGAGGGAATAGTTTCTCTTTGCTTAAGATGTAACCTTCTGCTATTGAAATAATTCTTCCTAACAAGGTCAAAACTTAGCAGTTAATGTGTTTATCTGAAGATAAGAACATTCTGAATGTAAGAAATTGAAATTTCTCTGTAAAAGTATAATTAGTATCTATACCCAACATTTTCAAGTCTCCATCCAGTGGAAACTGACTAAATCAAGGGAGGTGTGGGAAAACATTGGAATAGGTTACCATTCAGAATAAAACACCCCAAATATTGAGGAGGGGAACCAAACGGTTTGGTGTAGTAGGGCAAAACGAAGTAAGCAGTAAAAGGAATCTATTTGAAAGAAGTGGAGAATGGGAAGAATGATTGTTAGTTATGTACAAATTCTATGGGTAATTCTTCAAAGGTATTAACGCATTCACTGTGTCTGATCTGAAAATTGATTGTAGTACAAAAGGCATTTGGAAAAGTGGGAAATAGGATAATTATTTCAAAAACAGTATTTGTTTCTAAATTGTAATTTTTAAATTTCTCCTAGTCTTATATATACAGACAGTCTCCTACTTTCGCACTGCCCGACTCTCGCGAATTCACATGCAACATCTTGGTCCCAGCGTGAAAGAAATCTGCATAATTGCATGAAAACCAGTGGGGAAAAACGCAAAAGCCGTGGGCATAAATTTCAAACCGTGCGCCGAAACCCACGTTTTCTTCAAGTTGGAGTGAAGTAAACATGATGAGGCTGGGTGTCAGTATTACCATGATACTTTTTTAGCTTCAGTACAGCACTTTAATTAATTTATTTGTTTTAATTTCTTTTTCTATATATTTCTTAACTTATTTTGCAAGTGTCTGCCATACAGTTAATCAACGTAGCAGCCACTTCAAAAGGTAAGAAAATGTAAAGTATTTTTTTATTTTTGAGATTTATTTTTTTAACTTAAAACAGTACAGTAAAATAAAAACATTAGATAACAAAAATATTACAGTAAGACATTGTTTTTGGGGTTTTGAAAAAAGTGTAACATACGAGTGTGTGTGTGCTTAGATTATTGCAGAAATGTAATTTAAAAAAATAGTACAAAAACAATAAAAAGATGAATGGTTTTGCTTTGAAAAAAGTTTAACATTCGAGTGTGAGCGCTTAACCTAATGCTGCTATCAAGAGTGAAAGCCTTTTGCTCAAAGAATATATTTTTTTTGCATTCTGTAATCATTACAGTTGTTTTAGTGTTTAATTGCAACAACAAAAAGATTAGAAACAATAAAGGCATTAAAAGCTTTAAGTTTTATATTGTTTGTAAAAACGAGTGTAACATACGAGGGTGAGCACTTAGCCTAGCACTGCTTTTGAGAGTGAAAGCCTTTTGCTCAAGGGAGAACCAAAGGAAAATATTTTTTTACATTTTTAAAATCATTATTTAGGTTGTTTTACTGTTCAATATTGCTTTTGAGCGTAGTTAGGGCAATGTAGGTCATATAAATAACGGATTATATTCTAAACGAATAAGTTATGTGGATGAAGTTCTGAGACTTTGGTCCCATCTAAATGCTTTTACATTAATTAATTGCTCGACATTGCAGTCCCTATTAGGTGCAAAAGTCGGAGACTGTCTGTACATATTGCTTTAAAGTTTTTTCATATGAACTTGCATATGGCTCATTTTTTAAGTAAATCGGGTTTTTTCCTGCTATTTAAATATAAATCGACTTGATTGAGTCTTGTAAAAATACAGGTTTAAAATAAGCAGTCGATATCAAATTCCAATTCTATAACAAGGAACTCTGAAAAACTTCAGTTTGTACAAAGGTAGAGAGTGAAAAATGTTTTCAACTCTCAATTTTCTTTACTTTTTATGAGGTTTGTTTATTAGCCATGTTAAGGATCTGTTAGTAACTGCATTATGTTTATTTGTACTTAGTTCCCAAGTAAATTTTTTTACAGAGATAAGAGCTTATGGATAAATATATTAATTGCATTAGGAATTGCAGCATTTTTCAGAGAGGGTATATAGAAGATATGGATAGAGTGATAGTAAATAATGCTTTCCTAAAATCGGAAAATTATTTTCTATTATTACCAGAAGTGGCACCAGGTATTTTGGGGCCCCATGCTAGTTATTTAGCAAAACTGGCCATGAAATAAATTTGTGTGGAAGTTGCGTAGTTGCTCCTTTCTTCTAAGGATAAATAGTATTATAGCTTCCCCTGATTGATTTGTGGCTCTTCAATTTACTATAAAAAGTAGTTTTTTTACAGCTGAAACACAACACACGACTGGGTGGCTGAGAATGTTGGGCTTGTGAATTTAAAGCCAATGTGGGGAGGAATTCAGATTAAAGATATTGTTGAGATGAGTTGAAAATGCTGGAGCACTTTAACTCTTATGTGAAAGGCACATGATGAATCCTTATTTATAACCATGATATTGTTATTTGTATTGGAATGTTAAGCACTTAACTCTTAGATCCTTGATCCTCCCCAACTTTTTGATGTCTTGTTTTATTCTGATTGGTTATCCATTCCAACATTTTTCTTCATGTCCTATTTTATTTAGTAAATTATTCATTCTTTACAAAATTTAGTTTTCATTTCTTTCTCTTAATATGAAATTCTGCATGATTAAAGATCGATCCACTTGTATATTTTACAATAAATTTATATTAGTAAATTTCCCTAAGGAAAAAGTCTGCCAATAAATGCCAGACTCGTATTTACTGCTACTGCAGTCAGAATTAGCTAATCATTCCTTGAAACCTTTTTATTTAATTTTACCTTTTTAATCCAAACTATAGGGATTTACTGTTAGAATATGATATTTTTAAAGTCTTTAAATTTCAGTCATTTACTCTGGGTATTAAATTTCAGAAAATATGCTCATCAGTGTACCAATCTCTGCATTGTTTTAGGCCTTCATTGTGGTTTTCTGCAATTTGGAAATTTTGTGACAACATTGCATCTCAATCAAAACAGGCTGCACTTGTAGAATTGACTTATGGGTATAAATCCCCAATATATGTTGGAGTCTTTATAACTCAAGCAAAATTACAAGTAAAATAAATGAAAACCTATGTCATTTTGGAGGTTTTCTTAAATTTAAAAACAATAAAACTGATAAACTGAAAGAAAAACTCAATCGAATTTAGCATGGTTTTTAGAGCTTTTTAGGCTTGGTAGTATTCGATTTAAACCAATAAATGTGGTTAGTCACTGAATTTGTAAAAATTTTAAATTGAAGGAAAAGGAAAGCCAGTCGTGTTTTAGTAAAATCTTTTTGTAGTAAACATTTATTATTTTCTGTGATTATAAAATATTATGTTTAACATAAACAACAGCAAGCTAGATTGGTCCTTCCTTCATATTATATTTGTTTTGCAGTTTCTCATACTCCCAAAATTCAACTGAATAGATTTGGGTTTGGTTTAATTTTAGTTTGTTGAGTTGTTTTTTGAGCCTTAAAATCATGTTTAATTTAGCTGGGTTTTAATGTAGTTTATTTATTTTGTTGTTTCTCAAATTAAGAAATCTTCCAAAATGAGATAGGTTTCTGTTTATCTTACTTGTTATGTTTCTTGAGCTATAAAAATCCCAACTTGTTTTGAGATTTATACATATTCTTTTATTGTTTTAATTGTTTTATATAGTTTCTTTAATTATATCTGTGATAAGTGGCCACCATATTCTGAACTTGGTTTGCTTTCTAATGATTATCTTTTTGGTGGATATATATTTGAAGTAAGTTAGTTAATTAGTTATTTATTTATACTTTTATAAGAATACATATACAAATGAAAAAGTTTAAGAATTGGGAAGAATTTTCTTGATGTAGTTTTCTAGCTTTCAAGACATAATTTGTCCTTACTGAAGGTTTGCTACCCCTATCTCTCTTAGTGATAAGGAATATATTTTTTTGATATCTCATAAATATTCTTTCTTTAATACACAAGTCATTCATTCCCTTGTTTGATTTTTTGAACAGTTCATTACAAGAAATTCTACCTGATCCTGCCTAGGATTCTTTTATTTTTAATTTACAGTATTATTTCATATAAAATTCTCTTGAAATCACATGCACAATTTTGTATCTAAATATTATTATTAGTTATTATATTGCTGCTACTTTACTATATTTTGAGATCTAATTTTCAAAATTTGTGTTTATCTCTTTTGAGTTTTGGTGTAATTTCTTTTAGTGGTTCTCAGTGACTGGAGATTATTACTTCATATTGCTAATTATATGAAAAATCACATAATTGTTCCATAGCAACTATCACTAAAACAAATTTCATTTAGATTTATTGAAAATTTTGATTTTTTTGTCAATCATACCTATTGTCTGTTTCATGGAAATAAGTATTTTTTTAAATTCAATATAGCTTAATGAAAATGCCACTTTTAAAATAAGTGAGTTTTAAGGTGATATCATTTTATACACTTAAAGGCTGCTTTCATAGCCTATAAAGTGAAGTATTTGAATTAATTGTATGTAAATATGTTATTTTTGCATTTCTACATGAGATATTATTTCATCAACAGATAATTTTTTAAAGCTCATTTTTTGTAAGAAGTTATTATTTGCATATTAAGAAAACCCATTTTTTATTCTGATAGTGTCAACATAACTCCTGTGGAATGTTAGATTTGATGATATAAATTTTAAGGTATCTCATTCATCTTTACAGGTGCAGTTGTACAGCCTTTACCTACAGCATATCTTATCTTTCGAGCTCCTTCTTTGGCTGCAGGCAAATGCTGGCTTGATGCATTAGAGCTAGCTCTTCGTTGTTCTTCTTTACTTGTGCGTTCAGTGTCCACTTCAAAGGGTCAGTGTCAAATACTAACATTGAATATTTTTATATAAACAAGTTTTTCTATATTAGTTGTACATTTACTTTACTACACTGAAAGTTGTCAATAGCAGTTGGCAGGAGATGCCATTATACCTAACATACACTAGTTAAAACCTCTGTTAACCTTTCTAATTGCGTATGGGAAAATTTATCTGTTGTATCTCTCAACGTATTTTCTGATGTGCCCTGATCTAGTCCGATGCTCAATAGCCCTAGTGGGTAAAATTATGCCATACACCTCCTAAATTAATTCAGGGCTGTTAAACTTTTCTAATAGTTCTGCATGTACATTACAAGGCTACTTATCTGACAAGTTAATAATCAGACGTTTGCCAGACTTGGGGATTTTCTTGATTTTGGGTTCTTAGTTTATCGTATAATTATCATATTTACCTGAAAGGAATACAACTTTGAAATTAAGACGACCGACCTCAATAAAAAACAAGGTTTATTTAGGAAAAAACTTGGTAACACCAATTTTTTAAACAAGTTTTTGGTGCTTGCATACTGCAAGTACTTTAAAAAATCATCATACACCAAGATCTAAACTCGTAAATAAACCAACGCAACAGCATTTGAACTACGCAAAGCCCATTTAACTAACAAGGAGCAATATACAACATATATGGGAGCACAGCCATTTGAGAGCATTTTTTGAGACATGATTGTGGGTGATTTTAGAAATATTTACCCAAAATTTGATGGCCCACTACAAATTTTAACTTTCTCCATATACACCCACTCCCTGATTAACACTCTTAATTGGTGCCAGGAAAATAGAGCGCTAACTGAAACAGCGCTATTCGGAACACATACTTCCATAAGAAATGATGTTATAAGATTTAATTCGTTCCCGAGATTCTATTAATGGAAATGAAAATAGGTAGTATTATATAAATAATACACCAAGGTATTCTTTGTTAACCATATTACGTAGAGTAGAATGGGTAGTCATTT
Organism: Tanypteryx hageni; assembly: GCA_028673005.1. Taxonomy (NCBI): domain Eukaryota; kingdom Metazoa; phylum Arthropoda; class Insecta; order Odonata; family Petaluridae; genus Tanypteryx; species Tanypteryx hageni. The sequence goes on from CM054112.1 coordinate 126,263,084, forward strand.
GCATTGCAATTATATTTTAAATTGAACAGTAAAACTTGAATATAAATGAAGAACAGAATGCATTTTACGGAACATATTTTGATCTCATGCTGAATAAATTTCGCAGGAGCATTAAGGAATAGGAATTAGATATATACAGGGTGAGGCAATAGTCAGTGTACAGCCACAATTTTATTAACACAAAGAAAATTGGAACATAATAACATAAGCATCATGACTGAAGATACTGTTCAATTAAGAGAAGGCAACCAATAAGACAAAAACAAAATCATATATCGAAATGATCAAAACCTTACTACATTTTGATAAAGAAATATCAATTCGTAAAAGAAATATCATGTGCTTGATAAATAAAGGGATATGGTATGAGACCAAATAAAGGAAGAATTCAAATATCTTGGTATTACATTTTTAAAAACTGAACAATCAAAAAGGGAGCAATAAACAAAAAACAAACAAATGTTTGCGCTCTCCAGCTTTTAGTCGCCCTTAATACCTCTAATTTAACCTCGATTTTATTGACATTTTTTGTTACGTTATTCAAAAACTAAGCATAAACAAGAGTTTACAAAAGTCGCCTCTAGGTGGTGTGGTGGTGGTAGCTAAATATTATTGTTTTTAATATATCTCTTAAACAATATGGGAAAATGTTTTGAACAAAAGCTATAGAAAATTAAATTTCCTACAACTTATATTCCAGTAATTTTTTATATTTATCAAGTATTAAAGCAAATATTTGAAAGAAACGGAGAAGTGTCAAGAGCAGTGTTTCTCAGCCTTTTTTGTTTGCATAACCCCTTTCAGTTCTGTGTCACCCCATTTACTGTTCTATTTCCTTCAAGTCACCTTTAAAGATATATTGGGCTTTATCTACAACATAAAGATCAAAATTTAGGTATTTAAAGAAGCAGAGACAGGTATTCTTCTGGTTTTATTTATTTTTATAAGCCAGAATATGATAGACTGAATTTACCAAATATTTGTGTCACCCCTCAATAACTCTCACATCACCCTGGGGTGTGATGTCACCCCAGTTGAGAACCACTGGTCTAGAGCAATAACCCACTTCTGGCTGACCGATTTTAACCAAAAACTAATCAGCTCTTGTCCCTTCAATAAAAATGTTAACTGTAAAATTTCACATTCATCTGATTAATACTTTTTGAGTTAAGAGCACCCACAAATTTCCTATCACACAGGCATACAGACATTATTGAGAAAACAGTCAAAACATATTCAGCGGACCTCAAAACATGTATTTCCATTGAAATCTCAAAATCGATTTTATTTCACAAAAACACTTTCTCCTATACTATTTATGGTGAAAGTAAAAAAGTGCCATATGTAATTTGCTCTGCAATTCTTCCCTCACTTGTTATGATTCCATTTCATTTTTTTTGAAGCCACCATTTATTCCTATCAGCCACTTAATGTTATCAAATGTTATAGACCCAATATGATCGATCACATTATGTGGAGCCTACTGTAAAAAGATTTTGATGTTCTCCCTGCTGAACATATTGCTACTGAATGTAACTCATAATTATTGGTTGTTACTGACATACTTAAAATTTTGTAAGGATAATGGAATTCATAAAGTTCATAGCACCACTGTATTTAACTCAACTTGCCAGTCTTTACACCGTTTTGCTATTGTGTGCAGGTCATCTTGTATTATCACATGGTTGTTTCCTGAATTGATATCTCTATACTATATTTGTGAAAAATCTGACATTATTATTTATAGTATCTGCCAAATCTTTTATATATATTAAGAACAGCAGCACCCCAGGTTTCTACGAAAGTAATTGATAATTTACTTATATTTACCAGTTAAAGCATAACTTGCTTCATTATTTGTAGTAAATTCATGTTTCTAGTTATTAATTTTGTACAGTTAAACACCTTTAAATTTTTCTTTAGTTATTTACTCGTCTTTCTTTATTAGAAGCTGTATAAGAAATTTATATTTATTTTTAAACTTTTTACCTTTTATATATTGGTTAATCATATTTTAATGTTATATATATGATTTCTTATTTATGTTTGTAATTTAACTGAGAAAATATGTTTGATAAATACATGCAATAATTTTATTTTTGTGCTTTGTGTATTCTGATAAAATTTTAAGATTGTCTCAATTTCCATACTTTCCTGGTATATGCCACTGTGTTTCAGGCACACCACCATTAATGACTGGTGGCTCTGATTCAAGTGGTCAGCCACAAACACCTCCCTTATTTGCACAAGGTTCTGGAGGAGCATCAGCAAGTGGAGGCAAGGATACTCGTTGGTCAGAAGGAGATGCAGAGGTTCATTACTCTAGACATGGTGGGTTCTTGAGTAATGGTTTTAAAGAATTCTACAGGTGAAAGTTTTTATCTTAACAACTGTTTACAGCAGTAAGGGTCCCTCTATTTCAACATTAACAACTGTGGCAACCTCAAACCTTTTTGATAAAAAATAGAAAAATTAATTCAATAAATAAAATATAAAACTTAGATAATATTCCGTTGTAGCTATTTATGGTGAGATTTATGCTGTTTAAATATTAATGCATTCCTTTAATACAGATTTCATCCACATTCTTTATGAAACAAGGGAAGGCTACACTGAAATTGGGTCTTAGTAATGCAAAAGAAAACAAACAATTTCTCTATAATAAATGGCATTATCCACAATCAGGTTTCATTGTACACCCAGTCCCAGACTAACACGATAGATGTGTTCTTTAAAAATTCAAGTAAGGAGAAATCATGTCAGTCGGACACAAATTTCTCATAAGAAATAAATAATGTAAATAGGGGGAGGATGAGTTCCAGCATCCTAACATGGTTGCCATATTTTCAATTTTATTTCTTTATTAGACATTCTTTACCAGTGAAGCGGTAATAGCGGAATGGCTTATGGGCACATCTGGTCCATCCATCCGTCATAACTTTCATCTCCTAAACTGCTGGATGGATTTTAATTAAATTACGATTAGTGATCGTTATTAAAATATATTGCCCAATTGTGATTTTTAACTGAATCCGTCAGTTAGAACTTCCACTTTTCATAATTACTTTAACAATCTAATGTTAGACTCGTATCTTGTTAAATGGCATCCATCAAGCAACAATGAAAACCAAACCTTTCTCTCCCTAGCTCTTATATGATGTATAGATTAAAAAATATACTCGGATAGAGAACAACATTTACTACAAGAAAGTCCACAAGACCACATATCTATGAGTGATAGTTTCGGAGATAGAAATTCTAGAAGACCCCACGCAAAGAATGGTATTTTTCTACATTGTAGTTTAAATACCATGAAATCCCTTGCCTTCTGCATCCAACTCATAGAAAATGTCAAATCCATCCTCTGGATCAGATGTTACAATAATGGACTCATTGTCATCTGCAATTAATGAAGAGCAGGGCTAAAGTTTGTTTCCGTTTCCACTTTCTAGACCTTTTTGACGATCATAGAGAAGTCATGGTGTAGTCATGTTAAACTGAATGACCAGTCATGTTAATCAAAAACCAGTGTTAGACCGAAGTTGTGTTGGTAGAATTCGTGTTAGTCAGGGACTAGGCGTACTTTAATATGTTTACCTGATGATGTTCTAGTGCCCTAAAACCTGATATTGAATAAGGTCTTTTATTATAGTGAAATTGTTATAAAGCTGTTTGTTTTTTCTTTATACTACATGCAAAGGTTTAATGTAGATCTTGGTTATTTTTCATGTTTTTACCTATTTTATGGAATTTTATGTTAATCTCCTTCTTTGGCAATCTCTTTTGTCCTTTTTTGAAACTAATTTGTTGATTATTGAACCAGAATTTTTAAATTTATCTACAGAGAATAATGATTAAAATGTTTAATCAAAATTAATTAGTCTTCATGAATGGCTATTGAATTCATTTACTGTGCTCTGATACAATTGTCTTATCTCTCTTTCTACTGTTTTTCTCTTTTCTTCTTCATGGATTGCTTCTTTGCTTTTCCATGATCCTGTTAATCTGTTGCTTTTTTAAACTTTTAATTTCCGTGTGCTTTTTATGTAACTGTAATGCTCTTTTCTTGCTGTCTACATTTTTTATGAATTTTTATTATAATTAATTTGGTTATTATTGCTGGTAATATCTGTAATGCATTTTTATTTTTACATGTTATTTTTTAATACAATCTCTCATGAAAATCAAATTTTACATCACTGCTTATTTTTAATGGGCTAATAAATAATGATAATGGAAAACAATTGGTTGATTACTGTTTATCTTATTTTCTTGCATTTACTTGTTTTATACTGTTTCATACTCTGGACTGGTATTGGAATGTGATTATTTAAATTCAACATGAAATCATTTGAATGAAAAATTTTGCATGAAAATCAACTGCTGTATTGATTGACCACAATATATTTGGAGGGCATTCTTTCAATTATGATAATCATTTATGCTAATAATTGCTAGGATCAGGAACTAAATCCTTAAGTGCCCTTCTAGGTGCATTTAGGCCATCCACACCAAATTTTTCCTTACCTTTTCAATCACATCACCGCTCTTCATCTCCTCTTGTTCTCTTGTCGTCCCCCACACCGCCAGATTCTTCCATGTCTTCCCCTTCACATGGATGTTCAAGCGAGAGTTCTGATATTTACCATAGGAAGAACAGTTTACCTATCCCTCGCAGGTCTCCTTGTCCTTCCCCACCACCATTCCTTCCTAATCTCTGGTATGCTGTGGGTAGGCTCGAGCAGGATCTGATGAGTGAGTCTCCTGTCCCTTCCTCTGCATATGAGGAAGAGGTTGGTGCTGACAGTGGTCGTGCCACTCCAGCCCCTCACACTGAGATTGGAATTGTGGAAAGTGGTGCGTGGTACCCATCCTTAGCATGTAATTATTTAACATACTAATCAATACTCAGCAAAATACATCACAATAGCCAGGGATATATTTTGCGGTGTCTAATTTCATAAATAAAATTGATGTTATTAGTAATTTTTGAGCCTTGCTCATATAAAAATTTACTATTATTCACCATATATTAGTTGATCAAGTTTGACATTTTGTAAAGTCATTTTTATTGTTATGCTTTTTTTCTCCTTGGAAATGTCTTATACATTAGTCTTAATACTAATAATGTACTGGTTTTAAAATTCCTTTTTGTGGTACTTTTTCATGTAGTTTTTGCTTATCATTTCATATCTATATTTGTCTTCTTTTATTTGAGCACTTTGTGACTTTCCAAGTTAATTAAAGTCATTTTGTAGAAACTTTTCTCGGGTACACAACCAGGTCAAAGTTTGATCTAGGATCAACGTTTCGACGGCTGACTCTGCCATCTTCATCAGGATGTCTAAAAACGTGTTTTGTCCGCTATATATACTAATTCTTAGGCCGTAACGGTCTGATACGCCCGCCCACCAATCAGGTTCCGTCTTTCTCCCACCAATCAGGTACCGTCTTTCTGCCCACCAATCGCATTGCGTCTTCCTTCCCCGATTTTTTGGAGGATCGGTTCTCAGGTTCTGCTGAGTGAGTAGCCCGAGTCCCTGTTGATTTTATTGTCCCCAAGACGGATCTCAATGGCTTCTTTGACCATATATCATATCCGGCAAGATCTCAAGGATACTGGGAAAGCATGGTATCAAGACAATACACAAACCACCAGGGAAACTTAGAGACCAACTAGCCCGAGTTAAGGACGATCTCGGATTAAAGGCTCCGGGGATCTACAACATACCATGTGAGTGCGGCGCCTCATACATCGGGGAAACTGGCCGCACCATCGAAACCCGGTTAAAAGAGCACATGAGGTGCATAAGGTTGGGACAGCCCGAGAAATCCGCGGTGGCAGAGCACAGCCTCAGCCACGACCACAAGATCTTTTGGGAAAAAACAAAAAGATTACAACATACCAAAGGTTTCTGGGACCGGTTGCGCTGCACTCGCATGGTATGTTGTAGACCCCCAGAGCCTTTAATCCGAGATCGTCCTTAACTCGGGCTAGTTGGTCTCTAAGTTTCCCTGGTGGTTTGTGTATTGTCTTGATACCATGCTTTCCCAGTATCCTTGAGATCTTGCCGGATATGATATATGGTCAAAGAAGCCATTGAGATCTGTCTTGGGGACAATAAAATCAACAGGGACTCGGGCTACTCGCTCAGCAGAACCTGGGAACCGATCCTCCAAAAAATCGGGGAAGGAAGACGCAATGCGATTGGTGGGCAGAAAGACGGTACCTGATTGGTGGGAGAAAGATGGAACCTGATTGGTGGGCGGGCGTATCAGACCGTTACGGCCTAAGAATTAGTATATATAGCGGACAAAACACGTTTTTAGACATCCTGATGAAGATGGCAGAGTTAGCCGTCGAAACGTTGATCCTAGATCAAACTTTGACCCGGTTGTGTACCCGAGAAAAGTTTCTACAATCAATCCACCGGGAAAGCACCAGATCCTAAAGTCATTTTTGTTGAAATTTTGTTTTGGAAAACATTTCCTGATTTTTGTCATAGTTTTGAATATACATTTCATTTATTTTGATTGCTTAATCCAGCCTCTGTAAGAAAGTAACTTCAAGTATTATTTTTTATTCTAAAATGAGAAAATTTGTATATTTTCACTTGAAAAATTTTTATTTCGACCATGGTTTTGTTGTGTTAAAACGTCATCTTCATGGTAAAGACTGGGGAGAGTAGCACTGTATATATACAAATGGAAAGGGTGGGAGATGGAGAAAAGGAGTGGGGGATGAGGAGTAAGGGGAGGGAGGTTCTAAAGAATACAATTTTGCACCTTTCTGTTGAACATGAAGAACTTCAGAGGAAAAGGAACTATTGTGGTTTTCTTCTGTCAGGTGTTAATTTAGATGAAATATCCTTGGTTTCAAAACAATTCATCCATCATACCCAGTGATTTCCTCCACCATCATTCACACAAACTATCCTCTTTCCATGCCATGTTAAACCGCCTTGTAAGCATCCCACTTTCCATAGACAATTTTAGTAGTGAACTAAACATCATTAAACACATTGCCAAAAAACTTAAAGCTAGCAACTAAATTCATCAGTCCTATCTCACATGACTTTCCTAAAAAACCCAAATGGTGCAGATTTCCTGAGAAATTTATCCTACAAATTGGCCATTCATGTACCAAAAGATAAATACCAAATATCGTTTTACACCCCTTTCACCCTTGAAAAATTATTAGGCAACTCCAAAGACTATTTCTGCATTTGGACAGGTGCAGTGTTTACAAATTATCTTGTGATGATTGCAGAAGAGTGTATGTTGGCCAGACTGGAAGAAGTTTTAAAATTCATTCCAATGAACATGAAAAGTGTTTTGAAACCAAGGATATTTCGTCTAACTTTGCCAAACACCTGTTAGAAGAAAACCACAATAGTTCCTTTTCCCCTAAAGTATTCTTTATTACAATTTGAAATTATAAATTATTCGTATGATGGTGGTGCTCTTTTGTTAAATGAATATGTCGCATTGCCCTTTGCTCTCCATTCACTTACCCCACCATTGACATGCTTCCTCATACTTTGTATTTCTTTGTAATAGCACGTTTCTATCCCATCTCCTACTCCCAGACCCATCATGTGATATTCTATTTTCCCTAATTATCCAACCATCATTACTCCAAACCTCTCTCCCCTACTCCTTTTCTCCATCTCCCACTCTTTTCCTTTGTATATATACAGTGCTACTCTCCCCAGTCTTGACCCTGAAGATGACCTTTTAACACGTCAAAACCATGGTCGAAATTAAAATTTTTTAAAGTGGAAATAAACTAATTTTCTCATTTTAGAATGTTTAAAGATTCCACAAATTAACGCCTGCAACTGTAGACTTTATATTTTTTAAAAAATAATTTTTATGACTTCCTACAGACTACATATATTGTGATGTCTTTTGATTTTCAGATGAGGTATTTTTTTTAACAGTACGCTACTCCCTACCTAATATTCATATCTCTAACTTTTAGGAAGAAAATTGTCATTTCTCAATAAATTTTTCTAACAATTTTCCACTTTTATTGGGGTTAGGAAATAATTCAGTTTATTTTTAACAGAATATATTATATACCGTAAATACCCACGTATAATGCGCACTTTTTTTTCAAAATATGCAAGTTAAAAATTAGGATGTGTGTTATACGAAGGTACATAATCTTCCCATATTCATTTGACCCCATATTTCCACAATTTCAGCACATTAATTACTGCCCGGTATCCTCATAATTTTATTGGTGATTTTTCCAAAAAGTAAGATAGATAATAGTTAAAATTCATTAACTAATTCTATAAACATACATTAATTAGATATGAAAAGAATCAATTCAATATTTATTCATTTTAAAAGCCAAGAAATTCTTCGTCACTGGACCATTCTTCTTCGATGTTGTTATCGGAATCGTCATCTTTGGTATCTTTTTTATCCTCCATTTCCGTGGCGCTGTCATCGTCATCCTCCCACACCATATCATCTTCACTACCATCTAAACTATTACTGATGCAACATTTCTTAAAACCTTTTATAATAACATCCATGGACAATTCATTCCATGTATTCTCGCATTTAACTGTATATGATTTGCTACATTGTAAGTCACCTGTCCTTTTGTTAGCACGATGATGAGTTATTTTACACATGATGTCACCCTACTTCGACGCCCAGCCTGGTGGTGAGGTACTAGTACTATTTACAATTAGAAACAATGGCAGCTGATGCCTTTGAGTACACTAGGAGTTGATGTTTCTTGTAGAACTACCATCAAGTTATCGTTCCCTACTTTTCTCTCAGCATTCATACATGATTTATTCTTGATTCTTAGAGTCTGTAGTTAATTATGGTTATTTGCTATCGTTTTTACATGCTCCAGAGTGTTGTAATAAGGGTAAAACTGAAGGTTGGGCGAACCCGTCCACCTCAGGCATGACAAAACGTATGTAAAAAATAGGATTATCGTCATTCCTTCATTTTATTAGCTCAAACAATGTCATATGCCATACTATGAAATTAATATAATTGGATTTATTGTGTATATCCTAATATCACCTTGTAAGTAAACATAGAATATGTAATGATTGAGTTAGCTGACGTTCTTTTGAAATGTTATTCAAAAATTTCATTTCGCACTTTCATTATGCTACCAATACAATACCAATAATTCGATCATTGCTTTAGACCACGTTACACCATCTACTTTATTCTGGAATGGAAACACTAAAAAAAAATCTGTTTGTGCTATACACGGGTATATAGAAAAATCGTACATTACGAGGCTGAAAACCCCCCTGCGCATTATACAAGGGTGTGCATTGTATGCGAGTATTTACAGTATTCTACTCCGTTTGTTAATATTTCTGACACCTGGATCTTAATGTACAGGATAATGTAATGTTGATAACTTGGTGCTCTTTATCACATTTTTAAAGAATTGTTCTAATAATTCTTGCATTTTATTTACTCCAAATATTGTAATCAATCATTTATATGGCATATCTAGTACCTATACAGGAATGTTATCATTTTCCTTTTAAAATAGAATAGAAAGGATGATTTTAAAAATAAAATCTACCATCGTATTTCAAATTAAATGCGTGGCACTAATTCAAGAAACAAAATTTTGTTGTGTTTAAGCCCTAATTAACTGCATTTAATCTTTCTGTGACTCACTCCAATTTATATTCTTAATAACTGGGGACATGCTATTATGTTTTTAGTCGCTCTTGCCATTTTTTTCTCAGAATTTTATTTTAGAACCTTTTTTTCCTTGCTCATTATTTCATAATTATTTTGTCTAATAATATGAGCAATTTATTGTTTTACTTCCTTTAAATATCCTGTTATATTAGCGTTGTATTATTTATGTTTTGCTGTAGTGATTTTTATTTGAGATTCTTTAATGAGAAGGTTATGTAACAAAATTCTTATCATTTTTGTTATTTATTATGAGGTAGTGTGATAATAGCCCATTGCTGCACTTAACTTAAAAAATCTAATTATTTTTCATTGATTATGAAAATGTTGATAATACTCTGTACAAATTCTTTTTCTAATGGTGTTTTGTGTGTACATTTATAGTGCAAGAGCCACTTTTTTATTTAGATACTTTTAATATAATGCTCATAAATTTATCTTACTAAGGGAGACTATGTACCTTGGGTCGTCGATTTCGACGAAACTTTTTTGTGTGGTAGAATACTTAAAATAAGAAGACCCATGTATCAGCTTTTGATTAAATGGGCCTTAGTTTCGGCAGAATCTTTTTTCTTTTTACAGGATTAACTGTAGCTGGATAAAATGCAATAATAGGCCAACAATGTTGAGCAGGTGGGTTGGCAGGTTGGTTACTGTACCGGCTTTTTAATATTTTGTCTCAGGTTCAAATCCCATGTCATACAAGTTTTTTTTTTTCATTTTAATCCACTTTATTATTTTTAATTTATTGTATTATTATTTATTTATTAACTTTATTATATTATTATTTATTTACTTCATTAAAATCAATGCACAAGAGTGTATTGGTAGCTATTTCGATGTAAATTGACGTCCGAAAGAACTTGACTGTTAGATTCGTGCTATTCGTCACTTGAAGGGGAAGTATGTGTACACGTTTTTGGATGATAACTGTCGTAAAAACAAGAAAACATTGATAAGGCTTCACAACTGTTTTTAAAAAAATGAATCAATTCTGTCATTTTACCAGATTTGGAGCATGTAACTACAACGTTTAGGAACTCCTTCTCCAACTGCCTCATGGTTCTGCTCATTTGAAGGCCAAATGTACATCCAGGTTCTTGCATAGAAAGAAACACTTTGGGTAGCAAATTTCCTGAGGTAGTGATCGCATACTGTGCCGTGTATAAATGCATGATTTGTTCCTGTCTCTGATATATCTCTGGACAGCCTTTTCACCTTGATGAGTCAAGGTTCACTTCACGCCAACTCTGTACTCACATCCAGTTTGGTCTGTATTAATGACGTAGTCTATGTAATAGTTGGGTATTATGTGCAATGTTTGTTTTCGGAAAACCGTGCCAGCTTTTAAAGCTTCATCTTTTTGAAAAACATAGTTTGCAACTTTTCGCTGTCAAATTCGGAATTCTTGCTTGAATTTTATTAGCCACGTTCAAGATGCAGTGAAGGTGAACCTTGGTGATGTATGTTGATAGGCTGCAGCTAACGCCCACTGGAGATAACTTGGTCCGTCCTTTTCCTTGCTTTGCAAAATCTGTCGTATGTACAGTTTTAATCATGTTATATTTGTCCAAGTACATTCCTCCTTTCGCATTATCTTTACTCCACTGCGATACTTGTTCTTTGTGTTCCAACAGCTGCAATCCTCGTTCTTGTAGCGTTCGATTTAAAATTCACATCAAAATATCTACCAATATGTTCTTGTGCATCGATTTTAATGAAGTAAATAAAGAATAATAAAATTAATAATATAATAAAGTTAATAAATAAATAATAATACAATAAATTAAAAAAAAATAAAGTGGATTAAAATGACAAAAAAACTTGGTATGACGTGGGATTTGAACCCCGGACAAAATATTCGGAAGCTAGTACAGTAACCACCCAGTCAACCCATCTGCTCGACGTTGCTGGCCTAATATTGCATTTTTTCCAGCCATAGTTAATCCTGTGAAAAGAAAAAAATTCTGCCAAAACTAAGGCCCATTCAATCAAAATCCGATACACAGGTCTTCTTATTTTAAGTATTCTACCACCCAAAAAAGTTTCGTCGAAATCTACTACCCAAGGTACATAGTCTCCCCTTGTTAGTATAATAAAAAATGAAGTTTGAGTTTATTTCAACATATATCTCATGAAATAGACTTGGCTTCTTCTCTGTTGTATAGTTATTTGGGCCCCTAGTTATGAGCTTAGCTAGAAAAGTGTAACATTTATCCTGGCCTGCTAATTTAGTGCTTTAAATGGCAAAACAAACTGAAGGTCTAGGAAGCAAAACCCATTCTGCAAATGGACACCATGCTGGGGAATCTGAAACAGCAGAGGATGATGATGAGGAGGACTCAGAGGAGGAAGAAGATGAGGAAGAAGAGGAGGATGATGAGGAGGATGAAGAGGAGGAAGATGATGATGAGTCTGAAGTAGAAGAAGAAGAGGAGGAGAGGGAGTGCTTGGAGGAGGAACCTCAAGAGACTCCTTATGTAGAAAATGAAGAGGAGGAAGAATTTGGCTCGGTCAGTGCAACTTTATTTAATGCATGGTATTATAAAATCGGGGTTTTACAATCAATGTACTTGAGGTTGGGGATTAAAGCAGAGAGAATTAATTAACTAGCTAGTTTTATTTGGCCTTGCTGCAGTATCCCAGACAACTGCATCTTATATATTTATCAACTTATTGGAATTGTATGAAGTAAAAATAAATTTTCATTAAGGACAAGTGTAATTTCCAATCAAAAATGATGGGTATACATGAATGAACCATTAAATTTAAATTAAGACTTCCTTTGCTCCCTCCTATTCTCCCTTGCTCTCTCCTCTTCATACTCCCCTCAGTATGATATACCATGTTTTTCAGCATATAAGATGCACTTTTTTCCAGAAATATGACCCCCAAAATTAGGGTGACCAGATTCTGATGGTCACAACTGGGACAAAATGAATTTTGAAGGACATTTTGAAAAAAACCGGGACTGGGAATTTTGCTATTTTTAGATGTTTTATACTATATATTTGGAATTAAAATGTTTAGAAAAGAGAAAGTACATTTTTATTTATTGTAATAATTTAATTTATATATTTCATGAATAATTTAACAGTATTAAAATGAAGTAGCCAAAGTTTATTTCAGCCATATTTTAGAGTACTTATACCTGCCTTAATAAAATTTTGAACCTTTTTATCATTCATAAAAATCTTTACAGGTCAGATGTAAGTTAAATTTACATAATAAAATGCAATTGATTGTTTTTATATCCAGACGATTTTGTTCATCAGGCCACTGAACATTTATTTGTGAAAATATTTTTCCACAGTACCATTATGTGCCAGAATGGCAAACAAAAAGCTACATAGCTTTTCAATTTCCAAGGTCTGCTCTTGAAATTCAAATTTCGATTAAAACAATTACCACTGACAGTAACACGATCTATTAATCCAGTCATCATTCCTTTCAGCTCTTTTAAATAGCATTTTAAGCAAAGAAAACTGATTTATTACTAATTTTTCATCAATTTGAAAATCCATGTCAATAACATTTTTACATATAATTTGTACTTATTCCCAAACTGGTGTACTTTTTAATAGCATCCATTCCATATACCTGTTTGAATTTATTTAAGGGTTCAGTCCATTTTTATAGATAGTCACAAGTTGTTTTATAGGGGTTGCTGATGAATAGTTGACACATTTGTTCATTCAATTAAAAAAAATTCGTTCTTGGCATGTCATTCGAATTTTGCGCTATTCTGAAATAGCTCCTGCAGACCTCATTAGAGGTCACTGTATAGCTGCACACAGAGTTGTTTCAGTCAGTTAACTGCAATGGCAGATCACAACCACCTGATGGTTGAACAGAGAGCCAAAGTTGTTATCTTTTTTGCTGAAACAAAGAGTGTTACTGCTACCCAGAGAAGATTTCGGTGTGTTTTTAACACTCATTGGGCACCTGCGTGAAACACTATTCTTTGTTTGTGCCATAAATTTGAGGAGGAAGGCAGTGTGAAAAAAGAAAAACGACCTCATGCAGCGAGTGTGCGTTCGCCAGAAAACATGTAATCACTTCGGGTAGCCATACAGCGGAGTCCAGGAAAATCAACACAAAAGGCATCATGTAAGTTGGGAATATCTTGATGTTCCATTCAACACATTCTCCACAGTGATCTCAGATTGTTCCTGTACAAAATTTCTGTATTGCATAAACTTTCCCAAAACGACAAGGAAAGAAGGCTTCAATTTGCATCATGGGCACAAGGGTAAAATGCAACACTCCACAATACATGGTTTTCTGATGAGGTGTATTTTCATTTAGACGGAACTATAAATAAACAAAACGTGTGCTTTTGGGCAAGAGAACATCCACGCAATTTTCAGGAAAGAATAAACTATGGAAAAAAAGTGGTCGTTTGGATAGCCATTTCCAGTCGCAGATTAATCGGACCAATTTTCTTCAATGACAGCGAATTCTCAGTGATATTTGCATATGTTCCAGAATGACTTTGTACCGCATCTTATGGCAACTCAACTGCCTACTTTGTAAGCACTTAAGGGAACAAATTTTTCTTTAATGCGTAATGTCAGAATGTTAATCGTCCCTTGCGCATATCTCATAAACTCTGTTATGCAATTTTGCGAATAATGAATTTTTAATATTTGCTCGTTGAAAAAACCAAGCACACTATGCATAACATGGAAGTAAGCTTCATTTAATGGTGATACAAAAAAATTGCAATACATTTCAGGGGATTTCTTTTACAAAACACAAACAATCAACCACACGTGTACTTCCTTTTTCTTCAGCAAATTGCTGTTGAACAACAGCGTAGGAGGGGTGGAGAAAGAATGTTGGAAATTTGAGGCTGTTAAATATCCCATTTTGAATTTTTCCGAAGAAATGGTAAGCAAGGATAGGGAATGGTGTTCTAGGAAGAAAGGGCACCTTGGGATGTATGTTCTTGATACTACAAATTGCAAAGTTGGGCGAACTAGTAATGGAAAGAGCATCAAATCCTTGAGCTACATCAAAGGAGATTGCAACGCAGATTGTGACCACTGTGTTGCAGATCGTAAAACGAATATTTACCTGGGTTCCAATAATATTCTATGAACATTTCTGGTGTGTGGGATTTCACCTTTTAACCCATGGAAAGATGCTCTGCAGGATGCTGCAGTGGGTGCACTAAAATCTGCTCCATTAAGGCTGGGTATAGATAGCAGAGAAAGAAGGGGAAAGTATGCCCATTATTTTCTTATAATCGGCTCTTGGTGAACTTCGGTGCATCATTGGTTTTTCCAGCACTTGAAATGCGAATTCCATTTATGAAGTCATATTTGGTAGATCAACCTTAAGTTTCAAAATGATTACATACAAACCGAGATAAAAAAGCTGCTGGGTAAACCATTACACTAACAATTTAAAGAAACCAGGACATTTATACATCCTGAAAAAAATTTCGGGACACCAGGACAAAACTCTGAAAACCGGGGCAAATCCCGGAAAACCAGAACATCTGGACACCCTACCCAAAATCAGACTGGATCTTATACGCCGAAGGTAGGATTATTACTGTTCCCAATACTGACACTAATGAACACACTCATCCCCAAAATGGAATAATTGGCAGTCATTTGTTGCAAAAACATTAAAATATGCATTATTAATAATTAATAGTGAAACATTTGTTAATATATACAGTTATACCTTGTGTTATGCAAATTCCAATGACACATTTTCATTATTGCACTTTATTACATGTCCGCTCACAGTAATTACAATTGCAGTGCATTTTTTATGTTAGTCATTTATTTTAGTTCCTGATGGGCTTGTTGAATAGTGCAATTGATGCCATGGAACATTATAATTGTGACAGATGTGATAACAATTTTGTATATACCTAGGATAAATACTGTTACATGTATTGAGATCTCAATGGCTACAAAAGTGAAAAGATACACCTACACTATTATGTAGTTATAAGCTTCAGGAGATTCAATATGCAAAAATTCATGGAAACCAAGCAGCAGCATCTCATTTCAGTCTACCTCCCATAGAAAAAAATGATCCATGAATGGAGAAAATGAGGAAAAACAAGGTGACAGGATAAGAGAAACATAGTTCATAAGGTTGGTCTTAAATGGCCACAACTAGAGGAGGAATTGATGGATAACAAAACAAGAAGTTTGGTATTGCTGTATCAATCATAATCGTTATGTATGAGGCAAAAAGAGTTGCAGAAGAAAAAAAGCATCGTTATTACGTATGCATTCCATTTATTATTTATCCCATTAAATTAAAACATCTTCTTGCACTTAAGTTTAAGTAAGTATGCACTGTTGGTAAAGGCTATCTGTATGTGCAATGGGTGCCGCGCACTCCAACAGCTTAGTTAATATGACTGCCGATTTCACACAGGGCACATTTAGCTATACAAGTCTCAAAGCAATTATTTATGTTCTAGTTAATCCCCATTTATTTTTTGAATTAAGTTTATCTAAAACAGTTATTTTTAAATGAAAAAGAAACTTTTAAACTTCCACTAACGTAAATTAATAAATTTACAAGTTTCTTTTTCATTTAAATGGAATCTTTCCACAAAGTGGAGTCTTCCCAAGTGGACTTTGTCAGTTATTTTTATATGTTAACATGCCGTAATATTTTCTGTAATTGTTGGCAGATACGGACTTAATCACGGCTGGAAATGATACATGATGTGGCCCTTCTTAAATGCCTCGGTGAACCAAAATAATTTTTTCCTGAAAAATCTTCTTAAAACCGGTGTGTATCTTATACCACGGTCCATCTTATACGCTGAAAAATATAGTATATAAAATCCTACGTACAAAATGACCTTAGAAAAAACAAAAGGTGAATGGAAAATATGTGCACAAAGTAAGAACCGTCTAAATACAGTGTTCCTGTTTTGCTTTAAAATACTTTTAAAATGCAAATTATTCATATATTACTCTCATCCTCATGTTAATAAACTGAAGAAAATAAATACTCCTGGAATCGAATCCATGATCTTATGACAAATGAAGACATGTCTAAAAGGTGCAAGAAGTAGTTTCCAGTATATTGGACAAATATTAAAGATCCAAAAAAATCAATGATTTCCACTTCCAAAAAATACATTTTAGCATTCAAAATAAATTTGTATGCTGATTGGAAACGTGTTTGAAAGTGAATGGTGAGAAAATTAATTTCAATTCCTTTAGGTATTATTGGGTCAAGTCTAAAATTTTTTATCATTATCAATTATTTTTAAATGAAAATTTAATAAAATGTGACATCCAACTGTCTGCTAATCAAATAAAGAAATGAAATACTCTTGGAATTGAGCCCATGACAGGATTTACTAACACGCATCTTATACCACCAGTGGTGCATTCCCAACAAACAAGTAAACACAGGCACAGAAACAGACCTGGAAAATATATAATAAAAATATGCAAGCAGAAGAATTTATTGGCACAATAAATAAGTGAGCATGGTCACAATCTGTGGTAAATTTTTAAAATGAAGGAACTTAGGAATGGATAATTTTTTTGAATTAGTTGTGGGTACTTGGAAGTGCACTACTTTAAAGGTGAGAAAGGATATTATTTGATTCAAAATATATCTTGCTTCAAAATATTTCATTTGCATGAAATGCTAATAGAGGTGAAGTGTACATACATAACTAGACATGCAGGCTAAACATGATCTGCCAGAGGTTGATGTTTCATATGCTAGTAATATATGTTTTTCTGTTGTGATGCATCTATTTATACAACCCACTTTTTGCATAATTGTGCTGTTGGCTATTTCAGAAATATTTAATAATTACTAGAAGCTTTAATAAACATAAGTTGTAAATAGAAACAAGTTTGATTTAAATTTTCTTCTTTTAAAATTATTATTGACCATAATTTTATGCATTTTAGTGTTTGTTTCTTGAATAATTCATGTAATTTCACATTAAATTTATTAGCTATCACTTTGTATTTTTCCTTTTATTTCTTCCTTTTTGGTGGGTTGTTTGTTGTAGTTGACGGTAAGGAGAGTTATTATTTCTCATTATACTTACTATGTTTCGGAAGTAAATATATGCATTTCACAAGGTTAATTTTTGTGTAATCTATTACATTTTCTTAGTAATAAATTTATAGATATAATATTAGAATGAAATATGTGATGCTAGTTCCTTTTTTGTATTCATTATTATATTCCCCTTTTCATGCCAGGCAGGAGAGCAAATTGAGGAACTTGCTGAAGAAAACAAATCCTTGATCTGGTTCCTAGTCAAACAGGTAAAGGGGAATAGTAATTTACATTTTTCAGGAAATTGGTGATTGTTATATTCATGGTCCATTGGCTTGTGCAACTTATTAGCAGAAACTTATTTAACCCTGCGGTACTTAGGTTAATTTTTCGACCACCAGTACTTGTGTGGGGTGTTCCTGACACCCCACAGATTTTTTTGTTATGACAGTATCACCATTATTTAATTAATTGATTATTTTGTTCTATTTACAATCATTTATAAGTGAATTTTGAGAAGTTACAAATTATTTTTACATTATTTATCTATTTCGAAAAGAAAAAGTCTTAAGGTACACTTTCATGAATATTTTCAGATGTCAATCTATGAGTCAGGAGTTTTTAGGAATATGCTTATAATATCATCAGTTTAATTAAAGAAATCTGGAATCCCACAATAGAACACAAATAATAATTGTACAAGAGAGGAAAACCCGTTTTCTGCATCATATTTGCTTTACTTTTTCAATTTGAATATTTGTGCAATTCACTATAATATTTATAATAGTTCTTTCAAATATCAATTGGAAACACTCTACTGGGAGCTTCAAAACAAAAACCTAACACTGAAATAATAAAAATCTACAAACCTTGTAGTCAGTGAAGAAACTGTTGAGATGCGATCTCCATTTACGGGAAGTAACACATAATATGATGATAGTCAGTGAAGAAACTATTGAGAGACAATATCAAATTATCTGAAATAAAAGTTCTGTAGATAGTAAGAATAATTTCAGAATAAAAGGTGAACAATGCCGCACAAAGATAAAAGCACTGATTTCTGTAATGCCCAACACAGCACTTATAGAAAATACATCCAAACTCAAAGAATTACCACAGAAAACTGAAAATGTGTAGCAGAAAAGTTCCAAACACATGTCATTCCAGCTTCTTAAGGGTCTGGGTCATAAAAGGCCAATGGAAAGGAACCCTGTCAGAAAACGTATGTCTGGGGTGTCTACAGCACCTCACATGAATACCGCAGGGTTAAATTATAGGAAATTTTCTGTCATTTTTAATTAACTTTTAAATGAAAATTTTGAAATTTAAATCTGTTACAAACAAATTTACATTTGATGAGAATTTCAAAGTGCTAAATTTGCATTGAACCTCTTTAGATTTCATTTCAATATATAGAGGTTTTACTGTATCTTTATTAAATAAATGTTGCATATTCATAATAAAATGCAGTATCTACAGTTGGCTTAGTCCCATATTTTTGCAGTATGCCTTGGTTTTCTGTATCTCTGTCCAGTGTGGGAAAGGGGGGTCTTTTTGATCATTACTTTTGTATTTAAGTCACTCCTAAAGCATTTGATCTAACTGAACACTTTCCTGCTAAACTATCAGCATAGAATTTACACAGCTTATCTTTTACCTTTAAAATATCTGCTGGGAATCTCTTCCTTATACCTTGATGACAAGCATCAACCACAGAAGCTCCCTAAAATGCACATTTGTATTTCTACTTTCTGCTCTGTTGTAAATCCATTTCAATTCCTTTTCACTGTAGCTCATCCTCACATGTTAAAGTTTGGAATTTCCAAATACTAGGATGTAATGTATTAATTTTTTATATAAATCCCCATTTTATACAATCAGATTATGTTTGTTTAAAATTTATATGAATTACAATGATATGGCCAATTTGGTAAATTCACTTTCATAAATTTTATTTCTCAAGTTAAATGATTACATATTACCCCCTATTCCTTTCACAATTAAGGCTGCTGTCAATGTAAATATGAACTAGCATGATTGTTATAGCAATTACTTGATGGTTAAGGTTGGTGAGTAAATTTATAAATATAAATATAATAGTGATTTTGAAGGTTGGCATAAGACCAGATATCATCCACATTTGTAACTTCCTAGATTCCTATTCCTAATTATTATTCATATGCATTTTTATTGCCTATTTTAAATTTCTTCGCTGGACCTATTATTCTGATTTACTGTTTGGCTGACAATGTTTTCTGTAATGGAAATTTTAAAACAAACTTAGTTTAACAATTTAAAGAACAAACTTATGATGACTTAGTAAGACAAAAAACAAAATTTTTTTAACATAACATGTTTTAAAAAATTCTCAGTTAATGTAGTAATTCTACTAAGTTTTTGCTCCCATAAAAGGCTCATTTTTGTTGAAAAGTTAAAGATAAATTATTAACGTACCAGCACTGAAAATTTTAAAGATTATTTGCTAATTAAAAATAATTTAAATAGATTTAATTGAAAGAATATCAATTTAATTTTCACACTACATGATTTATGTTACTATAGATATAATACCACTGTTAAACCGTATTTTTTCAGGTTCGCCCAGGGATGGATTTATCAAAAGTGGTTTTACCAACATTTATTCTTGAACCTAGATCTTTTCTTGATCGTCTCTCTGATTCATACTATCATGTGGACCTTCTTTCTCAGTAAGTCCAATACCCTTGATTTATATGAAATAAGGCATTCTGAGATTTTTTGTATGATTATTAGGTATTTTTCATATTTGTTTTACTTTTATTCCAAGCTTAGATTATAATCATTCATTTTACCTGAAATTTGCTCATTCATTGCCAATTGATTCAATGTTGTCTCGTGTACATGTTTTCTTATGTAGGTTATAATATTATTTCAGACTAATCATACAAGTATACATGAATTTTATCAATCTATATTTACAAAAGTCTTTTTGAACAAAGCTGCCTTTGCTTCTCTGCTTCAGCAGATTTTTCCAAAAATGTCTGCCTTATAACACCTTATAGTCCTGATTTAGCACCTTCCAATTTCTATTTGTTTGAGCCATGGAGAAAGCATCTAGGAAGAAGTCAATTTCAAGAGGAAAACAACTTTAAATTGTTTCCTAAACTGGTTAAAGCATAATTACAAATCTATTTATTCAGCTGGAATATAAGGACTTGTACAGAGATGGCAGAAATGTATTGATGTTCAGAGAGATTGTCAAAAAATAAATATCATTGTCCCATACAAATTTCTGTTTTTTTTTAGCTTTACAGCACAAATTCTGGTTTTGACATAAATCCCTTTCAGACTTATGTTACAACAAAAAGTGAAAATGAAGTGGCAAATATTATAAATCCTATTTTGCGATAAAATCTTTCCAAAATCAGTTTTCATTCTAATCTCCTAACTGTTGATATATTTCATTAGGAACATAAAATCAGATCTTCAAGAGCTTAAATGTTTCTGTAGCAGAGATAGAAGTTTATTTTTTTACCATAAAATTGGAATTATTTCCAAAAAACCCACAATTTTGTTGGTAATATAAAAAAATTAATTAGCAAGGGAGAAGATTAAATTATTTTTGTTTGTATATGTGCTGCAATAATTTATCCAACGCATTTGTTTGGAAACTATGTAATTTATTATTATTAATGTTTAAAACTATGAATTATGATGAGATATTTTGTTTCAATTTATTCTTCATTTCATCATATGATCTGCATTTAGGCTAGTATACAAAATATTAGGCAAGAAAAGGCTATCAAACAAATCTTATTATGCTATGTGGTTAATGCACATTATTTGTAACTAGCTGAGACCCATTGAAATTTCAATAAAAGAAAGATCAAGCTGTTAAATGATATTTTATATGCAAACCATGTTAATTTCCAAGTCAACCTTAATCTCATAATATGGTTCTATTCAAAATTAAACATGCAAAATAAATAATTTTATTTTGTTACTGTTTATTTATTTAATCAAGTTTTTTGTTTTATCTGTCATTTTCTATTTCTATTTCAACACTAAAATTTTAATTTACATTTATTTATTTATTTAGCTCTTCCAAGGCAATACAAACATTTGTGTGCTTGAGATAATCGAGAAAAAGTAATTATGTTGTGATTGATTCTGAACAATTGTGGTTACATGACAGTGTTTATCATAGATATATATCCTTATCTTTATTATCTATCATTTAGTGTTAGTTTGTCATGACTTGTCCTTTGGGAATCCTCCGTAGGTGGTAATTTGATTTGTTCCCTCCAATAATAAGTTTTACCGTTGGTTTTGCTGAGACAATGCAACGTAAATTTGCTCTAAGCTAGTCATTTTATTTCAAAATTTCTATAAAATTAATTCAATTTGGAAACAAATAATTCAATTCTTTATTTAACACATAAAAGATGCATTCTGAAAACTATTTGCACTAAAAAAACAAGTTTATAGCATAGTGGTATCAAAGTAGACATAACATCATACATTAAATGTTGAGTCTAGCTCAAGGTGACCATCTTTTCAGGAAGCCAAGGAGGGACATTTTCAAATGTTTGACGACTATAAGGAGGGACAGATTACAGTGGCTTGTTTGTAGTGCATTTATTGATGAGTCAGCCTTAGATAGATAGATGCAATAGATATCAGATAGCTTGGTGTGACCAGTAAGTACATCCCCGATGATTTAAATGAGAATTTGGGATATTAATCAAGATTTTACAAAAAGCTGGACACAAATTGTGACATTTAACAAGGCAGGATGAGTGATGAGAATGTGGGACTGTCCCTCCAAATTTGGGGTGGTTGGCCAACCTAGTCTAGCTCCACTTCAAATTATATATCCATGGGAATGGGTCTTTTCTGCACTTTATCTCTGAAATTGTTAGAATAATAGTTGTGCATAGAAAATTTGTATGTTTATGAATTGGTAAAGAAAAGCATATGATGATGTTAAAGAAAGTCATGTAAAATGATTTTAAATGTACTTATTAACTGTTAACCTACAAACATTATTCTTTACATTTGGTGATATGCTGCATATATGTTTCTTAAATGTTTTATGAATGATATTTTAGTATATTTCATGCTGTTCATTTTATAGGGCTGTGCTGGAAGATGATGCATTTACGCGGATGAAATGGGTGGTGAAGTGGTACCTCAGTGGTCTTTATAAGAAGCCTAAAGGCCTAAAAAAGCCTTATAATCCCATTTTGGGAGAAACATTTCGGTGCTTTTGGAAGCATCCTGATGGCTCACGAACATTTTACCTCTCAGAACAGGTAATCAAGTTTTCTATTTAAAATATTTTATTTTGTTTGATATGACAAAAAAGTGGTGAAATTGAATCTTTAATAAACAAGGACTGCCATGGTTAACTTGTTTACTTATTTGCAGAACTATGCCAGCTTTTATTAATTTTTCGTTCTCAGATGATCGATGTGCCATCAGTTACAAGGGCAGATTCAAGGGAGGGTAATTACCCCCCAAGAAATTTTCCAATGTACTAAAAAAAGCACCGACCGTAGCCTAAGGGTGATGTACAGGCCGAATGCATAGGCTCAGTGGCATAGTCAAGCACCCTTTCGAGGCACTCAGTTCTCCCGAGAAAATTCCTTAAAAAATATTGGCTAAATATTCTCTGAATGTCTAAAAGGTGTTTTTTGTAAATATTGTTTTTATTCACTAACTTTGGTGGTTTACATCAGCAAGTACATTTACAGAAACCAGTTTCTCAGCCACTGATTCAATATTCAAAATTATTATTAGGAAAAGATGGTGTTCTGGCTCTTCATGAAAATAATTCTTACCATAATAATTCTCAACTTGTTGCTAAAAATTTTATAAAAACCTTTGAGAGTCCTTCCGGTGAAATTTAATAAATAATGAAAGATATAAAAAAGTCCAGGAAAACAGAGATAGATTAAAGCCAATAATTGAATCCGTTATTTTTCTGGGAAGAAAAAATATTGCATTGAGAGGACGATGGCTCATTGCTAAAAAACACTGTTACTAACTCAATAACAAACGAAGGTAATTTTCATGAGTTACTGCGTTTTCATATAGCAGCAAGAGATACATTGCTACAGGAACATTTAAAAAACACTTCCTCTAATGCCACTTATTTAAGTAAAAACACAGAAAATGAAATAATGGAGTTTTGTGGTGAAGAAATTAAAGACAGTATCTTAACAAAGGTTAAAAAAGTGAAAGATATACTATGATACTACTTCTCTCATTTTCTGTAGGTACCTATATGTAATTGTTTATATATTTTATATATTATGATAAAATTTTATAGAATAAATATTTCTTTTTGTTGAATAATTGTATTTCTTTACAAGTTTAATAATTTTTTTCCTTAAAAAATATATAGGTAGTAGTCATTTTCTCAAAGCCATTACCACCCCCAAACCTGAAGGCTGGATCTGCCCTTGATCAGTTAATACATAAAGGTCCCAGTAGTTTATCATTGCAGACAAAAACAAGTAGTATCACATTTTTCAGATTTAATTGATTCCAGTATCCTATAAGCAGTGCTAAAAAAAAACTAAAAATTACTTGCCACTTGATAAAATCCAATTCATAATTCATTTTCTGGTGGTTTAGGCTAAAATTCTTCTCACCACTCTCCTTTAACTTGCCCATGGCAAATGGGCGAGCATATTTCAGGAACTCTGGCTAAAAGTGTGTAAGTTCCAGTTTCATAATAAGCTATAATAATGATTTAGCCATATGTAATTTATATTTGACTTTATTTTTTCTCCTCCTTTCTTTAAATTGCAGTGAAACTTATATTGAGGGAAATGTGATTGTTATTCCAGTTAAACCTCATTTTGTGTTGGACTCTACATAAAATGAATTTTTACTTTCTGCATTCTTCAGTACTGTTTTAAAGTTAAATTATTTTATGAAAATTAAGGTTGCCTGTCCCCCTGTTTATGTGGTTTAAGGAGACCATGCAAAGTCAGTGTTCTGTCCTTCGGAAGGGACATCAAGCCATTGGCCCCCTTGGTGCTCTTTGTTAAGAGTAGGCTAATGCTGGCACCGGGTTTCCCTCCTCCATTGTGAGTGTGTTTGGTGTGGAAGGAGTTATGGCTATAATAATCCAAGAGGTTGATTAGCCAAAAATATACACACATTCATGAAAATAAACTAATTTACTTAAAATAACTTTAAATTTAATACATTTTTCTTTTGGTTTATGAAATGTTATCAATTTTCAAAACAAAACAAACTTTTACTCAATAATATTCAACTTCATCATTCATCTGAAAACTATTAGCTCACTCAAATGTCCTGTATGTTGTTTATATAACAACCTAAACCTTAAAACACTTGGTAGAATGAACACTTATTTTGATATCTCAGCCACAGTATTTAAAATTGCAATTAAATTTCTTATATTTGATTTTTGAAAACTACATTTTTGTCTCTAAACCTGATTTTTTGGGATAATTCAGAGCAATGTTTGACTCTCTTAGGAGCCTATCTTTTTTGTCTGGTTGACTAAACAATTCTATGTTACTGTTTATTATAGCTCTCATATCAATGTAAATACTTTAATTTATATATTTTGCTTTGTTATTGTAAGGGTTCTGTACATATATTAGACAAAATTAGATTTTTTTAGCTTCCAGCCACTGTGACAGATCCCTGTTTATATATTAAAAGAACCGAAGTGGAAGATTATTTAAGTGGCACTTGATCTATTGTTTCACATACCATAAAGAGATAAGATCACAAACAATTTGAAATAAGTGAAACAAAGACCTGCATAGATAGTGCTACAATCAGAGCTGGTAGGTACAGGAAATCCTTGATTTACATCAGGGATGCATTCCCATGAAATGTGACAAAGTGAAACAATGTATACCGAAACCAGATAAGTTCTAGGGAAATATTTTGCACCAAAAGTCAAAGAAAATACTTAGCAGACTCTTTCCGATGAGATTAATAGCGTAACACATGCCCAATGTCAACAGCTCGCTCTCCAGCATCGAAATGGTATAGCATCTCTAATTTAACACCCAAATTGATAGTTTTATGAAATCTCTTTACTGAAGTGCTTTCTGCACATCTTTCAGCCAGGTTTTATGCTATTTAATAAATTAAAAAATTGATCATAATTACATCAGAACACACTCAAAACTAAATAATGGGCAGGCCTTTGAGCTTCCTTGACAGAACAAGTGATGCCTATGAGGAGAAAAAACTCTCAGACTCAATTCATGTCCTGATCTGTTTGGTGTTACAATTTAGTAGATTTTGTAGGTGTCATCAAAGAATAAATGCCTACAGTGTATTTTTTCTATGATGATGGTGCCTCTTCCATGTAATGAGAGGGCAGGGCATTTCTATTGGCTCAAATATCATCCTCCCACCTGTACTCCACCTTTGCCTGCTCCTATACTCCAATTGACATAGCTTACAGATACAAAACCGGTACATCCAGTAACAATTTTAAGAATGAAAACATAGATACCTACTTTACTTTTAAATATCAGTATGCCACGTAAAACTATTTTTCCAATGAGGTAAATTAGAATAGTCGTTTCATCACGTTGTCATTTGTGACAGCATGAAACGACATTAAATCAAAATAACAAAAAGTTAAGAGGGAAAAGGTGGTAAAAAATAAAGTAGATAACAACTTTAATGTTAAATGAGCCGATATTGTCAGTGGACAGGAGAGGCTAACTTTGCAAATACGACATAGACACCCGCTCTCCTTTGTTCAATAAGTCGCAAACAAATTTCAAGGTAGAAGCTGTGCCAGGCAGGCCGTAAAGTAAGATAATTTATTGCTAAGTGTTTCACAGTGATGTTTTTAGTGCAATTTTTTATTATTGATAATTCCCTTTAGCAATGTTTGAGGATATATTTTGCTACATTAGGGAAATTAAGTAGATATTGGGCATCATTATAGATAGGTCCCGCAGCACAACGTAGTGCCATGGGGACAGAGGGAACATTCGGCAATGACATTATGTCGAAACGATGTAAAGCAGGACGACTTAAATGGAGGGCTTACTGTACTGGCATGCAGGGCACTAAACTCTTGAGTGCACCCTCCCAATGGTCTCATACATTGTTTGCTGTTAGGCGAATGTTGACTAGTAATCTTGTAAGGCTGAGCTTATTAATGGTATTTTTAATTTTTTCATTTGTTATTGTTTCAATAAATGAATGAGCATGTTTGTTTAAAATATTTTCATTGAAATTTTGTGAAGTAAAGGTGGCACTTGAATAGATTCTTACCCAGGCCATGAAAGACTTCAGTCTAGTCCTTGCTACCTTCAGCACAACATGATCATGGTGTTAGTTGTAAAATTTATAATTATCTCATGAAAAAGCGTAGCACCATCAAACAGATTGCCAGTGGTTAATTATTGATTTATCAGTTGTTTGTCATGGGGGATTATGATTTTCTCTCTCTATTAAAAAATGATTATAAAGTTTAAATATTTTAGTTGTTTGCATATTAATTATGTCCAAAACCCTAATTGTGGTCACTCCTCCATATGGATGGAATTGAGTCTGATTGACTTCAAACTCACAAGTGAAGTCCATTTTAGGTGGTCATCCCTCAAAGTGAAAATTTTTTCATATGGGCTGACTGTTATCTTTATTAAATTCTGCTAGTAGCCTTCTGGCACATTTATTTGTTTTACTTTAATTCAGGTATCTCACCACCCACCAGTGTCTGCCTTCTATGTGACTAATCGGCAAGATGGCTTTTGCATCAGTGCCTCCATTTTAGCCAAGTCAAAATTTTATGGTAAGCTTTATTTGAAATGTTTGTCAATTTTCATTTAAACAAAGCATTTTGCTTTTCTTTCACTTTGGAAGATTTTTATTCTAAGATTTATCTCATTCTGCTAGTTTCATACATCTTATTTGAGCTAGATTGTGCTAATTAAAAACGCTTGCATGATATCTTGGTGCAATAGCCTTGATGTGTCATCAATAAAAAACTTGAATGGAAAATTGCATTTAAATATTATCAAGAATCAATGGTTTATGTATAAGTCAAATGTGAAGAAGAAGGTGTTTGTGACACTTTCATTTAAGAGAAGCTGCTTAACTTTTAAATGCCGAATGTGCCCTTATGGGCACACAAAATGTAATAGCTCACCGATGTATATTTTTCATAATATTTTTTCAACATGTTTAGTTCCCCTACAAAACAGAAGTATGCAATTCTTCATTATTTTTACAATAAAATGCTTTTTATTTGAACATTTTAGTACCAATAGTTTATGAGATATGTGATTTTTTCATAAAACAAACAAAAATATCCCAAAATAAGTCCAGCATTTAAAGGTTAATTAGAATTGTTTTTTTTTAGGCAATTCAACGTCAGCCATCCTAGATGGTGTTGCAGTGCTGACCCTCCTCCCTAGAGGTGAAGAATATTCACTAACAATACCATATGCTCACTGTAAAGGAATTCTTGTTGGTACTCTTACAATGGAACTTGGAGGAAAGGTTGCTATAGAATGTGAGAAGACTGGCTATCGTACAGAAATTGAATTTAAACTTCGAGTAAGTAAAGTACTTTAATTGTAAAATTATTTTAATATTCCATTTTGTCGAATATAAATCCATTTCATTTGACTTAGCACTTGATATAAAGTCAACAAAATTCTTGTTTTTATCACCACATCACCTCAGTCGATTACTAGAGACAATTTTAGACCATTTTTATCTTTATCATAGAAATTTATTAATGTGTACATAATTATTTTTCATTGCATAATATTAAGTTATTTTTACTTTCTCCATATACAAAGTATAAAGAAAGTATTGTTTTCTGAAAAAATCAAATTCGAGATTTCAACAGAAATATGTTTTAAGATCCCCTGAACACGTTGGACTATTTTCTAGATGATGTCTGTGTGTATGTGTTTGTGACTGGAATTTTGTGGGTGCTCTAACTCAAAAACTATTATTCAAGTCAATGTAAAATTTTTATATTTGATATTTTTGTTAAAAAGACAGGAGCTGATTAGTTTTTGGTAAATATCGGTCAACTGGAAGTGGATGTTTACTTGAGTCATTTATCCGCTTTTTTTACTTTAATATTTGATGAATGTTAAAAGGTATAGGAATAAAAGTTGTAGGAAATGTAATTTCCTACAACATTTGTTCAAAACATTTTCCCATATAATGCATTGTTTAAGAGATGTTTTGAAAGCTAATTTTTTAGCTGCCATCATCACACCACCTACCAACAACTATTGTAAACACTTTATGCTTAGTTATGTCTTAGTAACGCTCCTTTTTATTTTCTCAATTGTTGGATCTTCCTGGTTATATCCAATATCAGAAGGCTACGGTTTGAGTTTATTTCTGTTCTTTATAGTCTTTAAATTTTTCTCACAGTTCCTTAAAATATTTATTACCATCTAACATATTTGGAATTTTTAGAAATATTACAGATATGGAGAAAGTCATGTGGTGGCCACATTAGAAATTTTATATATTGTGTTAACTTGTACACTCAGTCCCCGACTAACACAAATTCTGCTATCATGATTTCAATTTAACACTATTTTTATAGTAGGGCTGGTTTTTGACTAACACGACTGGCCATTCATTTTAACACGATTTCTCCATGACTTCCCTATGATCGTGAAAAAGGTCTATAAAGTGGAAACAGAAACAAACTTTAGCCCTGCTCTTCATTAATTGCAGATGACAATGAGTCCATTATTGTAACATCTGATCCAGAGGATGGATTTGACATTTTCTATGAGTTGGATGCAGAAGGCAAGGGATTTCATGGTATTTAAACTACAATGTAGAAAAATACCATTCTTAAATGTCTTAAAAATTTCCTTTGGCCATTTTTGTAATTTTCTATAGATCGTATATTGTTATCTTTTGAAAAATTATTTCATGTATTAAAACAATGATGTTTAATTCTTAGTTGTTTGTTGTTTAAAATTATCATTCTATAAATCTTATAAATAATGTCTACTAAATAAATGATGAATAGTTGATTCAAAGTGGCGGTTATCTACATCGAAAAATATGCTGGAGTTTATAGTTTACATATTATTGGTGATGGGAGTAAGAAACTGAAAAAGTTATATCGCTAGAGCAAAAACTAGATTTACTTAAGCGCTATGAGAACAATGAACAAACGTGTGATATTGTTTGTCATACAGGTCTTAATGAAGCAACACTACGAACCATCGGCGTTATCATTGTTACTTTTCTGTAAAAATGAGTTACATGTATGAAATATGCATAAACAAATAAAAAACAAAGCATTAACCAAGGTATAGTCATAATAAAGCAATAAAATTAAAAATAGGTCACTCAGGTTAGGATGCTAGAATGCATCCCACCCTATTTACTTTATTTCTTATAAGAAATTCGTGTCCCACCAACACGATTTCTCCTTACGCTAAATTTTTTAAGAATGCATCTATCGTGTTAGTCGGGGATTGGGTGTAGTTGAAAAATTTAGCTTCATCATCAATCAAGTCCCCAAATAGTGAATGAAACTCCCAAAACATGTTCCTTTTTTTTTACAAATATCATGAATCCAAAATTTATTTTTTCATTTATTTTTCTTCTTTCTCTCGTCATCTTCAAATGCTAATGCCAGTAGGAACATTTTCTTCATCAGAAGTAATAGTAGTAATTGATTTTTAAGTGCATCGACTGCTATGGTCATTTTGCACTGTTATCAACTGAACATACAAAAGAGAGGAGGGAAACCCGGTGCCAGCATTAGCTTACTATTTATAAAAAGCACCAAGGGGACCCACTGCTTAACGTCCCTTCCGAAGGATGGACTGTTTACTTTGCACAGTCTCCTCAAACCTCACAAACGGGATTATGCAACTGGAAAAAATCCTATGTTTGCAGGATTCGTGCATTCTGTCCCTTCGAGCAGCAGGCAAGTAGCAGCCAGCGTCCTAACCACTACACCACTGGCACCCTTTTCTTCATCAGAAGTGTCCATTATTAAGTTTATCTTTTGACTATATCAACACAGGAATGCTACCACTGAAGTGATAAGAGTGAGCTTGTTTTCTCTTGCAAGGGGAGAGGTGCACGTGCAACTTACAGAATGTCAATGCGATGCGAACAAGTGTGCAATGTTGATTCGATGTGTCCGAGCTGTCCATCTGAACAAGTTTGCGCTTACCTTAAGAGATATATACAACAGAATTGCATATATTTTTCATTAAATACAAACGAAGTGTGTTAAGATTGCCTCGTAATTCGTGACATGCTCATATCACATTTTACCATAACTGCTTTTTTTGGGTTCCTTTTACGTTATGCAATCCTAAAAGAATATGCTTTTATTACTTTGTATAAAAGCAAAGAACATAATCTTGTGTTGGAAATGTGTTACTGAATAGCTGTTGAAGTATTTTGTTTGTGCTTTCTGAAAGCTGTAAGTGATATACTTTATCCACAGAAACGTTAGAAACACTACTATGTAACCGGGTTGCGGTGCATCTAGTGACCAGTTTATTTTTTTTGTGTTGGGTGATCTCTGGGAATTTATTTTGAGCATTAACAGTTTATGTTTATTTATATAAAATTCACTCTTTTTCTCGGTGAAAAATGACTTAATTTGCAAAATTGGTGAAAATTATTCATTTTAAATTAAATAAATTGAGAATGTACAACAGCTCAAAATTGAACCTTTCTGCGGCATTAAAGGAGCTAGACTAAAGCTCTGCATGGGTGATTTTCTAGGCCCGGCCCGACCCATACAAATTCAGACCCGGCCCGACCTGTACATTGTCAAAGAAATTCTAGGCCAAGCCTGGCCTGTGGCTCGTTTAAAGCCCCTCGGCTCGAAAAATGTAATTATTTTATTCCAAATTTTCTACCAACAACTGTGGGCTGTTCAATGATTTGAAAATGATTTTTTTTAATCCACATATTAGTTTGCCTTGGAAGACCACAAACAAAATATATTGTTATACAAAATACACAAATATAATTTTATACTAAAAAAAAATATTAACAAATTCAGTACAGAGGACGAGTCACACTCATTCTTCACTAGCCCTGGGTTAGTTTACTTAAAACTCATCCTCCATGCTGAATGTGTTAAATAAAAACTTTGGCAAATCATATAGGTACATAAATTTCAGACAACGGTTAAAATATTTCGGCCCTTCAAATCCTGAAAATTTTTATAACAAACCTGATATATACAGCAATTTTTAAAGCCTGACCAGGGCCCGTAATGAATTCCCACAGCCCATGGGCCAGGTGGGCCGAGGCCCACGGTCTTGGTTCGGCCCATGCAGGACTCGAAGCTTGACTCCAAAATAGGTTTCTGAGTTGTCTTCATGTAATATAATAGCAATGGATGTCAATTTTTCATGATTATTTATGTTAAAAAAGTATTAAAAATAATTTTTAGAAGTTATTTCTTAAATATTTGCTTGTTGCCATAATTGTATTACGGTACTTGGCATCAGATAGATTATTCAACCATTGTTGCTGTGAAATATCAAAATTGAAATTTTGGAAGTGCGGACATTACACAAATTCCATTTTTCCAGATTTTTAGCTCTAAAACTTACAATCAGGTTGCTAATATTTATTTAATTTTATGCATTATAAAAGCCAGTATTTTTATTTTTAAAGTATAAAGTAAACATATAACTGCAATATTATTGCAGTATGAGTTCACATTATTTTTATTAGATTTATAATCATCTACATTATTACTATAGCTAAAATTGAGACAATTTAAAATGCTCAACGGTACAAGTTATTGCAAAAATGGGTATTTTATTTTTATATTTGCCAATGTGTTTTTGTAAAATATTCATAATAAAGTTTTCAATTTCTAGCCTTTCCTTGGAGGTGCTGAACAGACTAATGCAATTTCTGGAAGACTGAAGCTAGGCAAGGAGACTTTGGCCACAATTGAAGGCCATTGGGACAGCACAGTCCATATCCGTGACAAGCGAACTGGAGTGAGTTATAAAAATAATTTTATACCATTTTTACAGTAGAAGAACATCTACAAATGTGAACTGATTCCACAAAATGGTTAGCGAAAAAATAATTTTACATACTGTATTTTCTGGTGTGTAAGACACTTTTTTGTCACAAACATGTTCCAAAATCATGCTTCGTCTTATACAACGAAGGTTTAAATTCTGAAAAGATATTTCACTTAAAATTTAGGCATACAACTTTTCAAATTCTCGCGACATGGTTTTTGGCATAGAGGGAGGTTTTCTATGTAGAGCATACAACTTCAAACACCTGCATTGATTCTGTAGAATTCTTATTCTTATTATTATTCATATTAAAGTTTTGATGAGTTAATTGTAACCAATCAGCAATAGTATATTCATTTTGCAGAATATAAAGGATAGTATTGTTGAAAATCTCGGAATGTGCGGCTTTATATCCAAACATGCTGCATGTGGAAAGTGACAAAAATTTGCAAAAATTTCCTAGCCAAAAGAAACGTTACCGAAATGTTTCTCACAATAGAATTATCAGAATATGAGGCTAACTTTGATGAATTCTTTATACCCATCAGACTTTGGCATTTTTCTCGTGGCCTTGGCATTACCATCATTATTACCTACAAAAGCTGACGTTTGTAACTCTGTTATTAATTAGTATAATATTTCTTTTCCATTTATACTTGTTGTGGTGATTGTCATGTTTTTATAAATCACACACTACACATTGAATCACCAATCCATTTATTAAAGTTCTTATCAATTTTAACAATTATCTCACATTTTTCAAATTTCCCGATATTTTTCCTCACATATAAGACATTCTCATTTTGGAAACAAAGAATTGGGAAAAAAGTACAGCCAATATGCAAGTAAATATGGTATAATTTCAAAATTATTAAACTAATAGATTCTTTTCAACTAATAATTAACTTATTATGTTTTTAACCACTGATGAATCTTATATCCTTATCCAAACGTCTTTTTTTATGGGTAAAAATATTTAAAGCTGGAAAATGGCCTTATTTTAAGGAGTGGATCTTATACATGAGTGTGTCTTATAGGCTGGAAAATATGGCACATTGTAAATAGTAAATTAAAATTCAATTTTCTATCTCACATAAACTATTCAGAAGGTGCACAGTTTTAAGCACTTGCACTTTGTTGCAGGAAATGCAAAAAAATATAAATTTGGAGCAAAGATTAAAAATGATGGAACATCAGTTTAATACATGACTTTACTGTGATCAAAAAACCTTTTTGAGTTTTTATGATTTTTATTAAATTTGTGTGAAAATTTAAAATTGGTATTAACTGACATTATTTTTGAATAAGCATACACACATGCTAAAATAATTTTTTTTATTATATGCAACCAGGGACATAACTAGCCTCCCAACTCTGGGGGACCAGCATGAGCTGTGGGGGAGGGGGGCTGTGGGGAGGCCAGCATGACTAAAATATTTGGAGTGGCATACCAAAATTAAAAAAATACAATAGAATATAAATATTAATATGAATATTAATCTTTAAACTAACTTTTACTGCACTAGTCACAAATGAAAATTATTTTTTATTAAGAGCGAAAAGAAAATACTTGATAAATTCATATTACTTTCTCCATATACAAAGTATAGAGAAAGTATTGTTTTCATGAAAAAAATCGAATTCGAGATTTTAATGGAGATACATGTAAGGTCCCCTGAACATGTTTTGACTATTTTCTCAATGATGTCTGTCTGTCAGTCGGTCTGTACGTATGTGATAGGATTTTGTGGGTGCTCTAACTCAAAAACTTACACTCATATCAATACCAAATTTTATATTTAGAAAGAGTACTATATAATGAAGAGCTGATTAGGTTTTGGCAACAATCGCTCAACCGGAAGTGGATGTTTACTCTAGTCATGTTTTGGTTTTTGGCAAATAACTCTTTTAAAATTCATAAATGTAAATTTTGTTTATTATAAACTTCATAGATAATGTTATTCTCTATAACTTTTGTTTGAAACATTTTTTCATAGAATGTGTTGTTAAGGAGATATTCTATTTACCTATTTAATATTTGCTTTAATATTTGATGAATGTAAAACAGTACTGGAATAGAAGTCGTAGGAAATTTAATTTTCTACAACCTTTGTTTGAAACATTTTCCCATATAATGCATTGTTTAAGAGATATTTTTAAAAATAAATTCATAGCAGCCACAACTACACCACCTACTGGCAACTGTTGTAAACACTTTACACTCCTTTTATTTTCTTAATTGTTGGAGCTTCAGAGCTATATCCAATATCAGAAGGCTTTGGTTTTAGTTTATTTCTGTTCTTTGTAAAGTCTTTAAATTTTTAATGCAGTTCCTTAAAATATTTATTGCTAGCTGAAATTATCTGGCTTTGCTCGAGTTTTTAAGTCGAGACAAAAAATATTGAGGAAGATTTGAGAATAAAATCAAATAATGAAATCAGGTTAATTTTTGTTGTAGTGCTTAATGGTATGCAATTTTTCTTGTCTTCCCATCTTTTGCCCAAATAAATTCATTTTTCCTGCATCCTTTACTGATAAATTTGACGACTGTATTTTTTATCAAATAATCATAATAAACAATCGATAGAATCACTTTTTAAATATAGTTATTTCACTCAAATTAAGTTCCAGTTAAAGAAACTGCATGCTATTATGTGGTCATGATTCTCCAAAACATTTAAAACTTGGGCAGGAATTCTAAGCTCTAGGAATTCAACCGGTAGAAACACGTTTGCAGATATACCTATTCAAATTTAGCTTAACCATATGTTACCCCATGCACAGTCTGGTTTTGTGGGTCTAATTTGTCATGTGAATATTTTAAAGCCTAACCTACAAAACAAATTGAGTTCCCGGACTTTGAAATTGAATTTCGCAATAAAAAGTGTGATCGTATGACATGGAAAGTGTTATTATAATCTAATAATTATAATTAGCTTAATTGATCCATACAAATGTTCAGTTGAAGAGAAAGCAAAATGTATGTATAGATGTTCAAGGGAGGACGATTTAACAATTATAAATGTTGGTCTCCATTAAAGGATTGTTATAGAAGTTTTCTTATTAAACCTTCTGTGATATATTTAATTTTATTCATTTTCAATGTTAATATTTCGCTGACTATTAAATATAGAGAATATGCAGAATACATAAAAAGTTTTTAGAGAACGAAAGCACTTAAAATTGCACATTAAAGCTGCCTTCCACTTACCTTTTGAAATAATTAGCCATATTTATAGTTTTTTTGGTGATTGTCCTTCTTTGAATAACCTTAGTGTCTCTTTCCTCCCTACTTTAGTTTATATTAGGTATATATTATTTCTTTTAGTTAATATTAGGTATTACATATTGTTAATAATGGTTGTCACGTAGATTGTTAATTCAACAATACACTCATTCCCATGTTATTTAAATGGGGAAAAATAAAAGAGAAAAACATTTAAAAAATAAAAAATGTAATTCAAATTGCTTTAAAAACCCTCTCATTTTGCTTAACTTTTTATTACAGTTAAAATGGCACATTCTTCTTGCTTCTACATTCTGTAGTTGTTGCATTATAAATGCACAGACAAACATACAAATTCTTCAAAATATTTATGGTAGAGATCATTTAACCTATTTGGAATTTGTAGATTTATTACAGGTATGGAGAAAGTCATGTGTTGGTCACATCAGATTTTTTTAAGTATAGTATTCAGTAGGGGTGCTGAGGAGGGCTGAGGACTTTAAAAGGGGGTGCTGGGTCTCCTCAGGCCCTCCCCTAGTTATGTCCCTGTATACAACTAATAGTGACTACAACTTTATTACATTTGAATAGTGAGTGTATAATTTTGGTAGAATTTGTGGCATAAAGTTGTAAGATTATTATTTTTTTTAAACTCTTGCATGCAGATTTTATGTAAGCAAAATGTTTCATATTTTAGAACAAAACTTGTCATAAAAATGCACTATTTTGGAAATACCTTCAATATGTTGTTTCATAATATTTTATCTTTCACAGACATTCAAATACTGTTAAACCTCAATAATGCAAGCTCGGTTAATACAAAATGCTTGTGTTATGAGTAATGTAATTCATTACCTTGCAAAAATTGAGGTTTATATTTCTTGTTATAGCGAACTTGTTTTTACAAATCTCTTTAGTACAAATCATGAAATTTTAAGTCCCATGAAGTTTGTACTAACAAGGTTGTTGTGTATTCAAAATACTAATAAATTCAATTATTCCTATTAGGAAGAGCAAGTCTTTTGGGGTGTAACCCCTGAGGTGCGCTCTAGGCGACTTAAACGATATACTGTCCCCGTTGAGCACCAAGGCGAGTTTGAATCAGAACGTCTCTGGAGACATGTTTCAGCTGCCATTCTCCAAGATGACCAGGTAAAAACTTTTCATATTACTCTTATATTCATAATGGTATTTATTTCAAATATAGGTGTCACTCAGTTAATGAAAGGGATGTATTTCGCTAAGAAAAACATTTTCCCATTAGCTTCCATTACATAAATAGAGACATTCTTATATGTAAAATTTTGCGTGTTATATTGTAGTGATGTTGCCTAAAAATTATATAATGCCCTTCCATAGGGCAAATATGTAAAGATATTTTAAGCCACCAGTTTAAGGGATTGAAAGTCTTTGTGTATGTATTTTATTTTATTTATACTTTGATGATAATTAGACTATTGTATAAAATACGTACGCAATATACCTATATCGTGCGCACTCTCTTTTCCCATCTTACATTTTACATGGCTTCCAATGGGATTTTTGCATTTGTTTAGCAAGATTTCATGCAACATGACTCTTTTTAGGAACATGTCTCTCATGCTTACCTGTGTTTTTAACAGGACATCGAACTAGAACCGAACCATAAACTGAAACAAAAAAAGCCACTATTTTAGCTGGAATAAAACAACCCGAACTGAAAAAAAAAATATTTTACTGAACCCGAACCGAAACCGAAAACTGTTATTTATTTCATTCCATTTTTTTGGTTGTCATAAACAGTGGGAGTGAAAGAAGGGTTTTCCTTTTTGCTTTAATATGAGTCTTTTTTGAAAGCCTCACTTTTCAGCACCGAATAAGGTAAAAGCTAATGGTTTTCTTGAGAATACATGCTCCTAAGACTTTGGAGAGATGCATCTTTGTGATGATATCTGTTGGTTCATTGGTGGGATTTTCCATGGGCATCTCATTACATAGAAAGAGGGTCAAGGATATTTCCTGCTGAGGTTTCCCAGAACCATATTAAACGAGGCTAGTGAAAAGGAACTTAGTGATACTTTGAAGACAGTCTTAGTGCCCTTCCCCTGAGCCTACCCCATGGAGTGTTCCGGGTAAAAATGTTTTACGATTCTTAACTTGGATTTTGCTTAAAGTTGGAGGTTATTGTCCCCATAAACTTTCATCCCTTCTCCATATGCATTGAACCCTTATATTCTGGTAGTCATTCTCTAAAACTTATCCAAGAAGGATCGCTCGGCAGTCGTGCTTTTGAGGTATTCTTACTTCTGTTAAATGTTACTGTGTATATTTGTCATCTTAAGAAAATTTATGTAATTATATATTGTATCCGTACTTATTTGTAATATTAACATCTAAATTATTGTATTTAAAAAATAGTTAAGTAGCTCTTCTTTGAACAACTTTCTATCAATTATATACTACATTCAAATGTGATTCAATATTATTGTACCTGTTCAAGTATGTGTATGAGTACTGTTGAAGTAAATTCATTATGATAATGAGATTATCTGCATATATTGGAATCTGGAATATTGGAATTGTAAAATCAAATAAATGTTGACTTATGAAAGAATAACAACGGTTTTTCATCAAATTAAAGACTAAAATAAAAATAAATAACCCTTTTAATAGCTTTTATATGCGCTAAAAAGGTAAAAAATAAATTTTAAATTCCTATAGAACAGTATTAGACAGAGTCGTATAAAAGGAGCTGTTTACAAATTGAATAACGAAAAATGTAAGAAGGGAATTCATACAATGTTTTATTGTTCCTTACATGGTGGGAGAGGGCACTTTCGTGATGTTACATGCAGATATCTATTTTTGTCTTCTATATTTTTGATAGTGATGATGTATTTGGTTTAAATAAAAAATAGCATTAATTAACAAAGATTATCTTGAAATTCTCTTTAAATTTTCCCCAAAAAATTCAAAGTCAGAGTGAAAAAAACCAATTCAAACCAGTTCAATGGTGGTTGCTGGAGCATTACCGGAACCAAACTGAAATTTTTTGTTTTGTGTGAACCAGAACAAAAATCGGAGCGAAAAAATTTCAGTTTGATGCCCTGGTTTTTAATCCATTTAGGAACACATCTTTTTTTTATAGCATTGCTCTTATGTAAAAATGTGTTTTTCAATACACTGATTCGCGACATGCTCTGGTTTTTTGGAACGCAATCCGAGCGTATTGTGTATACCTGTAACACACATTAGTTTTGACTGCAAAATTTTGCAGGGTTACAGGTGAAGTTTCTGGAACAAATTCGTGGTAGCACATTAATCGATATTTAAATAAAGCCTACCAATCCTTAAATCATTTCACAATGGCATGAAGACACCCTTGAAATAATGCCTTGTCATTACCTGGATTTATTTCTGTATTCACTCAGGTGTAATCTGCAAAAAGCCTGACCATAATATTTGCATTATTTGCCAAATCATTTACATTCAGTGAAGCCACTATTTAACATTTCTATGGGAAATAACTTTTTGTACACTAAATTGAGAAAATATTAATTAGGGATTACATACTGTTAAAGCAAATAACTGCTAAACTTATTGCAGTGAAATTGCTTTATATCATTTTCTGCACATAAGAATTTATTCTAAGTGTTAAACTTAAATTAGCTTGAAGGCACCACATATGGCCACTTAAAGTTTTTTTAAACTTACCAAAATATTTCACTGATAAAAAAATTCACCGGGAATTCTTAAAAATTATTGTAGATAAATTGGAATGTGGTGGATCTATTAGAGCTAACAAAATTTAATTTCACATAATTTTTTAAATTAATTATTTTCCTAAAATTATAAATCAGCTGACCCAGGAAATACTGTTTTCAAAATGCTCTTTGTAAACTAAAATTTACTAAACATGTAGCAGTGTTGCATCTGCAAAGAAATTAAAACATTGAAAAATTGAAGTTTAACATGAAGTAAACTGCTTCCTTTTTGTACCCATGGATAAATATGTTATGTTTACAATGTATGATATATTTTGTATTTCACCCATTGCCTATGCTATTCTAACAAAGCACCAAACAAATTTAGAAACTTACATAAGGAAGTAGACAGGAAGAGCTTTATTGCACTGAGGCAAAGACTAAAAAAATAGCATTGTTGATGTTGAAGAAAGGGGAGGCTAAGTGATCAGGGGCATTAGAAGGAGTGGGTTATAGTGGTCAGGACCA
Source organism: Tanypteryx hageni (assembly GCA_028673005.1). Lineage (NCBI taxonomy): Eukaryota > Metazoa > Arthropoda > Insecta > Odonata > Petaluridae > Tanypteryx > Tanypteryx hageni. Next base: position 126,303,253 of record CM054112.1, read on the forward strand.
GTGTTGCCATCGCAGATTTGTAAATAGCACTAGATCCAACCGCAAAAGGTGCCAGATAGGCACTAAAATTATAGTAAATAGCGGCAAAAAAGTGCTAGATAGAAAAATCCCTCTGTTTATATATTTTCCTAATTTATGTTGCCTATGTGCATCAATAAATATTCTGCACTCTTATAGTGGTGTTAAATGGACACAAAACTAGCTGAAAATAGTGCTAAACAGTTTTCATTTGCATTTTAAAATTTCTTTTTAAATTTACTTACAATCAGGATTTAAAACGAAATAAGATTAAGTGAACGAATCTAAATTTCTCTGCCATATATTACTGGATATATGCATCTATTCAATCCAAAAAATCTAATTTTTATTTTTTACATTTCTCTGAATATACAAAATACAAAAGCATTGATACATGGAAGGGTGAGCAGGGTGACCATCCGACACCGAATACCAAGGAATACAAAACAACATCTAAAAAACTCATAATTTTAGTTGTATAAATTGTTTTATAAAGACATGGATAAGAAACCTAAAGGCAATAAAAATGATAATTAAGTTAGGTGGTTAACAATTAATTGCAAATATAGGGGCAACACTGTTTGACTGAAATTCTTTGCTACTGAAGTACATTGACCAAGAAATTTAAAACCATTTAATTTCTTATATTTATAGCAGAAAACACAACTTGTCTGACTTAACTAACTTCAAAGGAGCCATTCCATCGTAATTTTATAATAAAGTTTCCTATATCTAACCTGTCGAATAAGTGAATGAGAGAACCAATTGTATGTTTCATTAATAAGAAAACCTAGGTTCCGTTGTAGACATTCATGGATGGCATGTGAAGTTGCAAACTTTAGAGAGTGGCACACAAACTTAATAAAAGGCAAATGGAAAATCTCTTTAGTCTTTAACTTTGCATACAATCCATTATTAATACCAGCCATTACAGATGAATTATTAGTCTCAAGAGCAACAAGTCTCTGCAAATCTAATTTATAATGTCTTAGGGATTTTTTTAAACCCATGCTTATTATGTCTGCATTACATTCACATAATTCAACCAAGTCACCACAGAAAAAGCCCTCTTGGCTTGTCGTGAAATTCTTTCTGTGGCCGAGCAACTGGACCTGCAGTTTAGGGTAGGGAACCATTAAAGGGTCACATCGCATAGAATTTTAAAATCTCATTGTGGCCACAGAATTTCCGTGTACGTTTGCGATATTGCTGCACTGCTTTTCTTATTTAATCGGTGAACTTCAGAACAATTTCCATATTGAGTGTCTAACACAGGGGTGGCCAACCTTTTCTAGTTCATGCATCAATTTTTTCATTTTTTAGTGAAGATGCGCCATACAATCTTATACCCCTTTTCAACCCTTTTAAAATATGGTAATATAGATATATTTAACAGTTATGCATAAAATGATTTATTATATATATGGTAATATAGACACTTTTAGCAATTTTAAATAAAAGGATTTTATATAAAGACAAGATAAGCATTAATTACTTTAATGAGACTTTTGAAATTGCTTTGCTTTTGCTAAGTTTGTAATGTTTGGAGTTAAATCAGTTACAGAAAGCATCAAACAGTTTTTCAAATTTTTAATCATTCAGTTGCGACCTCAATTTGTTCTTAATCATTTTCATGGATGAAAATGCTTGTTCGCATCTGTATGTTGTTCCAAAACGACAGATATAACTCTGAGCAAATTTTCTCAGTTCTGGAAAATGTTCACAGCGCAACGATCGCCAGAAATTAATTATATCAGAAGCATCTGGGAGTGATGGAAGTTCATTAAATTTCATTTTCAATAAAGAATTGGTTTTGAGATCAATAAGTTCCATTTGTATGTTACTAGGCATCGTCAAGATTTTTTGTTCAGTAAGTGAAAAGGGATTTATAAATGCAAGTATGCAGTCTTCTTCTTCAGCAAAATCGCTAAAACGACTGTTAAAGGCCTCTTGCAATAATCTGAGTTTCTCAGTATATTCTGTAAAGTTGCCATTGTGTTCAACAGATTCACTATGTTCTTTTAAATGTGGAAATTGACTTAAATCCCCGTTTTCTAACTGGGAGATGAACAGTTTTAATTTCATTTTGAATGCACTGATGTCATTTACTAAGCTTGAGGTGGCTGGTAACATCAACTAAAAATGCTAAATCAAATAGCCATTTCTCATCACATAACAGGGCTTTTTCCTCATGCAGCTCATCCTTCTCTTCCAGAAAATTACGAACACTGTCTTTCAGTTTCCAAAATCTACTGAGAATTTGTCCTCTAGAAAGCCAGCGCACCTCACAATGAAGGATGAGATCACCATATTCCATATCTAACAGTTCACAATATTCTCTGAATTCTCTTCTGTTTAACCCTCTTGCTCTAATTTTATTCACACACTTTACAACTGGTATCATAACATGCTTCAAATTTAGAGTTTTTCCACACAGAGACTCTTCATATATAATACAGTGATACTTTAGTATAGAACGACCTAAAAACCTTTCAAGTAAAGTTACAGTCCCAGAAACTCTACCTACCATTGACGATGCACCATCAGTGCAAACACTGATGAGCTTACTAGAATCTAGTTGTTGATTTTCTAGACATAACTTTACTTTGTTAAATATGTCTGACCCTCTGGTTTTTCCATGAAGTGACTCAAGACCGATAAGTTCTTCAAAGATATTAAAATTACCATCAATTCCTCTTATAAAAATGCTTAATTGGGCTACATCACATATATCAGCGGATTCGTCCAAGGCTAAAGAAAAGAAAGAATAAGCATGAACATGGTCTTTCAATTGCTCAGTAACATCATGGGAAAGTTCTTCAATGCGTCTTGTAACTGTTTGCTTGGACAGAGCAATTTCGTTCTTTCAACATTCTTATCACCAAGACATTTTGCAAATTTTTCGAGACAGGGCTTAACAACTTCCTCTCCATCAGAGAAAGGCTTGTGTTTTTTAGCCAACACAAAGGCAATTCATAAGACGCTTCCAGCGTTGCCACACTTTCACAACTTCGTTTCACAAATGTATTTTGTCTCTTTTTTATTTCTTCCTTTTTCTTAACCACATATTCTTTCCATAACTCAGACCCAGGAACTATCTCCAGTTTTTCTTCTAATTCAGTTTGATGTTTTCTATAGTGTCTGTGAAGATCATGTCTTCTATTATCTGAGAGAGTGCTTTCGCAAACAATGCACAATGGTTTTCCTGAAGGACCCACAATAAATAAGAACTCATTTTCCCACGGTTCATTAAACTGGCGCTTGCTATCACCTTCTGCTTTTCTTCTGCTCATTTTCTTTTGCAAAGTAATGGGTAACTGACTGTAAAATAAAATTATTTCAAAAAGTAAAGATTATTATTAAATAATTTATTTAAATTATTTTATCATTTTAAACATTGTGAACATTCAAAAGATAAGATAAGGTAAGATAAGATTCCTGTTTTCATGAAGGCCTAATACAGTTCTATAAGTTTAATAGTCATATATATATTTTTTTCATAGAGAGTTTTCGTCTCTCTCTCTCGTAATATATTATGTCTGATGAAATACGAGATCGCTTCCTGCTATAAAACAGTTGATCAGCTGGCAATCACACACACAACCCAAACATCCTCATTACGAAAGCTTTGCTGATGATCAGTTAAATTTTAAGAATACACCTACTATACGGTAATATAAGGAAAGATATTGTATAAAAAAACATAAAAACACACACATACAAATACACTGAATAATTGCAGGTTTCAGTAATCAGCAAATTAGGGGAGCGGGCAAGAACTTGACATACGCGTTCAAAATGAAAAAAAAAATATTTTTAAATTTACAGAACTATATTAAGCCTTCATGAAAACAGAAATCTTATCTTAAACTTAAAGAACTGTTAATAAAAACATATAAGTTCAAAAACAGAATTGTTCACACACACATTGAATCAGAAGTCCATCAAACGTTATGACACGAGAGTCAGCTGTAAACTGATTGAGTAACTGGTGACGCATGTCAGCATTTTCCGGTGCCTGTTGCTTCAAGATCACCTATTGCGCTCTCGTACGGGACTTCCTGGTCGCTCGAGTAACAGCGCTAACTATGAGAGTCACCTTGCAACTACGTACTAGGCGTCGCCGAGCTGACAACCAATTAACACGGCAGTTTCCAAAGGCTGTTCAAGATCAAACAAGTATAATAAGTGCGCACTCTAGAATTCAGTGATAGGTTAATTGTGTGTTTATATATATATATATAAATCGTATAAGAGATTTTTTTTTTCTCTAAGGTTCAGTGCGCCACTTCTAATCATGCAATGCGCCACTTTTGGCGCATGTGCCATAGGTTGGCCATCCCTGGTCTAACAGCATGGAAAACCTATGCAAGGGGTGTACCGAGGAAATTTTTTGTTTGTTCTGGTTTGCCCAGCTTCCCCATTCCATTTTTTTAAATATGCCACGGTTATGCCGGATGACCACCCTCGACCTTCTCAGACTGTAGATCAATGCAATCTGTTATATTTGGAATTCATTTTTCTTCTACTCATTGAAGGTAGGTTAAAACGCTTAATAAATTACATGAGAAAAAAGGCATCAAATTTGGCCCTAAAATTAAAAAAAGCGCTAAAATGGCAACACTGGTCAGGACCCCTCATAGACAGTCTAATTAGACACTTTATTGACGGTTTGGGGAAATAATTCATAAAGTTTTGAAACTTGGCACATATGTCTGTTAGGGCAACCTAACTAACATATCAAAAGTAGACATGCCTGACGTGTACACGTCGCCCGTTTTGGTGCCAAAATGGCTGCCGGAGCACGACCCGCGACTGGCCTTTCGCGAATAACTCGGATACGGTCAACTCTACGGCAAAACTGTATGTAGACAAACTTGTAAAGAATAAAATTTCCTACAAAAAAGATTCTTTGAAGGTTTTTTACTCCTGCGATAATATATCAGAAAATAAGTGTTGTTATAATGTAAAATGCTAATGTAAGCTCTCTAAATATAAGTCATTGTGTATTTATTTTCTAATATCTATTTTTTTAAATAATTAACCAATCTGCCAATTGGTTTCAAAAAAATTATCCAGATTTGCATGTACCACCTTGAAGAGGCAATAAGTATGAACGGATTTTTTCCTGGTCCAAAACTGTTTAACTAAAAAGAGGAAATATAAAAATTATCTATAATTGGACATCTTTCAAAGCACATGTATGGTAATAAAAGATATCTTTTTGAAATAAAAAACTTAGTAAACTGAAAATTCAATTAAAAGTTGTCTGTCCCGTATTTGAAGCCAGAGATTAATTTTACAGTATCATCATCATAGGTGTCCATAGACAGGTCCGTGATTATTCATGGTTAATCCTGGTTCTCCATATACTCCTATTTTCCGCTGTCCTCTTCATATCTTGATAACTCTCTTTCCCTTTCAAATCATCTATCAACTGAAACCTTTTCCTACCTCTTTCCCCTTTTCCTTCTAGTTTTCCTTCTAACACGTCTTTAATCATATTCTCTCTCCTCAGGTAATGTCCAACCCAGTTTGCCTTCCTCTTTCTAATAGTCTGCATACTCATTCGCTCTCTTCATTGTTTTTCATCCTATCTATCCAATTTATCCACAGCATTTTCTTCCAAGTCCACATTTAAAATCTTGCCAAGTATTAGATGTCATTTTTCTCCTTAGCATCCATGTTTCTGCCCTGTACAAAGCTATACTCCATACATAGAATTTTATGAACTTCTTGGGGATATTTTCCCTTATATTCCCCATAAGTAGGTGTTTCTTTCTCCTGAAAGCCGCTTTTGCTTTTCCTATTCTAGTTCTGATCTCATTCGTACATTTTGCTTCTCTTGTTATGATGCTTCCAAGGTATTTATAGTCTGAAACTTGTTCTAGAGGCTTTCCTCCAATACTTATGTTCAGATTCTCTTCTTTGCCCAATATTCGAAAGACCTTGGATTTTTCTCTATTTATTTCCATACTGTATTTTCTACCTGGTATTACTAGTCTATTTATAATTTTCTGGAGTTCTTCTTCCTTTCTTGCTAGAAGTACTTGATCATCCGCGTATTTTACTGTTCTTATATATTACAGTATATGCAACCAGTTTTATATTGAGTTTTTGTTAATTTTTTATTTTAAATAAGGAATGTCGATATATATGTTTTAAAGCACAAGAATAGATAGTTTCAGATTTTTTAAGTGTCCTATATTTGTCCCGTATTTTATTGGAGAATTTTGTTGTTTGTCCCATATCTTCAAAATCAAAATCTGGCAAACCTAGTTGTATCAGATCTTTAGAGATTTCAGAGTTATTTCAAGATTATTACCCCACTATGCACTCTCTTTCAGTAGTTCTTTAACTTACCCTTGTGGCAGGAGGTGTTAGTCACCAGCCTATTATGTCTATCATATTTGCAAATCCTCCAAGAAAATAATATCAGATAATTAGTATAAATTTACTCTGTGGCAAAAGCAATTGTCTTCTAGCATTACTTTGATGGGGGAATTATATTTGGTACAGGTACTTTCAACAATAAAGCTAAAATACTGTATTTTCCCGATTATAAGGCAATGTTTTTTCTGAAAATGTAAGCAGAAAAATTCATACTCGCCTTATAATCGCAACCAAAGATGTCTTCTATTTCTCCTCTCCCTCTTACCTCTACTAAAATTCATTCCTCTATGCTCTGTTCCACCCTTTGAAAACAATATTACCCTTATGGCCTACGCAGCTGCCAAATTTTTCCTGTATTAGAGCCAGCTCATATGTCTTTGTCCCATATGAAACGTTTTAAGAAATAAAACTAATAATTTAATGTAGATCACTGGAAGCCAATAAATGTACATTTTATCATAATTATTTGTTAATCTTGCCATATAATTACATTTAAACTAAAAATTAAGTGTACCCGCTCAGTTATTTTGAAATAAAAATTTATGATCAATACCCCGAATTTTTTTTCTTTTGTGTGGCTTCTGAATAGGAGGTTGCTTATATTCGAGGTTACCCTATAGTGGATAAATACTGTAATTATTCAACTAATTATTTGAATATTCAAAATTGCTCAAGCCTTTTTGTTCAATCCCCAAATTAAAGGAAATCTAGGCTTGGCATATTGCTCTGAGATTTTTGTACTTTAATTTAAAATCACTGGCTGCCATATTTCAAGGAAGTAGTATCAATCAATCTCTGGCAGCTTAGAACCATGGTGTAATCATTTTTCTTTTGAAATAAAAGTCCTCAGATATTATTAACATTTAACCCTCTTACTGCCAGTAAGCTGACTGAGCCAATGCTGCATATCATGCTAAGACTGCCAAGAGCCGATTTAGCCAATCCAGTGTTAGCTTATTTTTGTTAACATAACTTATTATTTTGATGACAGATGGTGTAATCATTCATTCTGAATGACTCCTAATGCTTTCTTCCTCCTTTCTGATATAAATGTCTCTGCAAATTACATTTATTTACTGAAATAATTATTGGGTCATATTTATTATGCCTGAATCCTGAAAATCAATATGGCAAAATTTGAAAAAGATATACAGTGGGACTTCCATAAGTTCAACTTCAAGGGAAACAAAAAACTATTTGAGTTATAGAAAATTCGACTTATGGAAATACGTTTATCCCATAGAGATTTTGCCCGGTAAAATTAATTCACTTTGAATTATAGAAAATTCGAGTTATATACGTTTGAGTTATGGAAGTTCCACTGTGCATGCTGCACAGATCATTGAATTTCTTTACAAAAATAGCGATATTACTGAAAGTGAATTGTTTAGTGACAGCAAAAGTTATTTGCTAACAGATGACAATGATGACTTTATGTTAATGCTAAATGTGATTTTTTACTTTCTTATATACGTAGTATATTGAGAAAGTATTGTAATTGTGAATAAATTCGACTTCAAGGTTTTGATGAAAATACACGTTTTAGGTGTCCCTGAGTCCATAAAAGTTGTTTTTGTCATTCCGTCTGTCAGTCTGTTCGTGGTTCTAGATCCCAAACATATACATAAAATCGAATGATATCTTGTATTTATGCAATATATCATCTTTTACAGACCCTTTTTGTTAAAAATGATATTGCACAAAAATAAAGGGTAGTTTATTCTTGGTGATTTATAGAAAAATTTGATTTACTCAAAAATGGCTCAAGGAAATTTGATTAAAATCAATTCAATTGTAGAACCTGATGTCACAAATAATACTACATAAGCCATATATCTCTAAAAATCACTATATGGTGTCCAGTGACATTACAATGTATGCTAAGCTACCTTACCTAAGCCCTATGATGTCATACCTTCAATGCAATCCACTCAAAATCTTACTACAGCCTAGACAGTTAAACTAAATTGAATGATCTCATATTTGTGGATAATATCATTCATAATAGACACTCGGAAGAGATGAATGATATTGTGCAGCAATTAAGGGTAATTTATTCTTGGATATTTTGATACAAAATTTGATTTACTCAAAAATGGCTATAAGGATTTTGATTAAAATCCAATCATACAGTCTGATGCCACAAATAATACTAAGGGACCGTCCATATATGACATCACACACTGAGGTATGTGATGATGGGGAGTAGGGAAGTTTTTAAAAATGTGACGTCACAAAAATAACACCAGAGAAAACTGTACGTATACTCTTTTCCACCCATAGAAGATAACATTACACTTATGGTACACGCAGTTGCCTAATTTACCCAGGGCTATATGCTTATGCCTTCGTCCCATATTAAGTGTTAAAAAATAAAACTAATAATTTAATGTAGATCACTAGATGCCAATAAATGTGCATGTTTAACATAATTATTGGTTAATCTTATCGCATAATTACATTTGATGATAAAAATTAAGCATATTATTTTCGTGAGCTATTTGCAACAGGATCATTTTAAAGCAATAAAAAATTGTCGGAATAATTTACAGTTAAAAAGAATAATAGTGTCTTTATGAATCACTACATCACTCATCGAGGAAACTCCTGTAGTGGAGTGTGTCGATGGCCATAAAACGTCAAACAATCACTTGCTTTAAACTCTCATATGAGACCGTTTCATTGCGTCAAACACTGGGTCCTTCTCCCTTGGGAAAAATCTTCGGCACTTGTTCTGTCAGACAATTCCATTCCTTCATAATTTGTACATTTTACAGAGGAACCGAAAAGCTGGCACCCATTGACCATCTCTCTTAGAAAAATCTCAGTGCAAACATCTCGTCTTATCTTCAGAGGTTGGGAGGTTGAGGGTAGGTTTTTTTATTATTTTCTGCATCTCACATCTTCGGGGTATTTTTTTGAGGCTTCAAAACTGCTTTTTAGAGCAAGACGGAGGAACCCAAAAACCAACTTTGTTAAGAGTTACATTTTTAGCTGCCCGTATATAGGAAGTTTACATAATTTTCCCTTGGTTATAGTCTTAGTTGCATTCTTAATCCTTCAACGTCGTCTTGCGTACTCAGGACGAAAACTTCATATGCGAGCATCCTGCATACTGAGTATGCCACGGAGATCAATAGATTTCTTTATTTTTTGACGCAACACATTTTATTAATTCTGAAAAAACTTGATAAATTTCAAAACAGTAATTTTGGGGCTTCATATTGTGCTTAATTCTGCAGTTGTTACTGTATTTCTTTTTACCTTGATTATATGTTAAATTTGGTGGTTTAATTTTCGCATAGTTATGCGAATTGTAGCTTCTAAAAACTTGATTCATTGCTGACAATGAGACGAACCGAACCTCTGTACTAAAGTTACTGTGTAGTCGAATGGGGTGTTGGCACTATTTATCTGCTCTGTGACATCTCTTACTCTTGAGATGATTATTTTCTTGTGTGTCAACACTTGAGAACTATATGAAAAGGGAGGAGGAAGAGTCTTTAGGTCTGGACTAGTGCTTAGTTCAGCATTTCTTGAGAACAATTTAATGAGAATGAGAGAGAGAACCACTTATCTGACATCATTGCACAAACAATCCCATTCAAAGATATCTATTTATTGACTGAAAGTATTATGTAATTCAGAAGGCAATGTTATATTGTTGTGTTTTTATAAATAAAAATTGATTCAAACCAATTATATCTTTGGGAAATTTGTATTTGGGGATAGGGAGGGGGGTCAAAGCTTTGTGACATCATATATGGGAGGGGGTCTGAGTTTTTGTGGCGAAATATGTCATGGGGGAGGTCAAAAATCCACCAAAATTGCGTGATGTCATATGCCCCAAAAAATTACTATGCAGGGTGTCCGGTGACTTTATGTCATAACTTCGGGATCTTATTCCTTAAGTGATTGTGAGTAAAAAATGTCATATGAACATGGGTCCGATTTTAATTTGTTACAGAGCTACGGGCAATTGAAATTATCTCATCCTTTGATTTGCACAACTTAATGGCTGAAAAATGCATTGTTTAAATAATTATTCGTATACATTGTTAATTGTTGAAAAATAAACTATTTAAATAATCATTATGATCCTGCCAAATTTCAGGTCCGTGACATATCTAAAAGTACCTTAGGTTTTATTTCATATATATAACCTCCGTAAGAAGCAGCTATTTATAATAGATACTAGTGTAAATGTCCGTTGAAATTCAAGGGGAAAATTGGAACTTAATATATTCAACTATATTGGAAGGAAGTGAGCTAAATCTGACACTTTTATGAACATTAGATAAGATAGATGAACAGGTTTTCACTTTAATATATTTTTTGATATTTAATGGTAAGACAATAAGAGTATACAATTTTTTAACTAAGTTAACAACATCCTTAATGTTTTATTCTGAAAAAAGAGCTATTATGGACTCACCAGATACGTTGATTTTTTGTATGAACAACAATGCTGTTGATCAAAGGGAACATTTCAATAAAAATGCAAAATTTTAACAAATTTTCGAATATTTGAGCTTAATGCGAGCGAATTCGATACGAAAACAAAAATCGAAGATAAGAATAAGAATCTTCATTTAATTTCCTTTAAATTGGTTCTTATCCGAAGATCGTGCATCAATTACTTCTAATTTAATTTTGGAAAAGAAAATAAGTCTGCAAGTGTGAAAGAGGTATATTTAAGATCCCTCGTATGGGAAATCCCATATAGCTTAGACGCTTAGACTGAAATGTAATTTACGTTTTATTGCCCTGCCACAACCACACCATCTACCACCGACTACATACTGTAAACACTTTACGCTCCTTTTTATTTTCTTAATTGTTGGAGCTTCGTGGCTATATCCATTATCAGAACATTATGGTATGAGTTAATTTCAGTTCTTTATAAAGTCTTTAAATTTTACTCGCAGTATTTATCATCATTTAACCTATTTGGAATTTTTATAAATATTACAGGTATGGAGAAAGTCATGTGGTGACCACCTCAGATTTTTAAATGTGGCTTCAATAAAAAGAAACAGAACCAATGCTTTTACAAAAAAATATCCCTATCAACTCCTTTCTGCTTTCTAGACATTGCATCTTTGCTTCTTAGGTAGCTGCCACTGAACAGAAAACAATTTTGGAAGAGGCACAGAGGAATGCTGCAAGGGAACGATTGACTCAAGGTGTTGAATGGATTCCCCGTCATTTTGAACTAGATTCTTCTCCTTCTCCTGGGTGTGCATCTGCATTTCCTGGTGGTCATTGGATTTATCGAAGAGCTGATCTCAGGCCTTGGGACCCTCGCAATGATGTCACTCAGTATGAGAAGGGGTGAGTAAAATTTGACTTATCTTTTTATGCTTAAAATACTATTACTAAAATACTGTTACTATGTTCCTGAAGTAAATATATCTATGTACAATTTTCCAGACAAATATAATATGGAGAATGTAATGGAAACTACTATACTAGCATTTTAATTTGGCATATATTTTAATATTACTATTATTAAAAAGTGTGCTGGTTAAGTAAATGAATAAATAGATATACTCTTTATAAACTTAGCTCTTTTAACACTGATTTTATTGTTAGTCTTTCTGTAACAAATGAGCGAGTTTAAAAGTAAAATCAGTTTTCCTTTTCCCACAATTTACCCTTTTTTCCCCAGGTCCCTAGAAGTGTAAATAAGGGTTTTTACTGTGTATGTGTGTGTATGTATATATATATATATATATATATATATATATATATATATATATATATATATATATATATATATATATAACAACTTACGGAAAAGGAAAGGTAAAATGAATATATGGATGTCAACAAGGTGTTGGGATGAGGAAACCCAGTGAGCACTCACCAATCAGACGACTTCAGGTTGGCGAGGCCCCGGGGATGTCGAAGCGACACACGTAAAATAACACAAAAACACAGAAACATCACAAACGTAAAGCTTTCGGAACTACTCCTTCTTCAGCTACAGAGAGAGAACTGATGGCGGTGACACTGGGTGGAGGCATGGGGGTGGAAGGGTAGTACGGAAAGGTCGAGGATTGGAGGAAACGGAGGGGGTTGGGGATGGGTAGGGTGTTGGAAGAAGACAGAAAGGGTGTGAAAAGCTATCGAAGGTTGAGGCCTGGGGGAGTGAAGGAGTTTAGGAGATGGATATGCGAAAGCTCCCACTGACGGAGTTGGGGAGCCGAAGCATTGTCGGGGAGAGCGCGAATGACTCTCACTGTGAAGCAGTTGTTGAACTTTAAATTATGTTTGTTCGCATGAACGGCCACCGGCAGCGGTCGTTTGAGAATGACGCTGTTGCGGTGGCCATTCATGCGGATGTTGAGGGGATTGCTGGTGAGGCCAACATAAAAGGCGGGACATTGGGTGCATCTCAGGAGGTAAATGATATTGCGGGTGGTACAGTTGGTGGTGGAAGTTATGGGGTAGGTGATGTTAGTTGTGGGACTGGAGAAGGAGTTGCAGGGGGGGTTTATTGGGCATGTTAGACATCGGGGTCTACCGCAGGGGTAAGATCCGGCAGGGTGTAAAGGCGTGGAAGCTGGGGGTTCTTTCTTCCATAGAATATTTGCCAGATTAGGGGGACGGCGGAAGGAGAGCATCGGTGGTCTGGGAAATGGGATCTGGTGAGGGGAGGATGAGAGGATAAGGTGGGCGGCTTTCAGGATGTTTTTCAGAATGTCGTGGATGCCGGGGAAATACAGGGTGGTTAGGGTGAGTTGGAGGGTGGAATCGGTGGTGGTGTGGGTATTGAGGTGGGAGTTAGGAGTGGCGGGTGCGACTGCCCGCCGGATTTGGTCTCGGATCAGATCTGGCGGGTGTCCGCGCTGTAAGAAGGCATGTTCGAGGGTGGAGCAGTACTCGGACAGGGAATCTCTGTCCGAGCAAATTCTCCGCCCTCGTCGGGCTAGGGCGTAGGGAATAGAGGTTTTGGTGTGGAGGGGATGGCAGCTGTTGAACTGGAGATATTGAAGGCGGTTGGAAGGCTTGAGGTGCACACTGGTGTGGATTTTGTTTTCCCGGATGGAGAGATCGACATCCAGGAAGGTGATGTTGGAGGCAGAGGAGTGGTGGGTGAAGGAAAGCGTGGGGTGGGATGAGAGGCGTTGTAAAAAGGATTGTAGCGAGTCGGGTCCATGTGTCCAGAGAAGAAAAATATCGTCAATATACCTCAGCCATAGGAGTGGTCTGGGGGAAACGTCAAGAAAGCGTTCCTCCCATTCGCCTAAGAAGGCATTGGCATAGGAGGGCGCCATGCGAGTGCCCATCGCGGTACCTTTTATTTGTAGGTAGTGGCGCCCTCCGAAAGAGAAGTTGTTTTTTTGGAGCACCATTTCAGCCAGCTTCGTTAGGAAATGGGAGGATGGTCTTGTGTCAGGTGGTCTGGAGTCCAATAATTTTCTCAGGGCGGACAGTCCTTGGTTGTGAGGGATGTTGGTGTAGAGGGAGCAGACGTCTATAGTGGACATAATTGTGTTAGGTGGGAGAGGGGAAGGGAGTGATTTTAGGCGTAGTAGAAAGTGGTTTGTGTCTCTGATGAAGGATGGGATTTGACGGACGAGAGGTTGTAGGTGGGAGTCAACATAGGCAGAGATGCGTTCCGTGGGAGAATTAAAGCTGGCAACAATGGGGCGGCCGGGGATGTTGGGTTTGTGGATTTTTGGGAGTAGGTAGAAGGTTGGGGTCCGGGGTGTGTTGGCGATCATCAGGGAAATGGTGGAATCAGAGAGGCCTTCTTGTTTTCCCACGGAACGCAGATATGCAGAAATTTCGGAGGAGTGGCGGTCAGTGGGGTTGGAGGGGAGAGGAAGGTAAGAAGTTTGGTCAGATAGTTGGCGGAGGGCTTCGTCGTTGTAATGCGAGCGGTCCATTACCACGGTGGTGGTACCTTTGTCTGGAGGGAGGATAATAATTTTGTCGTTGCGTTTCAACGTAGAAATTGCGTGTCTTTCTGGTTAAATACAGTAAAACCATACTAAATGGGAAATGCAATGTATGTTCAATGAAGATTATAAAAAAAATGAAAACCATGTTAAAACAACCACCAAGGAGCACTTTTTTAAAAACCAAGTGTTTATGTATATGGTTTTTCTGCTCGTCCGTCTATTTGTTTGGGCAATATATCTGAAATCCTGCAACTTGGAGAAGCCAAATATATATATATATATATATATATATATATATATATATATATATATATATATATATATATATATGGATGTCGACAAGGTGTTGGGATGAGGAAACCCAGTGAAAACTCACCAATCAGACGACTTCAGGTTGGCAAGGCCCCGGGGATGTCGAAGTGACACACGTAAAAGAACACTAAAACACAGAAACATCACAAACGTAGAAGCTATTGGAACTACTCCTTCTTCAGCTACAGAGAGAGAACTCTACTTCTACGTTCATTCAATATTCTTCAGGTGTCTCCTCAATATTATCATCCATTTTAACGTTACCTTACTCTTTAACTGATAACTAATATTATTATTATAGTCAACTTTCTATGACTCAAATTATAGGGGCTTGTTTATGCCAACAATACTTCTCTTGTTGCTGACAATCTAGGCTAACAACATAAATTATTAATTAATTGATCAATTAAGCAAATTGATTGCAAAATCTTGTTTGTTTTACTTGAATTCATATATTTTATTTGCTAAAAGAAAATAAGTGGTTTTTTTACGTAAAATGTTTCTTAGGGATCATATGTAATAGAGTAATATGCAGCCTTGCCACCTGCATCACCACAACCGAGCGTGACAAAACAATTTATCTCTTTATTATCTATTATAATAAAAGGCGGTGTTTGTCTGTCTGTGTGTGTGTGGACAGCATTTCTCAAAAACTAATAAACTTAGAGACTTAAAACTTAGTACACTTACTTATGAGACCTTGAGGATGTGCAGCTTGGGGTCAGAATTTTGATTTTAGGAGGAGGGGAAGGGGAGAGGGTTGTCATAAAAAATCATGCCCTACACAATCTTTCAAAAACCAAGAAACTTAGAGATTTAAAACTTGATACCCTTACTAAAGAGACCTTGAGGATGTGCACCTCTGTCAGAATTTTGATTTTTGAGGAATGGGAGGGGAGGGAGGTGTCATACAAATCATACCCTACAGCATTTCTTGAAAACTAAAAAACTTAGTGCTCTTACTAAAGAAACCTTGAGGATGTGCTTCTCAGTGCCAGAATTTTGATTTTTTGGGGAGGGGGTGCCATACAAATCATTCCCTGACTAAAGGCCCATGTTAATTTTTATAAAATTACTCAACCTTTTTAATATTCTTAGCAAAGTCCCGGTAATTAGCTAGCTATTTAAATAAATTTAATCCCTGAGTACTTTACACTTCCCGGTTCTACCAAATAAACTTTTTGCAGATTTCATTAATTCTTCCCCATTTATCTCATTCATGTTCTCAATAGCCCATGAAGATAAATGAATGCACGAAAATATGTATTACAGTGAAACCCCAATTCAGCGCCCTCTTATATAGCACCACCCCTGCGTACTGCCCATTAATTGTAGTGAACATAACTTCCATCTTATGATTACATGGAGCAAAAATATACCTCAATTTACCGCCATCCTCGCTTTAGCGCTAATGTCAGTGGTGGAAAATTGGTGGCACTAAATAGGGGTTTGTCTGTATATGAAACTGTTAACTGATGTCATAAATTAATGACATGATTAAATGCAGACTCATTTAGTTTGGCGAATATCCGTGTTTATAATACAAAATAATCTTTTCCCACTCATTATAAGAAGAGCACTTGTAATAAAAGAAATTGATTTAGTTATTGGTTAGAATAAATTTCTGCTACTGTTCATTGCAAAGTTCACGCACCCATTTTTCTCAAAGGAAATACCAAAAAAGAGTGTCAGTAATACAAATGAACACATTATTTATGGCAATGCATGATCACAGTAGCAATTTGAGAAACAAGCTGTCAAAGCTTAATGTAGAGTACTAGCATAATTGCTTGTCAAATATGACGGGTATTAAGTATTAAGTTAAGATAAAAATTAAATAAAAAATAAATTAAACCAACTTTTATATGCACTAAATAGTAAACAATAGATATAAAATGCACACAATTGAGTGCTCCAAAGAGTAAAAGTTGTAGTTGTAGGGCACGGCCTTGGCACAAACCCCTTGGGTCGCTCAAGGAGACAACTTTTGTCCCAAGCCCCTTCGAGTTCTAGCCTCTTCGATTACTATCGGCAATCCTCAGTGACATCCGAAGTGAACTTGAATCTTTTTGCTAGTATAAACTGCGTCATGCTGTAGGTGGAGGTAGGAATGCGACCGTGCTGCGACCAAGGCCTAACCTACAAGTGTGAATGGTCTCCACAAAGTTAATCCTCCCCTCACTGCGACCGTCTTGCAACCGTCCCTCCAGTGTGAACCAGCCTTTAAAGGAAAATGTGTAGTAACTTAAAATGAAATACAGTAGATCATCAAATATCCGGCTGTCTAGGGGGGAAGGGATTGCCGTTTATTGATTTGTTCCCTCAAATTATGCTGAATACTTATACAATGCAAGCGGGATTCCATGTGAGGTCTGGCCAGCATTAGCCCAAAATCCTTTAGGAATTGGCATCTAGTGCTGTTTCGGTATTCCTTCCAAGATAGGTTGACTAACAGTAACAGAACCATTGCATTTATTCCACTCTGATCTAGCATTCCATACCAGACTAGTTGAGGCCAGTGATTTGTTTTTCTTGTCAATCTATATGAATGGCATAGCTGATCGAATGAGTTGGTTCCTCCCTTTATCATATTAATATTATCATTATAATAATATTATAATAATTACTCGAGGCCTATTTCAATTCTGTTATTATTTAATTTGCAATATTTCTTTATATACAATTTAGTGTTCAAATTCTTGAATACCCCACATATTTCCATGTGTAAAGCAAGGTTTGGACATAAAATTGCAACTTTGGCTAAGGTTTGGCCTTGCGATTTATTTATTGTCATGGCATAAGACAATTTTAATTGTGAATTGTCTGCAAAGGAATTGCTGGATCATTTGGCGTGTCAATTTTTATACGTGGGATAAAGTGAATAATTCCAGCCATAAAACCAGTACAGGTTGAGTATCCCTAATCCGAAATGCTTGGGACCAAGATTGTTTCGGATTTTGGATTTTTCCGAATTTTGGAATACATGATATGATCATATTGGATGGCCTTTTTTAATATTTCCTGTAGTGTCATTTGCCTCATTACCGAAGGTTTTTGTTTTAAAAGTCTTTCTTTTATCTTATATATTGACATTATTTCTTGTTCTGTAATAAATTCACACTGCTCCAGTCATCCAATGAGTTCATCACATTTTTTTACCATGTCGTTTATAGGCATTTTTACTGCAGTTTTAACAATTTCATCTTCATCGTCACTCTCTCCTTGATTTAAAACCATTTCAGCTGAAGTGGAGGAAGTGTATGAGAGAATAAGTGCCATACTGGACCAGGAAGGAAAGGGATGCTGTAAAATAGTGATGGGAGACTGGAATACGAGTGTGGGAGAGGGACGAGCCGATGAAGTTGAGGGGCAGTTTGGGCTGGGACAGAGAAACGAAAGGGGAGACAGACTTATCGAGTTCTGCAAGGAGAGGAACATGATAATAACCAACACCTGGTATAAGAATCATAAGAGAAGGCTATATACATGGAAATCGCCAGGTGACATGTACAGGAAACAGATAGACTATATATTGGTAGAAGGAAGGTATAAGAACGGAGTGAAAAGAGTGTGTGGGCTCCCAGGAGCAGACATAGCAAGCGATCACGTGCTGCTAATGGTGGAAATGAAGATCAAAATGAAAAGAGTAAGAGAAGCAAAGATGGCTAGGAAATGGAATCTAGAGAAACTGAAAGAAAGGCAGAAAGAGGAAATCGGTTATGATATGGCAAACCAGATGAAGAGAGGAAATACACAGAACAAAGGAGTAGAGGAAAAATGGAAGAGAATTAAGAATGAAATAGTAAATGTGGCGGAAAGGGAAATAGGATACAGGAAAGGCAAGAGAGCTAAGAAACCCTGGGTAACAGGGGAAATGATAGCAAAGATGGAGGAGAGAAGGAGATACAAGAATGTAAACACAGAGGAGGGGAGAAGGAACTACAGGCAGTTGAACAATAAACTGAGGAGGGAGATGGAAAGGGCGAAGGAAAAGTGGCTAGAGGAGGAGTGCAAGGAGATACAAGAGCTCGAGAAGAGGGGAAGGTACGACCTAGCGTATCAGAAGGTCAGGAGTATTACTTGGGATGGACAGAGATCTGGAGGAGGAGGCTCAAAAGAAATTGAGAGCAAGGATGGTAGGATACTGAAGGAGGAAAGGGAGGTTATGTGCTGGTGGAAAGAATACATGGAGGAGTTGTATAAGATGAAGGAAAAGCTGGCAGAGCTGGAAATTGAGGAAGAAGGGGAAGTGGATAGGGAGGAGATGGGGGAGGCAATGCTGAGGGAGGAAGTAGTGGCAGCTATGAAGGAAATGAGGGAGGGAAAGGCAGCAGGAGTAGACGGGAGACAGGAGGCGGCCATGAGGATAGGGGAAAGCAGGACAGAGTGGTTCGAGATTGGGAGAGGAGTTAGACAGGGCTGCTGTTTGTCACCAACCCTGTTTAACATCTATTCTGAAGAAATGATAAAGGAGTGTTGGGAGACAAGCACAGGAGTAAGCGTTGGAGGAAGAATTACATTGTCAATTATGTTTGCTGAGAGGACGGAAGACTTGAGGCATCTGCTACAGAATCTGGTGAGCATGGAAGACATATGGGTTGAGAATTAATGGAAAGAAAACAAAAGTAATGAGAATAGGGGGCGAGGAAAAGATGGAAGTGCAGGTGAGCGGGGAGAGGATAGAGCAGGTGGAACAGTACAGGTATCTTGGTACGTTGTTGACAGAGGACTGGAAATGTGAGAAGGAAATTAAGATAAGAATAGTTTTGGCAAAGGAAGCATTCAATAGAAAAAGGAAGCTATTTAACAGCAAGATGGATTTGGGATTGAGGAAGAGATTGGTAAAGTGTTATGTTTGGAGTGTGATGCTATATGGGTCGGAGACATGGACATTGAAGAAGAGAGACAAGGAGAGGGTGGAGGCATTTGAAATGTGGGTGCGGAGGAGGGTGCTGAAGCTTAAATGGACTGACAGGATTACAAATGTGGAAGTGCTAAGAAGAGTAGAAGAGAAAAGGAGTTTGATGGACACGATAGTGACTAGGAAAAAGAAATGGATAGGACATGTTTTGAGAAGAGAGGGATTACTGAAGGATGTTATCATAGGAACAGTGGAGGGAAGAAAGAAAAGAGGAAGAAGAAGAATTAAAATGTTGGATATTCTAAGGGAGGGAGGGGGGTATGGGGAGATGAAGAGAAGGGCACAGGATAGAAAAAGGTGGAGGAGGAGCACCTGAACCTGCAGATATGCAGGTTCAGGTGCTCCTATATATATATATATATATATATATATATATATATATATATATATATATATATATATATATATAGTCTCTTTTCCAACTAACCCATTGTCAATTACAAATAGGAAGAAAGTGACACAATAAAAATAAAATAAAAGATTGCATAAAATAAAGTAAAAAGAGAAGGGGAGAGAGAATGGGAGGAAGTGACAGACAAACGACTTTATTTAGGGCTAAATTGAGACTTTATAGTCCCTTCTTACATTTAACCCTTTTGTCATATAATTACAATATTTACATATAAAAAATAAATTAATTACTAATGAATTACAATAATATACATATTAATTACAAGTTAATTATATATTGGTTAATAGATAGAATGAGAGGAAGGGAGATTGATTGATTGATGTGGTCTTTATTTGGGGCAAGATTCAGACTAAGAAGTCCCAGAGAGAAAAAGAATAGGGGAAGGGAGAGAGAATTGGAGGAAGGGGGAGAGGAAGGAAACAAGGAGAGGTGGAAAATGCATTTATTTGTTGTAAGGCATTGTAATTAAATGGTTTGTCACACTCAATCGACATTTGACTATTATTTTTCTCTTTGCTCTTCCTTTGTTACCACTTTTATCATTTTTGTTCATCTTCATGGTTTTATCTTAGTTCTTATTTGTTTGTTCCTGATTTTGCCACTCTCTTCCTACCTTTGATTCTTCTTTTTTCTTCATTTATTATATTTTTTGACATTTCTGTAAATTTCCCACAGTAAAACTACAGGCTCTCTGCTAGTCATATTAATAATTCATTCTAATTCTGAAAACATTTTGTAGTGCAGCTGTAAAAATGGATAAGAGAGCAACAAAGATATGAAGTTACACTTCTACAAGATTCCTTGGTATGTCATGGTAGACTTTTGTTTTAAAAGAGCCCCAATGATAAAAGTCCAAAGGGATAAAATGGAGGAACGAGCGGGCCATTTGTTAGGTCCTCTATGACCTCTACCAACCCAAGGCTCAGGTGTTGTTTATGTATTCTAGTATTTTGTACAAAGTGCAGAGGTGCTCCATCCTGCTGGAAAATAGCTCTCTGTAACAGGCCAGGGGTTTCTTGCAATTGTGGAATACAAAACTCTTTTTTCATGTTTAGGCACAGATTGCCAGTCAAAGTTTGCTCTTCAAAAAGTAAGGTCCACAGGTGCAAGAATGTAACAAAGCACACTAGATGTTTACTTTATGGCAGGGATGGTCACACTATACAATGGTTGATATGCACTGCATTGCATCAGCAAACTGTAGAAACTTTCAATTATATCTGCTTATTGCTAGCCACTTACAGTTGCCCTAGTGATTAAAGTGGACTGATGCTCAGATTTTATTATTCTCATTCTGGATAATGCTGACTCACAAAGATACATGGAAACAAAAAATGCTGTTATATACATATCCCTACTTTTAGGAGATATATGCTGCATACCCCATTCACACCCGACCTGCCTTCGACCTCATAGGCAGTGTTTAATTAAATGTCCTTTGGGCTTATGGAGTTAGAATCTTGAAGCTACTTGTCATTTTCCACTTACCTGGTGATCGACAATCAATTTTCACTGCTAAGTTCAGAGATCCATCTAAAACAAGTTGACAATCGACTGGTTGATCGCGATTGACATCTTGAGCACCTCTGATTTATGGGAATCCCTCTCATGTTCATAGACTTCATTTTGATTTTGATCAACCTAATTCCTACAGTTATGGCAGCTTATTTTGCTTGATGTGTTGAATGTAGCCTCTTCACTAAGAATGATGTTGCACAGAAACTGTTCATCTAATGCTAAATATTTCTTCACAAGTGCTTACTCTGCCTTCATAATCTTCCTCTGAAAGTTGCTAAGCTACCTATGTTTTGTAATCATTGGATTTAAATTCTCTATGAGGGATTCTATGGATAGACAGTTGTGGAATGTTTAACTCAGCTTCTACTCTCCTTATTGACTTCTTAGTGATTCTTGTAAATGATTCACAAACTGTTCATTCTTTCAAGTATTTCTTTGGCCTTCTGGGTGATCTTCTTTTTAGTACAATTCCAGTTTTCTCAGATTGATCTGCCCATCTTCATATTCTATGCCTTAGCACAGGGGTCGGCAACCTTTTCATCTATGAGGGCGCAATTTATATTACTGAGGACGTGAAGGGCACATTAGCAAGATCAGTTGATATCTCTCTGTATCAGTGGTCGGCAACCTCTTTATCTATGAGGGCACAACTTTAATTATTGGGGGTGTGGAGTGAAGTAACAATAGTAGATGTGTACCAATATTTATTAAAATGATATTTTTGTATATATAAGAGAAAAACTATTCAAGAATTGATTATAAAAACATGAAAAATAAATCAATGTGAAACTTGGGACTGCATATCTTCAGCCAACTTGCTATAATTTGGCACATAACTCGAGATACCTGATCTTAGGCAGTTGTCTAAATTGTAATCGGTGAGTCTCGATCGGTACTTGGATTTCAAGTGTTTCATGCAAGAAAAATGGACTCGCAAGTGTATGTTGAAGCACAGTAAGAATATATTTTTAGGGCACATTTTCTTAATAATGGATAGCGATTTTTGTCAACTAAATTCCAGAAGTTTTCATAATTTTTATGTGACCTTAAAATATTATCATTCTGCATATTTATTATTTCCGTTTCTAAGTCCTCGGTGTTAACGATATTAAAGTAAGTTTCAATATTAAGAGACATATCATTGCCCATTAAATTGAATGGATTAGCAAAAAATGTTATTATGGGTTCTACTTCAGAAAACTGACGAAACCTAAAATTAAATTCCTTCAGGAGAGTTTCAATGTGTTGTGAAAATGGTTCAGTTGTAACATTTTCATCAGTCAGACTCTCAATAATATATTTTAAATTCGGGAAATGTGATAATGAATTTCTGTATAGGTGTGACTTCCACAATGCCAATTACATTTGAATGCATCTACTGCACTTATCATTTTTGCAATGTGTTGTTTTTTCCCTTGCATCTCCATATTCAGTTCATTCAATTTTATAGTTATATCAACAAGAAATCCGAAATCCATCAACCAAGCTTTGTCATCCCACTGTGCATAATATTTATTTCTTGACGTGAGAAATTCCTTTACCTCCTTTATGGGATTTATAAACCTCACAAGTATTTTGCCTCTGCTGAGCCATCTAACTTCGGTATGTAAAAGGAGATCATCAAATTCGGCATCGCCTTGTAAAAGCAGTTTAAACAATCGGTGTTGCATTGGTACGGCTCTTATGGAATATATTATTTTTGTTAGTTTTCATGACATGTTGAAAATGAAGAACTTTTGCGCATAACATTTCTTGGTGTATAATGCAGTGATATGAAATAAATTTTGGAACGAGAGGGTCTTCATTACATAGCGCAATAAATCCATTTTTACAACCTGTCATCGAAGGTGCATTATCTGTAGTAATTGCGGTCAACTTCATTAATGGTATATTACTTTCTTGGACATATTTTTTAAAAGCTGAAAAAATGTTTTCACCTCTTGTCCGTCCCTTTAATGGAAGAATTTTAAGAAATTCTTCCTTTCCTGAAAAATGATTAAACACCATCTTCACAACCATAGCCAATTTAGAAGTGTCTGATATGTCTGTTGACTCATCCAGTTGCAACGAGAAGAAAATACATTTTTGTAAATCATTTGCCAACTCTTTCTCCATATTGGTTGCAATAACTTGAATTCTTCTTGTAGCTGTTCTTGCTGATAACTGAATCGTGTTGATTGCTGAGGTAATTTCATTTTTAAAATCTTTGAAAAGTGAGTCAGCAATTGCTAACATGGCTTCTTTTACAATCTCGCCATCTTCGAAAGGCTTTTTCCTCTTGGCCAACAAATACGAAATTTTAAGTGATACAACTGTTGCTCTTTTTGATTGCTGCACTGGTCTGGTAAAAATGCTCTGCTGTTTAGTTAAAATATATTTCATATCAGAAATTTTCTTTTTCCTGATCTCAGAGTTTAACAGATAACTAGTATTAAAATTTCCGTGGACCGTATTAAAATGTCTTTTAACGTTACTTTTCTTTAAAAGTGTGACACAAGCATTGCACAATAAACAAACACACTTTCCTTGCAAATCAATAAAACAGAATTGTTCTTCCCAATCAACATTGAAGTAATATGTGCTTTGCCTCTTATTACTCATAATGGGGATGAAATTTTCTACAAATGAATTAATAAACACAACACACTGAATATCGGGAAAATATCAGAAATATTGTGAACTGTTGGTCAATTTAAAATGATTTATGTTTAACCAATGAAGAGGGAAATGAGCTATCACTGGCTGATATTGTAAGAGACGAAGAATAATCTCCCAAACCCTGTACTTTGTATACTAAGCAAAGAACAGAACTCCGAAACCAACGACTCACAACAATAACTCGAGCCAAGTTATGCTACAAGACGGAGGGCAGAACTCCAAAACCAACGATTCACAACAATAACACAAGCCAAGTTATGCTACAAGACGGAGGACAGAATTCCGAAACCAATGACTTTCAACAATAACTTGAGGCAAGTTATGCTACAAGACGGAGGACAGAACTTCGAAACCAAGGACTTTTGACAGGAACTTGGGAGTTTCACGCGACATAGGGAAATAGTTTTCCCGTATCGAGCGCCTACCTCCAAATAGCCTGAACCGGCTAAAGGTACACGACAGGTTGAGAACAAGGATCTCAGTTAGCCTTGCACCCGTAATAGCTATTGAAGGCGACAGGACACCTTCACCTAGCATAAACTAGGGGCGGAGAATTCCCTATCTTTTCGTACAGTTCGTACGAGAACGTTTGTATAAATTGTCAGCACAGGCAGGGCAAGCACGCTGTGAAGGATGTATTTATACTAGGGCAGGGTAGGGAGAAGGGAAAGGGACGTGGATCAGCAAGAGAGGTGTAACGGAGGAGTCATTAAAGAACTCTGTTAATGACAACAATGTCTTTATCCAACAATGTATGTTCCCATTCTATTGGGTTATAAGTCCTGACCTTGACGATGTTATTTTGTAACAGACATACGATTCGGCTCGGTGTGATGTAAGATTAAGATGTTGGTTACAAAGTTCTATTCTTCATCTTGTTCCGCAACTTATTGGTCTTCTGAGAGTTTTCCGTAATTGTTTAACTTGAGTTCTCTTTTTGGCTGGCGGGCGACACACAAATGTCTTGCGGGCGCCCGCGTTCGCCGCATTGCCGACCTCTGCCTTAGCACTTGAATTTGTGATGTTATACCTCCTGAAATAACTACAAGGTCAGTATTCATACCATGAAGGGTATTTTGAACTTCCTCTGTAAGGTGGCCTTTGAACGCATCTAAGACGAGCATTACTGTCTGTCTTAAAAGTGCCCCAGGTCGTCTATTCCACACTTTGCTTAGCCAGTCCTTCATTAAATCAGCTGACATCCATCCTTGGCCTTGACATTTAAAATTATTCCATTTGGTAGTACTTCCTTAGGCACTGTTTTGCGTTTTAAAATAACATACGGCGACAACTTTGTTCCGTTCGCTAATACAGCCAGCATTACAGTAATGCGCAGTTTTTCATTCCCGGAAGTTTTTATGATGACATTTTTGCACCTTTTTCGTTGACTGTGTAATTGGATGGCATGTCGAAGTAAATGGGTGTCTCATCTGCATTACCCATTTGGCTCAGAAGGTAATTCTGACTTTTACGCAACCGAATTACATGCCTCTGGAAAGTTATTAGTTTGCCCGTGAAGTCGGACGACGCATCATATGCACACACCGTCCATTACAAGCCTTAAATTTTTGGTGTGGAATGTTTTGCGATCGTGCTAAGTCTTGGGCTTTCAATTTAATGATATCTCGCGTTTACCGTCCTTTCTTTGAATACGCACAAAGTTAGCAATTTCCTCTTTTAATGCATGAAATCGGCCTCGTTTTGGTCCACTAAATGATCTCCGTGTTGAGTTAGCACCTTCAAGTTTCTCTTTTGCGTGCTTCCACCTTCGCACATTTGCTTCAGTCACATTGTATTTCCTCCCTGCCGCACAATTATTTGTTTCTTCAGCATAGCGCACCACCATTAACTTAAAATTTCTGTCGTAACTTCTAATTCCTTTCGATATATTCCCTCTTGCCGCAGTTCCTTTTTTCTCTACGCGATCTGCCATTTGTTTGGGGTATCTTATTTAAAAGTTATAAATAATTTGTCACTATTTCACTTTAAAACTCAGCAAAGCGTGTACTGCTCAAGTGCTCTCGTAAATTTTTTACACTCCGAAACTCACGTCCACTTTACGTTTGCCGTTGGCATACCAAACGAAAAGCATCATGTTTAAATTGTAGTAGATACGTTTAAATTGCATCAGTCTTTGTATTACTAGACACCTTAATTGGTGCCTACATGACTTTTTGTTTCATATTACGCACGGAACCGCCCAGCTGAAGTCCACTTTACGTCTGTCGTTGGCATACATAACAAACGCAAAGCATCATTTTTAAATTGTAGTAGATACGTTTAAATTGTATCAATCTTGTTTACATTGTATTACTAGACGCCTTAATTGGTGCCTACATGACCGTTTCATATTACGCACGGAACTGTAGTCATTTTTTTCAGCTTGTCACGCCCAGCTGTAAACACTTCCCTACCGCCGAAGTGGAACCATTGGTCTGTGGGAGCAATTTTAAGAAATTTGACCTTAAATTTTTAAAGTATTGTAGTAATTAATTAAATACGATGCATTACTTTGTGCAATAATAAATATTTTAACGGACATATACTTGGCATTGGGTGTTTCATGATGCATTTAAAATAGGGGTGTATTCTCACCTTAAATCCTCCTACTCCATTCTAAAACGATACCTAATATTTTTAATGGCATTTTTGTGAAAAAACCTCATCTTCCTTTCGCGTAAATACGGCAATTACGGTAGATGTCATAAAAATTGTATCAATATCTAGGATAAATACCATTAGGTATGTGTATTGAGATCACAATGGCTACAGGAGTGAAAAGATATTAGCTATAAGCTTCAGTGATTCATTATGCAAAAACACATGGAAACTGAGCAGCAGAACGTCATTCTGATCCAGGAAAAGAGAAACATAGCCTTCGTTAGCTTGGTCTTAAATGGCCACATCTAGAGGAAGAAGTTAAAAAATGAATAGTAGAACAGAGGAATATAGGTACTGCTTTATTCAACATAATGGTTATGTAAGAGGCGAAAAGAGTTGCAGAAAATAAAAGAACTAGTTGAGCATACATATTGTTATTAAATATGCATTCAATTTGTAAGGAATTAATAATCTCATCTTGCACTTAAGTTTAAGTAAGTACTATAAGTAAGGGATGTTTTTACGTGTGACATGTGCAGCACACACTGACAGTCTAATTAATCGACTGCCGAGTACACATAGGGTACATTTAGATACAAGTTTTAAAGCAGTCTTTTATGTTTTAGATCATCCCTATTTACTTTCACAATTTAACTTTATTTAAAATGTTATATTCAACTGTTATCAGTCCATAATGTTGTCTTTAAATGTTGTGAGTGGACTTAATCACAGCTAGAAATGATATATGATGAGTCCCATGGTGAACCAAAATAATTTTTTCCTAAAAAATCCTCTAAAAGTCTGTGTGCATCTTATAGCCCAAAAAATACAGTAATTTGTCAATAGAAATAGGTTTTAGAAAAAGATGCCCACCAAGTACTTTCTGATAAGGATATTTCATAATACACCACCTTTTTGAACTTTGCAAATAATTGGTTCTGGAAAACTGACATGAAATGCAAATTCACGAAGTGCAAGTCCTATTTTCCTATAAGACACAATGTTATTATGAGAGTACAGTTCCCAGTCAAACTAAAAATTCACTGTTTTATCATAAATAATGCAGTTTTGCAGAAAATAAAAGAAAACATTACAGCAACATAATGAAAACCTAGCATCATAAAGTGAAAATTCTTTTAATTATCATCAAAATACGTAATAGGAAATTAAAACCCAGCATTACAAAGTGATTACACTTCTTTCAGCACTTGTGCAATTTACCTTCAGCGCATTTTCGCATGCGATTTTCGAACTTCTTTTGTTCATTCCAAGGAAATCCTTTAATTTAAATTGATGAACTACTGAAATGAAATGTTGAGTACGTGATGTACAGATGTATTCATGGATTCTGCAACAAACATTTCCAAGCAGCGAAGAAATATTAGCATTAAAAAGTGATAACATTTCTTTTATTAATTACGTTCAAAATGCGTAACAGAAAATCAAAACCTAATGTATGAAAGTAATAACATTTCTTTTAATTGTTCAAAATGCACCACATAAATAAAAACGAAGCATTAAAGTGGTAACGTTTCTTTTAGTAATCATGTTCACAATATGCGGCAGACATTCTTACATCACAATATGATAGCAATTCTTAGATTTTCATTAAAAATTTGTCATAGAAATGAAAACCGAACAAAAAAATGAGCATTATAAATATTATTATGATAAGTCCTTTTACTAGGGCACCAAAGTTTAAACTGAACTTCTAAATGTAAAATAAAGAGACTTGTTGTAATTCCACATAAATTTATTTAAAACGACCTAGGTTTCATTGCAATGCAACTTCTAAACAAAAAAGTGGAGGGAGTTTTGCTTGTCGGCATTGCAAACGCATGATGCAAAATGCAAATAATCTGTGCAAAACAGAAGTAATGGTCATAAAAAAATTTTGTCGTGAAGTGCAAATTCGTGAACCACAAGCACACGAAGTTCAAAAAGGTGGTGTATGTAAAAAAATCTGTTTATATATAATTTTCATAAAAGAATAATACTGATTTACTGTACTGATTGATATTTGTATGTGACTGTGCAATTATTCCAAATTATATGTACAATTTGTTTACATCTCAGGTATGAAATCAGAACCAGAACACGGCATAGAACTCCTGTTGTTGTTAGAGCTGCAAGTTTGGTTGGAGTGGACCCTTCTACTGTGAGTCTTCAATTTTTGTATATATTTGGATCTTCTTTCACAGGGAATCTGTATGACTTAAAAATATCAATATTAAACCAGCAATGTCAAATAACATTTATGCACTATATCTGAGAGGATGGAACATTTTGTACCTGAATTAAATTAAAAATTTAATTATCCATGGCAAGTAATATTCCGTCTATTTTTCATTATTTTTTTAGATTTGATAATTCCAAATTATTTTCAATAGCTATTCATTAATCAAATTCTGTGTTAGTATTTACTTAAATTTATTTAGATACCAAATTCATTTTGAAAATAAAAAGTTTTAGGTGCTGATTTTATCATTTCAGCTTCCCCAATTGCCTGAATCTCAAGGGCTTGGACGTGGTAGGAGGGAGAGTGGTTTGAGAGACAAAGGAGGTGTGCTGAGGCATCGAGGTAGGAAGCAGCAAGGCAAGGACAAGGCATCTGTATCAAAAGAGAAATCTGATCTGCAAGTGGAAGGGGAAAACACCATTGTGACAAGGAAGTAAGTTTTTTTAATCTTTGAATTTGCATGTTACACTTCCTTTTTTAGTACACTTTAGGCAGTCATTAGTCTCACACAAATGTAAAAGCGGTCATCGTTTGACATTAAGAATGATAGTAGAAGAGCTAAATATCAGGAAAGGCATGATAAAGTCAAATCTTACCAAAGATTTGAGAAAATGGAAGGCGTGTTAAAAATTCATTCCACGTGCTTTGACTGATGAACAAAAACAACAATGAGTCAGTGCTTGTCAAGATTTTGTGCAAACAGTGGACAGTGATCCTTCATTCCTCAAATCAATCAGTACTGGTAATGAGTCCTGGTGTTTTCAATATAACCCAGAAACCATGAGACGAAGTGCGGAAAGGAGATTCCCAATGACACCAAAGCCAGAGAAAGTCCTAACTCAAAAATCCAAAATCAGATCTATGCTCATCACATTCTTTGATCATCCATAAGAAATTTGTGCAGGCTGTTCAAAATGTCAATGGTCCATATTGTGTTGAGGTTATGAAATGACTGTTGGCAAGAATCTAACATGTGAGACAAATTTTTGTAATGGGAACTGGGTTCTTCTGCATGACAATGAGCCTGCACACAGCCGCAATAATGAAGTAATTTTCACCAAAAAAGGAGTCATAGAGGTTGACTGTCTTTCATATTGCAGACTTCTTTTTGTTTCCTAAGCTAAAATTGAAGCTAAAGGGACACAGATTTGAAGACATTAAGGACATTCAAATGAGCATGATGAAAGAATTAAACACTATAACAAAGAACATGTTTGAGATGAGTTTCCAAAAATTGTACAAACATAGTACTAGGCGTAAAGCTTATTCCTCTGACCAATAAATGCACTTAATCCTGAAATTCTTGTTAATCTGCCTAACTAATGCATTCAATGCCAGATTTCTCAATTTCTCTGCCAAACAAATGCATTTATGCCAGCAATTCTTGGTTTCTCTCCTTAATGCATTTATTCAATTTTTGGTTTCTCCACCAAAAATGTGTTTAGTCCTGCAATGCTGCAATTCTTGGTGTCTCCACTGAACAAACAGGTTTATTCCTGCAATTTTCAGATTAAAACCTTGTCCTCATTGTGCCCAATTTTGCAAAATTGTGAGCATGGATTGATTGTGATTTAAAATTCACATTGCATTGATAAACAAATTTGCCATTTTTTCTGCTATTTCAAGGTAAAAAATACCTTGCTAAACAACACAATAATAACAAAAATAAATATTCAATAAATTTAACAATATAATACATATTCAATTATTTTGTTTCATTCAATTATATTTCTTAAAAAATAAAATAAAAACAAATAATTGTTAATGAAAGCAGAAATTGCTTCATTTGTAACAAAAATAAAAAAATAAAATTGAGTGAAACTAATTCTTCAATGGTCAACTACAGTGGAAACTGCTTAACACGAAATGTGGGGGACCAGCTTAAACATTTCGTCTTAACCGAATTTCATGCTAAACAAATTTCATGATAACCTTTTTGAGACTGATTTGAGATATTGATATAAGCTCGTAAATAAATCTTGACATAAAAAATATGCGATGGAAACAGCACAGTAATTAGTTATAATAATGAAAACCTTATAATTTATTATTATTTATTATACATAAAAATTATTTTATTTCAATAATTTCATAAAAACAATGTACAAATATTAAGTATCATGGTCACTAAAGTTGTTCAATTGTCTACTTCTAACAAAAAATTCCGTAATTTTTTTCTGCCTAGCATTCATAATGATCTTTTTTTTCACAAATTGTTCCAAATCACCAACCGTCTCATACAAACTGTCCTCATCTGTTTGATTTTCTAAAAACCGACGCACACTTTTTAGCGTTCCACGGATATCCGCAGCACTTGGCACTGACAACATTCCGTCGTCACAGTCATCTCCACTTTCACTACTATTTTCATTTTCTTTTGTTGCACTTGATTTAACAGTGTCCACAATGTCACTGTCTGTTAAAAGTGGTGTAGTGGCAATATGGTCATCCACTGCTATATAATCATTCAGCGTGATTTCAGTTGTCAATCTCATTACAGACGACACGCGACTGAAGATATCTCAAAATTAACTTTCAGTAGATGTGTTTACCCTAATTTCTGTAGTCGATTCAGTTTCATCCTGTCCAGAAAACCTATCTGCTGATGGCGAAGAGGAAAATCCAGCATGGCGAAAACAATTTTCGATTGTTTTCGCTGTAACTGACCTCCAAGCGGCATACAACAAATGCAAGGAATCCAAAAGAGTCACAGGCTTAATTTCCTCATTTGATTCAATACTAGATAAATATTTCTGGAGTAATAACTTCCGATAGTGGCATTTTAGATTTTTTATAATACCCTGGTCACATGGCTGCAATATGCTTGTTGTATTAGGTGGCAGAAAGATCAGTTTAATTGATTTCAGCTTTTCCACTTCTGGATGAGCAGGGCTGTTGTCGATAATTAAAGCTATTTTGCGCTTCTGGCATGAAAAGCACTTGTCCAATGCCCTAACCCAGTCTGTAAAAATGTTTCCCATCATCCAAGCTTTTTTATTTGCGGTGTATTCCACAGGAAGCTACTTTACATTCTTGAAGCAGCGAGAATTCAGAAATTTACCCAAAACAAACATCGGGATTTTTTCAGAACCGTCCGAATTGCAAGCCACCATTACTATAATGCGCTCTTTAGATTTTTTTCCACCAGAGCACTTCTCATTTTTAAAAGCTTAAGTTTTTTCTGGGAGGCATCGAAAAAAAATTCTGGTTTCGTCAGCATTAAAAATGTCCTTAGGCGCAAAGTCTGTTAGTAATTTAGGCAAGGTAGAAGTTACCCACTCTGATGTCATATCACGGGAGACGTCTCCCGACTCGCCGGAAACACTTAAAAATTATCCCTTTCCTCACCTTGAACCGCTCCAACCATCCAGGACTAGACTTGAATTCAATTCTTAATTCTGATCCCAAAGCATCAGCCTTCGCCATCAAAACAGGACCAGAAATTGGAGCATTCTGGGCTCTTGCTTGCTTAAACCAGATGATCAGCACCGCTTCCAAATCCTCGTGCTTTGCCGTGCGTAGGTACTTCCGTTCCGGTTCAAACATGCTTCTCTCAAACACAGATGTTATTTTATCACGATTTTTTATAATTGTTGACAAAGTTGAAAAGGGAATTTCGAACTCTTTGCAGATGTCCGTTTTGGTTCTATCAGCGTTATCAACTGCTTGTAGGAGCTGCATTTTCACTTTCAGCAGTATTGCGTTTTGCTTATGCACTTTACTAGCCATTTTTATGTGGGTCTTTTATCTTTTATAAAAATATAAAAGCACAACTGAAAACTATCCCGAAAAAGAAAGAAGAACTTCGCTCACAGATTCGTTTCACATTCGCTAACCGTTCCACACGGAAATTCAGAATCAACTGAGTAGAACTATTCTGCATAGGGGTCTAGAGACAAGAGCAAGGGAGGAGTTGAGCGTATTGAAAGATGGGGAAAGGGAAGGTACAGTACAGATAACAATCTGCACCTCCAAATCCTTCCTTTCATTCGAAGATGGTAGTTCCCAGAATTTAGTTTATTGCTGCCAAGGAAATCTCGGTAGCAACCCTCTCAGTGGGGGCACGTGAATTTCTCTGAGGTCTACTAATGACCATGGCAATTGAAAGAGAGGGGGAAGGAGGAGGTGCAACTGTGGTTGTGTGATTATTCATACTTCCATGTTAAGAAACGAGTGGGTCGTTTCGTGTTATCCCAAGAATTTGACGGGGATTTATTTTCAGGGGACCGAAAAAAATTTTCGTGTTAACCAAAATTTCTTGTTAACCATTTCGCGTAAAACGAACGAATATACGTTGAAATTTATAGGCACCGGTAGGGACCGAGCCTGCATTTCGTGTTATCTGTTTTCGTGTTAAGTGGTTTCCACTGTAATTGGCTGTTAAGTGGATCCTACTTTTATAATATTTTGCCAACATAATTTAAAAAATTAAATGGTGATGTTTCTAAAGGAATTTAAAAAATTTCTATTATACTATTGTCTTTACAATGCTGAGGAATTTGAAATGTATTGCAAATGTGACTTCCTTTTAATGCATCCCTTTATAAAATTTGTTGTGAATGAAATCTATTTGGAATGTATCTCCTATATTTATATTTTATATATGACCACATAATGTTCAGTGGACATCTTCTTTTCTCTTTTTTGCAGTTTTATTTTATTTTTATCTTTGACTTGTCCTATATTTTTTATGTAAAAATCTTTGAACCAAATAAAAAAAAATTTGATATTTATCTTTTTTCATGGAGGAATGAGGCCTAATAATATTCCAAGCTGTTTTTGAGCAATTACTGGATGAATTAATTAATTTTTCATTATAGCCTCTTTTGGCCTTGGAGATGTGTTCATGGTAAGCTTTCTTGAGGACTCGACAGTTGCTCAGGTCATTAGCATGATTGCAATGCTTAGCTACACATTTACAGTTAGATTAGCAGATCATATGTATGTAAGAACAATGTATTTTTGAAAGTTCAGATAAAGATGATTTAGAAATATTTCATTATTCATTCATAGTCTGGATAGCTAATAAATTTTATATATTTTTTCATAATTTGGATAATTCTGATAGGAATAATTTGATGTTGTTCTTTTTTGGTCCCTTCATCTTAGAAGTTTTACCTAGTAAATATTTGCTTTCATCTGTTATCCTAGGAAATACTGTTTTGCTAGCATAAAATAAACACGTTTCTAAATTAGTGCAATTCTTATGATTATTCACATAAGTATTATACCTTATAATTAATGCAAGATGATATTGTGGAATTATTAAAAAAGAATTAAAATTCTTTTGCAGAGAATTAGTCTGTAGAGAAATGGCTGAGAAGATAGAGGATGAGAAAGGAGGCAGGAGAAGCTCCTCTGACTATGATGATGATAAATTTGACAGCTCTGATTTTGACGATGATCAAGTGGGTGTTGATGGGAAAATGGTGACCATTAGAAGGAATAAGAGGAAACTGAGAGAATACAAGTGAGTGCCTTAATTTTGTTGTTGATTTTATGAATAATGAAATAACCAGATTCATTTTCTCTGTCACCCATTTTGTTAAAAAACAATGCCCCCTCATGAATTTTTGTCTAAAATTTTAGAACATCTCTCTATCAGAATACCTTATCATACAACATTTTTCATATTGCATAATCTAGAGTTTAAGTTGACTTTAAAGAGGTAAAAAGTCCACCATTAAAAATTTCTCTGTGGAGGGATTTGAGTGTACAGTCAGAACTTTAGACACTGATTGTGTTATTCTTCTTTAGGTTTACCTCGGTAAAGACATTTGCCATTTATTATATCTCATAATTGTAAGAATTGGAGAGAAGCATATGTGGTGTTAACAATTACAGATGAACTTGAAATAATAAATGAAGATAATATTTTTTACTTTCTCCATATACGTAGTATAGGGGAAAGTATTGTATTCATGAAAAAAATCTACTTTGAGATTTCAACGGAAATACACGTTTTGAGGTCCCCTGAACACGTTTTGACCATTTTCTCGATGGTGTGTGTGTGTGTGTGTATGTGATAGCTTTTTTGTGGGTGCTCTAACTCAAAAACTATTAATCATATATATATATATATATATATATATATATATATATATATATATATAATAAATAGCTGCTTCTTACGGAGGATATATTATATATAATGATATAAAATACAGTCAAACTCTGCTATAACTAGCGCCACGGGACCATTTAGTTTTGCTCGTTATAGCCGTTAAACTTAATATCCGTGAAGGCAAAAGCATGCATGCGTATGGTGAAATAAGGCATAAGAAGTAAAAGTGAATATATAAACAGAAAGTTTATTTAGTAAATTTATGAAAAAATGTAAAAATTAGAATAAACTAGAAAATTTAAAGTAAACATATGTACATATAAAATTTACTCACAGCTCCATCCTTAATCACTCCCCTTTTTACAAAAATAACTTTGAATAGTAGCCTGTTTCATAGATTTCACTTTGAAGTCTCTTAAGTTTCCTCTTATTACACTTAGTGCACTAAAAACACCATCGGAAATGTCAATGTTTTCAAAAAAATCATTTAATATTTCCACGGCATCCTGAGCTTGAGAGTAAGTTGGCACGGCTTTCGTCGGGATTGTGTCTTCGACACATTCAACATTGTCTTCATCACTGTCTGCTGTGTTTTGTGCTGTCTCTATTATTTCACTCTCCGTAGGAATTCCACTGGCAATCAAATCATCATCAACATGAACAAAATTGTCAATGTCATTTACATGGTCAAAATTCGCAATTCCATTTTCTTTAAGCCATTCTGATAGAGGTAGATCATCTTCACCAACGTTATGGTTATCAATCGAAAGTTCTCCCGATATTAAACCAGACTTTCGAAAACAGTTTAAGATCGTTGAAGGTGAAACATTGTCCCATGCATCTGTCATCAAATGAATTGCATCAATACAGAGACATTGCCATCTAAACCTCTTTCCCTCCTTTCAATCAACTGTAGAACAAAAAATCGCTTGAAATGGCCTTTAAAACTTTTAATTATCCCCATGTCCATTGGCTGCAAAATAGAAGTCGCATTTGGAGGAAAAAATACCAGTTTTACATTGGATAACTCCTGCATATGTGGGTGCACAGGACAGTTATCGGGAGTAAAATGTTTCTATTTTTCCTCCGTAACTCGTTGTTCCACTGACTTACATATTGCTGAAAAATATTGGAAGTCATCCATGCCTTTTAATTAGCTGCATATTCAACGGGAAGCTTCTTTACATTTTTTTAAACAACGTGGCTTTTGTGACTTACCAATAACAAAAAGTTTTTTTTTGTCAGTCCCATTCATGTTTGCGCACATTAAAACTGTTAAACGATTCTTACGTCTTTTGCCACCAACACATTTGTCACCTTTGAATTTAAACGTTGCATCAGGCATCATGTTGTAAAACAGTCCAGTTTCGTTGGCATTGTAGATGTCTTCTTCTCTGTAACCTTTTCGACACTCCTCCCAAACACTTTTCACCCATTCACTTGCCATTTTTGAATCTGCTGACAGGGCCTCTCCACTGACTTTCGCATAAACAATGTTATGCCGATTTTTAAAATGTTCAAGCCACCCGTTATTGCATTTGAAGTTCTCATGTCCTAACTGTTTTGCAAATTTATCTGCCTGTACCTTTAAAAACCAGCATTTCTCTGCATCTTAAACCACTCCAGCAGTGCTTGATCAACAGTACCCAAGTCACACTTCCTCATTTTCTTGTTCGTTGTTAGGTTGTTCTCGAGTGCAGATAAAATCGCTTCTTTGTTTTTCCATAAGGTTGAAACTGTAGACGACGATAAATTACATTTTTTATACACTTCAACATTTTTTTCACCACGTTCTAACTCTCGAATAATATCAACCTTTTCGCGAATAGACAGACACTTCCTTTTATGTATGGACATGTTACTTGTTCAAGGGCAAAATCTCAACTGATTTTTGTGATCAACGCTACGAACTTTCTTTGCAAACTGTGAGCATACCAATTCCAGGAAGATTTAATGAGGAGACGGATTAAACCTGGGATTTCCCATCTTTACGTGGGAAAGGGTGTTGGGTGCATTCGGCTGAGCGACGGAGGCGGGCGTCATTGTATATGCCCTCAGCCCCTTACCCTCTTCCAAACACAACCTCCTGGCTGTAAAAGAGCTGGGGGTTGGGAGGAGAGGACAAAGGACCTCCGGGGGTGCCACTGTACCTGCAAGTTGGGAATTCTCGGTTTGGACGAAGGGATTATTTTTTAACAACAACGCCGAGGGATAGGGTGTAGAGGCTGGACTCGAGAACCCAAGGTGGGTCACTATGAGGATTGAAGGGGCTGACCGCCACCGCGTTTGAGACAGTGAGAAATGGTCAAAGTTTGCTCGATATATCCGTGAAGCATGCTCATTATATACGTGAAATATTTGTATGTAAATGCTCGTAAACTTATCTTGGAGGTAGCATTTGCTCACTATATCCGTGACGTCATTAAAACCGTGCTCGTT
Source organism: Tanypteryx hageni (assembly GCA_028673005.1). Classification (NCBI taxonomy): domain Eukaryota; kingdom Metazoa; phylum Arthropoda; class Insecta; order Odonata; family Petaluridae; genus Tanypteryx; species Tanypteryx hageni. The sequence goes on from CM054112.1 coordinate 126,340,741, forward strand.
ATAAACGAGTTTGACTGTGTATCTATAATAAATAGCTGCTTCTTACGGAGGATATATTATATATAATGATATAAAACCTAATGTACTTCTAGATATTCTACAGAGCTGAAATTTGGAGGGAACCTTGGTGTTGGTCCAAAACCATCAGGAAAAATCGAAAATTCCAAAATTTCCTTTTACAACAGGATCTTTTACACCCCAAAATGTTCATTTTCAAGCCCCATTAGAAAACCATTTAAATCCGTACAAGCCTTTTTATAATTGCATTTTTAAATTACTTTTAATTAAGGTACAAACTCTGAACCTGAATTAGAAGACGGGAAAAAGAACGAAGATTGTTTTTCCTGAAAGGAGAACATGAATCCGTGCTGAATTTGTCCAATTATTTGATTTTTACTGCATGAAAACGGGATTTTATACAATTTATAACAATGGCCCAATGTTTCTGTCATGACTACGAGACAATGCTTTTCATCAGGAATTTATTTTACATGGTAATAAAACTGAACGAGAGCTTAGTGCCACGAACTGAAAAGTAGCTTAATGTCATGATGTCACTCTCAGACTGTGACATTTAAAAGCAAAGGGAAAACATATTTGGTGCACAGACAATACTAAGAGGAATATTGCGCTGAAATTTTCAGGCCTTCGGATAATATGAGACATCTTATCTTGGTTTGACTCCAGGCACTTCGGAAGTTGTGTAAATAAATTGTGGAATATTTGGCAATTAATTTACGCTAATTCTCATCAAGTAGTAGGAATGAAATTTGGTGTGGTGGTTATAGGGCACCAATGCTTGCAGTATGCAAGCACCAATTACTCGTACATATATATACACGAGTAGTCGGTGCTTGCAAACTGTAAGCGCTTCAAAAAATCACCATACATCAAGATCTAAACTCGTAACTAAACCAACGCGATCTCCAGGGCAACAGCACTTCAGTCATATGGAGCCTATATGTATTAAATAATAAATTCCATGAGTAATAGCAGTATATTTATAATTTTCTGTGAAATTAAGGCAACTATCCATAATTTCCAAACTCTCTGGCAATCGGCTCGTGTCCAAGTTTTCGTATTTCAAGTTTAGTGACTCAGATTGCACTGCATGAGCAATAAGAATAATCATCATTAAGACAATATCCTATACATTAAATTCATAAAAGAATTAGGATATTTTCTTTTAAGATTATGGCATCATCATCCATGCCTTTAGTGCATATTTGGATAAAAAATATTGAGAAATAGGTATGACGCCATTATATTTAACAATTGAAAAGAGTTAAAATTTCTTGAAAAACTACGAAACACAACAAAATATTTTTCACGTTTTACCATCACTGCTATCAGGGTTGCTTCTCCTATTGTGATCCCTTATAGCCCTGGAGAAAAACAAACCCATTCGCTCCTTCCTAGAGTGGGTAACCTAAATTTAATCGTCATGTTTGTGCTTTCAGTAATACGTGATAATTGCAATTATCTATATCACAGTGCATGATGCAATTAGTGTTTTGGATAGAGTAAAATCTTACATATTATCAGAAGAAAATATTGGTGATGATGTTTTCATAATATGCATGATATTGAAATTTTGACTTATATGCTTATGGGAATAAACTTGATGTTAGTTCAAATAAAGAATAATGAAAAAAATATATTTCCGTGACTCGAATTTATACACACACACACATATACAATAATACTTCAATATACACTAAAGATGTGTTCCTGGAATAGGTGCATATATTGGGGCCTATCATATAGGGATAGGTATTTCTGCAGCATAATTTAAAACTTTTTTATTATAAATTTAAGGGATATTACCAGTTAACAATGAATAAAAATTAGAAGGTGTACTCTGCTAATGGTAGGCACAGTTAATTAACTCAAACCCAAATCGCATGTAACTGATGTGGATCCATTACCTCTTTCCGACTTTTCTATTACTTTTAATTTTGTAGATAAGTTTATTCCTTGCCATTTATTGTTATTACTTCTACCAGCACTGGCACTGCACTTTTTGGAGCCACATTTTAAATATTTCACTTTTGAATCACTATAAATGTATATAAATATGAGGGAAGGAAAACCATGAGTAGCAGAGAAATGCTGCATGCGAACTGCAGTTAGGTATATGTAAACAAATGCGTTTATCGACTGAGAGCTCTCTCAATAGCTGATTGCAGGAGAAGTTGGCACTACTTTTGAATTTTTTACAGTTTCTACTTAATTTTATTTTCATTATAAAAAAATAAATATTTTATGAAGTGCGTCGCGTAATAACAAATCTGCATATATCAGGGTTGTGCATATCGGGATATTACTGTGTATACCTACACAGTGTGTCTAAATAGTAATGAGACAAAAATTTAACTAAAACATCTAGAAAAATTTTTATTTTACTTATTTCCTTCAAAATAGTCCCCGTATGACAAAATACTATTAACACAACATTAGTATAACTTTTTGAAGCAGTCTAAAAAGTCACTTGAATCTGTGGTGTTTAATTCTGCCATCACTGCTGTTTGAATATCCTCTATTGTGTTGAATCTTCTCCCCTTCAGCTTCAGTTTTAATTTGGGGAATAAGAAAAGTCTGCTGGAGTCAAATCGGGTGAATAGGGGAGGTGGTTATGTTCAACAATGCCCTTTTCAGCCAAAAAGGTTTTCACATCAGTTGGCGTGTGTGAAGGTGCATTATCATGCAAAAGACTCCATTTGCCAGAGTGATGACAATTCGGTCGCACACAATGGATTCTTGCCAGTAAATGCTCCATCACACCCAGATAATATTGGCTATTGACAGTTTGTTCTGGCAGCACAAAATCTTTGTGGATAATCCCTTGTGAATTGAAAAAAGTGATGAGCATCATCTTGATGCATGATTTTTGAAAACGCAACTTCTTTGGTCTTTGTGGATCAGGTGGCCGCTACTCAGTACTTTGTCTCTAGGTCTCTGGATCTCCATAAAACATTTGTAACATGTCGTGCATATCGGGTGCACATTTCCCAAGTTTATAACAAAATTTAATGTTGTAACGCTGTTCCATTTTAAAAATATTGACGATGCCGTCGGATATACAGTCACAAAACACTTCTTATCTCTACAACAACTGAACAGAATTGCATGCAGTTTGCAATAATCGAAAAAGGAGGAGTCGATGAATAAACAGCATCTTTAGCTGTTTAATGTCATCATTACAATGTGTGCAATAAAATCAGTTTCATTACTTTATAGATGCACTGTGTATACATCTAGTATATTATAACCACTGCGTCCCTGCCTGCCTGCATCTGAAGCCTCGAGTTATGTCACCTCTCGGCATGAATGCAAATAAATCAAGAACAGTCGGCTCGTTTTCGACAAATCTTTCGCCTGAATACTCTACGCGAACTCTTGCAGGTTTTAAGTGGGTAGTTGTCTCCTAAAATGGTATGGGCACGATATCAGGAAAGTTTTCGTTTTTGCATTTGATTAACACATAATCAGCTGGAATACGATGTGTAGAACTTAAGTCTTTAACATTTAAAAATATCTTATGATCGAGACTGATTCGAGATTTATATCATTTCACATAGAAAGAAATGAAGATTCTTATTCTTACCAATTCTGTTGTTTAATTTTTGTTTGCTCATATTTTAAGTTTATATTCGGTTTTCTCTGATTTTTCAACATTTCAAAAAGAAGTTTGCTAGGGTAGCTGGCATTGGTCACCTCGGATTTTCACATCGCTGGACTCGAGCTTTCAAGTGCTTTTGCACTAAGCTTACAATGAAACAAACGCATCAAGGACAATAACCGATTTAATATATATGTGAAAAGTTTTGTGTAAATATAAAACAAATGAAACACGTAGTGAAGAAACTTGAAGTCAGAAACAACTCCAATGCATTGTATTAATGGCCAACTTATTTCAAATAGGAAGATGTCTCACCCTTATATTGAAAATATCAATTTGTTTGCAAATTTTAGTGGGCAGTTGAAAGCAAATTACTATATTGATGATGTTTGCGATTAATTTCTTTTGATAATTAAACAAGATATTTGATGCATGGCTTGTGCATTTATAGTGATTACTTAATATTAAACAAACCACAGAACATACACTTTTCTGTATCATCAGAAATAGTGAACAAAACAAAAAATATTGTCTACAAGTAAGTGTTAGTAAATTTTTCATTGAAAACTTGCAATCAATATTTAAATTAATACAGTATTATTTTGTTTAAATACATTTTTAAAAGTGATTTTTTTTCCTCAAACAAAAATTTTTAACAAACCTTTTCAATGAATGAACAAACTATACCTATACTGAATATGTATTGGGGTGCTTGTGGTGTAGTGGTTAGGACACTGGCTGCTACTCGTCTGCTGCTTGAGAGGGCAGCAGGCACGAATCCTGCAAAAGTAGGATTTTTTCCAATGTCCCCCGGCCCTCTGTTTGTGTGGTTTTATGAGACCGCATAAAGTCAGCGTTCCATCCTTTGGAAGGGATGTTAAGCCATTATAGAAAAGGATGAGCAAGAAAGCTAAAAGCCTACATGGAAATTTGCTAACTGATCCCATGAGCATTTTTATACCAAATGTTTCTCGCATCTCTACAGACAGACTGAAAGAAGTCTGCCCTGAACAGTGCATCTAGTGGTTTTTATTTTTTCTGTGATTGGTTTGTAATTTTGTATTACGTTTGTGCATTTTTAATTGTGTATTACACATGTTTATCTGCTCTGTGACGTCTCGCACTCTTGAGATGAATATTTTTTCTTATTGGGTCTACACTTGAGAGCTATATAAGAAAGGGAGAAAGAAGGGTCTTCGGGTCTGGGCTAGTGATTGGTTCAGCATCTCTTGAGGACAATATAATAAGATAGAGAGAGATAAACACTTATCTAACATGACTGCACAAACAAGCCTTCTTGGCCGAAAGCATGATCAGAGCGCATGGGAAGCACTTGGATCGCACAAAAAATATTCTGTTGCCGCTCTGAAGAAGTTAGTCTGAGGGAAGCATTTATGCTGTACGGAGACAGTTATTGTTCGTTTTTCTGTGATTACTTTTGTTTAATTTCTAAGAGGTTAAAATAGTCGAAGTTATCATGGCGTCAACTAGTAGAAAAAGGCAAGCAATTGTACCTGGTGATAAAAACGAGACGGAAATCTTACTTGAAAGTAATTCAGAAGAAAGTGTCAGTTCAAACAGTGATCATATTGAAGATCATATTCAAATTAATAAGGTAAAAACCTATATTTTTGGCATTTTTTTGTTGAGTGGGCAAATAGGAAACCTCTCTCCTGTCCCTGTGCGCTTCTAGCATCTTTGTCTATACTTATTTGAATGTTTTTTCTGTTAAACTTAGGAAAAAAATGTAGAAATCTATGATAAAGCAGTATACATGAAGTAATCCATAAACCTGGAATAAAGACATGTGATATAGCGCTTCTGTGAATGCTTAAAATAATGCATCAAACCGTTTCAACCAAAAGAAATATATAAAAAATGTAAAATAAATATAGTATAAATACTCGTAGTTTTACGCAAATTCTAAAAAAAAATTCAGATAAATCCAACGAGTAGGTAAAAAGTTATGCATTTTTTTATAAGTTTATTCCAGATTAGCTAATTCATTTAAATCTTCGACCTCTGGGATGGTTTTGATTTAAATATCCTCTGCCTTTGAGGGGTTAATTACTCGATGTTGTTGCAACAAGTCACCTTCATTTGTTTTTCTTTCCATATACGCTACTGTGGAGCTTATCAGCTTCTCCATTAACTTTTGCTTGTCTATTTTGCTTTGTAACGATTTGACTGACAAAAATTTCGTTGCCTGCTTAGCTTGCAAATAGCACGAAATGGATTTTCTGCATTAGTCACACTCTCTTAACATCAAAGAATTTAATATGTACTTAGGCATACATGTAAGTGCACTAGAGTGGCAGCACAAATTAAATCTATTTATATTAATTCTTATGGGAAAAATTCCCTTTCATAGTGAATTTTCAGTTAGTGCCCAATTTTTCAAGAACCAATTAAAAGCACTAAGCAAAGGATGCCTGTATATGCCTAAACACTCATTTCCAAGCCAAAAAATCAATCTCAACTTATACACCATGATGTATAGTATTTGTTCTGGAGACGAGTTAAAGTGCATATTTGAAAACAGTCTTCCAATTTTGGCTATAATAATCCAAGAGGTTAATTAGCCATAAAATACAAACCAACCAGTCTTCCAATTGTAACTTGAGTAGAAGTGACAGAGAAATCATGTTGCTATTTTATATAGTTCTTGTTGATAGGATTTTTGTTTCCCAGTATTGTGGAATATACTGTTTCCTGTTCATTCTTTGTGCATTTTGAAATGAATTCAACAAAGATTGTACCTTAAAATTTTCTTGAGATCCAACTAATATTGAAATATTTTCTCTCTCTCATTGATTCTTACTAAATTTTCCATTAGTTGACCTAGCTTTTATGTCAGCAGGAAATTGGATGTATTTTAAATTTTTAAAATGTCTCAAACTGAACCATTGAAAAAATTGTTTGGTTTATGGTTCAGCAAATTAGTTCAGTTTGTATAATGCATAGTTTGTTTTGTGTGTTATTGTTAAATAGCTAAATGATTTATTACATTTTCTTTGGCCCTGTGTTACTGCATCATTTTTCAAACATGTGCCCTCATGACATTATTTCAGAAGGATACTTAAGGAAGTCCAAGACTTGTCTATGCTTATGCATGAACAGAAGAATCAACTTAGCCAGTTGCAGCGAGGAATAGAAGCCTTAAGTCAACAACGTAGGGGGCCAATTGCACCTTCTAGTCTTCTCGGGCCTTGGTTAACTGGATTACTCCTGGCACTTGTTGCTCAGGCACTATTCAGTTGGGCCTTTCATTGGCGATGAGGATCGTGCTAGAGCTTTCGACATTAATTTTCTGCTAGCTTTGCATCGAAAGCCCTCTGGAGTAGCCTACCATCTCAAACATTAAAGATTTGCCCCAGGTTTCTTGGAGTGCACTTATCTTTTCATTGGAGGGATGTGATAACCTTAATCCCACAAAATGATAAGTTTGTCCTTTATAACTTCACCATTCCATAAACTGTATATTATTTTAATGGTGATGTGATTTGGGCATTATGGTGTGGAATATTTGGAAATTACTGGAGATATCAACATTTTCAAGTGAGAGCATTGTAACTGATCAACTGGGAGAATTTATTCCTGTCTCTTTCTCTCTCTTGCCTAATGCTGCATGCCATGAAATTTATTCAAAGCCAGATAAATTTATGCAGGTCCATTCACTTCGTACCACAACTGCCTTCCCTGGTCTCCAGATTTATTTTATAGCCATGATTGGCAGTCAACTTGTGAGTACATATTTATGTATAACATTTTAATTTGATATTCTTTGTAATAAAATTTACTATTTTATTCTATTTCTGAAATTTGGGATCAATGAAATGCTTCAAACGAATTGGTCTGACAACTTATCCACTGTTATGAATTATTTAAAACTATAGTTGATGTTAAGTTGTCATGTCATTGATAAACTTGTTTTAATATTTTCATATTTTGTTAACAGTAAGTCCATCAGAATATGCTGGGCTTGCTTTTGCTCCGTATATTTTATGTATGATACTACTTTCATTATCAGAAATTTGTCTAATTTAACTTATCTTCAAATATTTATGAAAAATATTCCTTTGCGTGTTTCTAATGTTGTCATTCCATTTCAATATTTATACATGACCTACAACTTTAATATGTGCAATCCATGTAATAAATGTGAAGCAATTCATTTATTCCATGCTGAATAAAGGTATTGTTTCTTTCCTTCCTTATGAAGGAATTGCACTTGTATACATTTGTAAACACAGATACTTGGGACCTTAAGTATTTGGGTTGACCAGGATTGAAAAAGTTAGCCAAGGGTGCCAAAAGCACTGAATAACATCTGCAGAATTGTTGAATATGAATTTGTATGATAGTGTGATCAAGTTTGTATTATTTTTTGTGATATGGCTTTGAGCAATTTTCTTCCAATTGTCTATTGGAACACAAAAAAATCCTCACTTTCCATAGTAATAAAAGGATAAAAAATTAGACTTTCTGGAGACCAACCTTTAAGGTAAATTTGTATTTTATAATTATTCATTTGCACTTCATGACAAATATTTGTATTCATGCAGTTTTATTTATGTGCTCCTGGAATAGCTTGAGTAAAGTATTAACATTATTATGTAGGTTCAATAAAAATATATTTATTTAAGAGTGCTTTACATTCCAAATTGAAAATTGTTACCAAATGCTATTATGGATATAAGTTAATATACATATATTAGTGTACCTTTTTGAAAAATGTATAATATTGTTTTCAAATATACTAATTCATCAAAAAAAGCATTACTTGTGATCTGTATATCCTAAAATATTTTGACAGTGCAACATGTATTGAACACTTGTTTACCCATCCTTGGAGAAAAGCTTTTTTGTATGTGGTGCAAAATCATAGATTTCAGTCAATAAACAATGGCAGATATTACAATATGCAATGCATAAAATGAAAGGTTAGGGAAATCAATGTCACATTGTCATTGCAATGATGTAAATCTATGTGATACTTCAATAATAGTCTTCTCTTAGTAGAATATTTGAGGAGATAACTGTTTTAGGCATAAAATAATAAGTTGAAACTTAAAGAAATTTGGAATGCAGTGAAGCAGTTTGGTTTAATTTTCCTGCAGGTTTGGTGATTTATGGGAGGTGAGGTTTTAATAGAATGGATCATTGCTGGATCAAAAAATTCAAGCTGTTATTTAAGCTACTCAGGTGAGACATACCATGTGCGGGCTGGGGCAAGGACTCTGCTTGCCCTACACTTCAGCCTGCCCTATCTTCCTCTGCCTGTTTTCTTCATTCTATCTCTCTCTCTGGCTTACTTCTTCCTTCCCACTTCCCTTCCTCTTTCACCCTCACATACATATTATTATTTATGAATGGGATGGAAAGCCAAAGGGTTGTGGGCAATCTTCCCTCTAATTTTTCATGACGTGTGTGTGGAAGAAATTTGCCATTGCAACTTTTTTGGAAATTTCAGATAATTGTGCACCCTTTTTCTGCAGCACCATTTTTTTCCTCAACAGTCAAAAAAGGGAAATAATTTCATATGGGTATATTAAAATTGTTTTTTTGGCACATGCCGAGATTGTATGACTAGTCTGCAAGGCCGCACAGTAGCATGCACTTTTTAGCCTACTTTCCAGAATGGAAATAGGCTTATAGTTTCGTTGTTGTGTCTGTCTGTCCTCCCTATTAACTTTTGAACCAATAGACTGATTTTTCTGACACTTGGTGGAAATCTCTTGCTACATGGAAAATAAAATATATCATGGCCAGATGGAGAGGTAGTACACATGACTCCAGAATGTTTAATGAATCCAATTTAAAAGCAATGTTTGATCAAGGACTTTACAGAGGAGTTCTTTTGGGAGACAGTGGTTATGCCTGCCAACCACATTTACTGACTACTGTTCAGAATCCTCAGGTATGTGTAGTTTGAGGAAATGTTAACTGTGTATGTGATTTTTTTAATGTCATATAGTAGCTGTAGTAAATGCATTCAACAACAGAAATAGTAAACTATCATGGAAGGTGTGAAATTAAGTAAATTTTGCCTAATTTTCTAAGTTTAACTTTGCATTTGTATTCTTTTGATGACATAACATAGTTGAGTATATATTAGGTTGATTCTTTAGAATAAAAATTTTGTTGTTGCAGACAGCAGCAGAGGTTGCTTATAACACTGCCAACATACAAACAAGGAATGCTGTGAAAAGGTTATTTGGGGAGTGAAAGATGGCGTTTAGGGCCTTATACAGAGGACTAACTGCAAATTTGGAGACCTGTAAGACAATGATAGTTGCAATGGCAGTTCTCCACATTTTAGGAATAGAGTACAAGATGGAAGGTATGAGGTCTTTGTGAATGAAAATACTTATTTTCTCCATGTACTACAAAACCTATAGTTTTCATGATCTACATCCTAGATCTTACTGCAAAAGACACTTAAGTTCACTTTGTTTTCATGGTGCATTGTAAACATTTTTCTCATCGCCTACTAATAATGTGCTATAAGAAGTGCAATGAAATAGTTGTAACTACAAATATCACTCATAGCTTGTATTGTAAGTATTATAATTATATTTTAAATTAATATAACTTTAGTTTTCCTTTGCAGACTTGGATAGTGATAGTGGCAATGATGATGAGGAGAATGAAGATGAAGAGCAGGCGATTGAAGAGAATGATTTTGAAGTTCAAGCAGAGAGGGGAAATATATACTGAAGACATTTAATAGCAATTTATTTTTAAAATAAAGTATTAATTGCATTATTTTATTACTCTTATTTTTTTATTTTCTCCCTCCAGTACATTTTTTGCAACTCCTGAAGTTCTAACTCCCCCTTTTTGCATCAACTTGGAGTCAGGAAGTCTGTTGAATTGACACCCAAAGCTGTCTTTGTATAAAGCTAATAAGTTATTGCGGAGGAGTGCTTGCCGCTCCTCTATAAAACTTTTTAGTTTTAAACAAAGACTTAAAGCTGCAGATTCAGTTTACTTGGACCCCTTTAATAAGAGACAAGGAAATTTCAGTAACAATTGACATAATCAGGGTTTATCCTATCTATGCTATGTAATATACAGGTTTTACTGTATCATATTTTATATAAATATACCTCATAAGGTTCTCCCTCATGGCACTACTAGGCCTGCATGGAGTCTGAAACCCTGAGGGGCCAGGTTGTGGGCCCACTTCACCTTGTTCAGCTGCTGCAGGAAGAAAACACAAGTTAACCATTGAGTCAACTAACAACAAACACTATTAAATAATTCACGATGAATAACAGGAAAATGGCGAGAAGCAATATTATCAATTTTGCCGTAGTCTCCATCTTTACTTATTCATAATTTATTAAAGAATATCACTGCATTCATAACTCCATACTGATAAAGTGGGCCCTTCTCTGGATGATGTACACACATAGAGATTTCTGATTAAACATCTATTTCTCCAATCTACCTCTATTTTCCTCCACACTTCCATTAGCCACAGAACTCTATCAAAGGCCTTTTCAAACTCTGAGAAGCACGTGGACGCATTTTGGTTGCATTCAATTTTTTTTCTTCCGAAGTCTTCATCATGCCTATGGCGTCTCTAGTGCCATGACCTTTATGAAACCTGCATGTATGTACCCAGAAATTTACTTTGGGGGGCTGAGGCCAAAAACCAATTTCCAACAGTTGATTAAATAAAAGTTCTATTCAAATAATATAAACTTTTATACTGTTTTTAGTTCTCATAACTCAATGCAGCAAGTAGAATCATAGCAAGAGGCAACATAGCAAGTTTGTAGCATGTTTATTGCAGATTCCACAAATACCTGTATATCTTGGAAACCTGAACTGGTCTACACCTATATAGTTATTCACTTTTGGTTGTGGCATCCCATTCAAAACCCTAAGAATAACTTAAGCTGCATGCAAAATTATGTCACTTGTTCTATAATCCTGACATTTGTTTGATTCATATCTTTTCTTCAAGAAATTGATCTAGTGAAGTCCTTTGGCCACTCTCTCTTCATATATTTTGTGGCACAATTAATAAAAGCTTCTTCTCATAATTCCTTTAACATTTCTACTGGGAGGTCATCAATTCCTATTGCTTTCTTTGACTTCATATCTCGGAGAACCTTTCCAATCTCACTATTCAGTATTCCTGGCCCAACATTGCAGCAGTCTACATCTTCCTCCCTCTCTATCTTAATAGAATCTGGTTTCAAATATTTAGCATATAAGCAGGAGTGAATTAAGAAAAGGTGGGGTCCTGGGGCAACACAGTCACAAGCCCCCTCCAATATATTAAAATATTAATGTATAGTTACACAAAAATAACTAGCTGTTATATATAAATCACAGTTTTATTCTTAATAATTAAGCATGATAAGAAATATGTTTCAATGCACAGCATAAAATTTGTTATAGAGTTTTGGAGTCCCTCATGCCTGCGGGCCCTGGGGCAACTGCCCTTTTGTCCTTATGTTAATCTGTCACTTAGTGTAATACATGTCAATGTTAATCTCCAACACTATTTGGTTTCTTCATATTATATTCCTTTTTCGGCTTTTTATTGATGAAGAATCAAGAAAAATGTGTTGTTTCCTTCCCATATAGATTATAACATATGTTGAATTTTTGTAGTGATAAATTAGGATATACTTGAAATAATGCATTTAAATATCTTGTTTTCCATAATTTGTAATAAGTAAATGTTACTAGTATCAATTCTGAGGCTAGTTACATCACTATTATTTACTTTTTTATTTACCACAGTGCATTTTCCACCCTATCTACATGGTATAAACAAGGATTTGTGATCAATAGTATTTTGCTTTATGACATTTTTTTATTATATTTTCGAAATGTTGGATACAAACTTCGATGCTTCTTTTTTATCCCAATATTGTTAACGGTTCTATCATATTGTATTATATGACCACACATTTCCCGCCATAACTATACAGATTTAAACAATGATTTATTTTAAACTGCGCTTAGCTAAATCATAATTTTCGTTGAGGGGGGAAATAGATTTTGTATACGGTTCGATTCAATCGCACGTAACTTCACGTACATTATACAGTTATACCTCGTGATACGCTTTTTCGCAACAGGTTTATTTCAGTTTTACGCTCATTATAACTACTTTATGATTCTATCTCTCAATTCGCTCGCTAGATTTGGGCATATTCTCTTATAAAACTGTATAAAACCGACCACCTATTGCAAAGGACATAAACTCTAACAAGGAATAATAACTTATTAAAATTTTATTTAAAATGGTTAATAAACGAGTTCGATGCTATTGCGACATGAAAAGATTTCCAGTTCGATACATATGAAGAGAAAAAAATCATCAATTTTCCAATAGCCAACTATAAAATTGTCAAAATATGCACGGATTTTTTTGCATTCTTTTCAGAAAGGTTTGTAATATTTTGTCAGTTACCTGTTTGCTGAAAGTAAAATGATCTCTAGAATTCTCCGAGCATTCTGTAATTCTATGTATATAACTATATTGTATGTTTACATCAACATTAATGATAAAGTAATAAAATTTCTCCGTAGATATCGTTATCAGATGGGTGAATGCAATATGCGAGTTGTTATTCGTCATTAATAAATTGTAATAAATTCGCATGGTGCTTAAATGTGTACCGAATTTACCTTTGAAAACTATTTCGCGGTTTATACGTTTTTTCAGTTATCCGTGTCTGCACTAGTCCCAAATGAAACAGTTAATCGGGGATTTACTTTACATACATGGGATTACCCTCTTTTTTACTCAATTTGAGGAACGCGTCTGCTTTTTACAACTTTATTCTTACGTAAAAATGTGTTTCGCAATACGCTCCGAGTTTAGAACTTCTCGAGCGCCTTTTCCACATTCCTATACAGGTATAAGCGAGTATTTCTGGTATGCGACACTTGACTACGTTTCCGTAAGGTTGGGAAACTTTCTTGATGCTTCTTTTTTTAATCTCGATATCGTATACGCTGCGATTGTATCGTACATCACATATACATTTACGTAATCGGCTTTGTCAGCTTAGTGAGCTCAGTTCATGACAGTTCGGCTCGTTGGCGTATTTCATGTAGGTGTGCAGGCTGCTGTGGTGTGGTCGTTCTGCTGTGGCACTTAACAGGTAAGGAAATCTTTAGGCATACTAATTTGGAATTAACGTCGGATTTATGTAATCGGTTCGTTCAGAATTGTTATTTTTCGCGATGATCAATGCTGGATTGACTTAGTTTTTACTTATTGTAAAGTGCGACTTTGAACTCGACACAAATGTTAATTTGTTCGTTACCTTAGTTAAGCATCGACTAAGACACAAGGTTATTTTGGAATGACTCGATTGTATTTTCATGTTGTAATCTGTTTCAACAGATCACGTGTACTTCAGGCGGACTTGAGAAATTTGAAACATGAATGTGGTTATCGAGCAGTTCAGCGTTTCTGAAAGTTAGGGCAGCGGCGTAACGTTGGGACGCGAAACGCTCAATAAAGGTCCGTCCAAGATGTATTGATGCGAAATTTAGGCTAAGTTAATCAAAATCGACTAATGGCATTTAAAGGTTATTTGATAGTACCGTATTAATTTTAAATAGGACTTTGCTTGCTTTTGTATTATTTTGAGGTAAAATTTTGGTGGGTCGAAAAACTTATTTTGTACTACTACGGACCTAGGAGATTAAAGTTTGAAAAACACTGGAGTAGTCGAATGGATCTGTAAGCATGAGGTAGGCATGTAAAAATGGAATTCGATCGCATTGCATAAGTCTAGCCAAATTACCATCATTACGTGTCTATAGGAAAATCTGTGACGGACGAATGCTACATTTGATTGCGTTATAGGCCGCCGTGGTTATCCTGCGATTCCATTCTTGATTAGAGACCGGTTGTGTCAAATACCGATGGGTATATAGCAGTGGTCGGCAACATTTTTTGGTGGCGGGTCAATTAAAGGTTTTGGGGAAATGCGTTGGGTCAATTAAAAAATTTGACTGAAAAGAAAAATCAAACCTGGATGTTTGTTTAAGCCATATTTAGCACTTGAATTACTCTTTTATTTTCAAAACTTAAACCCTTCTGAACATGTTTACGTTTGTGGGTCACCCAAATCGTTATGGCGGGTCACTCATTGACAGCCACTGGTGTATAGCATACGTGCTTCATCAGATTGTGGTTTTTTAACGTGCAGATTTTGTTCCCGAGAGCTAGAGGCAGGAGCAGCTCGAGGTATTTTGACGCCCCGTAAATTTTTAAGATGTTATTTTTAAGTGCTTATAAATTTATTCATTCCACCGTAAAATAATTAACAATGGAAAGTAATAGGAATTTCATTTGGATTCCCATCAGTTCTGTGGTATAATTTGGCATCCAACATTTATTCACCTTATAGTAATGCACAGCTAAATGGTCGGGTTAGCACCCCAGGCAGCTGCCCGGCTCGCCCTTATATCGGGCCGGCCCTAGCTATAGGTGACATTTTCTTATCGTGAGAGCATTTTATTAATTATATCATCCAAATGTCGATCGAGAAACTCATTAAAAGTCACGATGTATTCAGTTGCTCTTTAGTTATGTAGTCCATAAATGGTAGTCAGATGCTTTTGAAAGAAGTATTAATTTTAACTAAGCACCTTATGAAAAATAATGCTCCATTTCTTTACATTCATTTTGAATTGTAGAATAACTTGAGTTGCAATAGAATTTCAGTTTCGATTATTAGTGGAATGGTTTAATATGAGGAAAGCAGGGACATTATATAATACACTCAAGGAATTGTGGATATTATTAAGTATGAATTTACGTTGTGCAAGTTTTTTTATTCGATTCTCTTATTGTTTCAGAGGCATATCACAAACAGAAGCTTTCGGAGTTATTCCTTCTTCAGCTACCGAGAGAGAACTCACGTTTGTGATGTTTCTGTGTTGTTTTAGTGTTCTTTTACGTGTGTCGCTTCAACATCCCCAGGGCCTCTCCAACCTGAAGTCGTACGATTGGTGAGTGTTCACTGGGCTTCCTCATCCCAACATCCTGTTGCCATCTATATATATATATAAAAACAAAATTTTAATTATATATTATTAATATTTTAATGTTTTTGCAACAAATTACTGCTGATTACTCCATTTTGGGGATGAGTGTATTCATTAGTGTTAGTATTCAGAACAGTAATAATTTTACCTTCAGCGTATAAGATGCAGGCTGATTTTGGGGATCATTTTTCTGGAGAAAAGTCTCGCATGCAGAGAAATATGGTAGTTCTTGATCCAATTTTTTTTTTAAACTCACTATATAAGAAGAAAGTTTGAAATCTAAAAATATCCTTACTATGTTACTGGGTATAGCTCGGGAAATTTCTTGAAGTTTTGTTGGGCAGTGTTATTAAAAAGGTTTAGAAATACTGATTTCAAGCTCCAACAATGTATTTAACTGGCTAAAATATTTCCCTATTACAGAAACAGCATTTGTGTTGTTCCATTTTTATCTCGCTTTTTCTTGTCAAAATCTGATCATCATACTATTTATTAAGTATGAAAGGATAGGAGATAATACTAATATCAAATCAAAGCAATAGTCTTAATTTTTACCACTTAAAGAGATATCTATTAGTATACAAGTGAATTGTGCATTTTTAAATTGGAAAAATATGGAACATTCATGAGAGAAAAAATATTTATTAATTTTACTATTAAAAAGTTTTGAACCATAGAGGCCCCTCACACACTTTGCACTGGGTCCCACTATGTTCTGAAGACTCCTTATATTGAAATGATTATATAAATGTTAGAATTCTTCATCACTTAGTTACCTACCTCAAATGTGGGTTCATGTGAGATTTGCTTTCTTTGCAAAATTAATTACCGTTTATGCTGGCATATAAGTCGACCTTTGAAGCTCAAAAAAAATTACGAAAACTTAAGGTCGACTTATATGCCAATATAAAATGTGACCCTTAAATAACATTTTTAAAATTAATATTTACGGATCATTTGATATTACAGCATAGGTGATTGCCATTTTGAATCAGTTGCTCCATTGTTTACATATTGTCATTTATTTTAGAAGATTTAAGATAATTATTTTTAATAGTTAATAAAAATTCAAATTTTAACTTGTTTTTATTACTGAATCTCAAAAAGTTAAACAATCTATTTGCAATTACAGGAATGAAGGATAAGTAGAAATGCATTCTGCCAATAGATGGCAATACAATATATGACTGATCTTTCTTAAATTAAACAAATGATTTAATAACTCAAAAATCGACATTTCATTTTTTGGAAAAGGTTACATTTAGGTTTTAAAAACAAAAAAATTCCTCGTATTCTTTATTCGAAGTTTTTGTAGCGAAAAAGTGGGGATCGAGTTATATGGCGTATATGTCTAGTTGTGTATTTACAATCCGAAAAATTGAGGTTGACTAACATGCCGGGTCAACTTATATGCTGGCATATACAATTAAATTGGGTCACTTGAAAGATTTAATTAATGGAATAGCTTCTATTTATGTTTACCAGTAGAACAACATTTACTGCTGAGCAGTCGACCAGAACTAATTTAGGACATTAATGGCAAAGAGTACAAAATAAATTTAAATAAAAAGTATTTTCAATGTTGAATTCAAAAGTTAAATAAAAGAAAAATGGATTTAAATAAGTTATACTTCAAGTCAATCTGCAAACATAAATTTACCTATATTTTCATCTTCTTTTAATAGTATAACCAGCATTCAACAGATAGGGGAATTCTAGAGATAGTGACTATTTACAGCTTCAATTAATGCCAGAGTGCTATTACTGTCTCGCCATAAATTTCAACAATTTTATTAGATCAACATACTTAGTAAATTCTTGAAAGAATTGTAATCCAAAGATTTCTAATGAGAAATATTATTTTGCAAAATTCAGTCAATATAAACACTTTTACTCTCTTATATACGTAGTATATTGAGAAAGTATTGTTATCATGAAAAAATTCGACTTCGAGATTTTGATGGAAATAGATGTTTTAGGTGTCCGAGTCTATAAAAGTGGTTTTTCATCATGCCATCTGTCTGTCTGTCGGTCTTTTCGCTGTTCTAGGGCCCAATCATGTACATAAAATTGAATGATATTTCATATTTGTGCAATATATCATCTTTTACAAACCCTATACATAAAAATGATATTACACAAAAATTAAGTATAGTTTATTCTTGGCGATTTTAAGAAAAATTTTATTTACTCAAAAATGGCTCCAGAGAATTTGATTAAACTCGGTCCAGTTGTAGAGCCTGATGTCACAATAATACATTAGCCATATATCTCTTGAAATCATTATATGGCATCCAGTGGCATTACAATGTAAGCTAAGCTACCCTACCCAAGCCATATGATATCACGCCACTACCGTTGTCCACTCAAAATCTTTCTACAGCTTAGACGGTTAAACTAATTTGAATGATATCTCATATTTATGGATAATACCATTCATAATAGACATTCTGAAGAGATAAATGATATTGCGCAACAATTAAGGCTACTTTATTCTAGGATATTTTGAAACTAAATTTGATTTACTCAAAAATGGCTATAAAGATTTTGATTAAAATCCATCCAATCGTACAGCCTGATGTCACAAATAATACTTAATAAGCCATATATCCCAAAAAACTATTAAATATCGACCAGTGGCATTAAAAAATACACTAAACTATGGTTAACTTTGATTGATAAGCGTTTTTCTTTTATAAACGACCAAACGTATATATGTATATGAGAAAGTTTGTGCAATGTGTATTGCGCTATTTATTTATTTATTTACGGTAGGATGAGTCCATCCTTGAGGCGGGACCACCTACAGGGGAGATGGCATTTAGGTGTGGGCATTTGATGTGCAAACTTGGACTAGGGCAAACCAAAATTATGTTACTGCGCATAGGTTCTGACGTCAGCTCCCCCTTAAAGTTTCTCCTTCTCATTTCTTCCTTTCCCCTCTCATGCATCTCCGGCTGCCACCATAGAACATGCAAGCTATACAATTTATTTTCCTGGTAGTGCAGTGGCAATGATGCCCATAACAGTTTGTCCACACGAAGTAAAATCAAAAGTTCCATACCTTGGATCCAGTTATCATGGTAACTGATATGCCAGTTGAATTTTTATAGTGATAAATTACGATATATGTACTTGAAATTATGCATTTAAATATCCTATATCCTAGATTTTACTTGAGAAAAAGGGTAAGTGGTGATGCCCCAGAACCCAAGAATTTTGAGAATAGCACAGATTTACCGAATAAGAATTTGAATCAGGATGTGAATTTAGCTACTGTGGAGGACATCATTATCATGACGAGATCAAAGAATGGAATTACAAAGCCCAAGAGTATATGACTAAATAGCTTTGGGGAAAATGTAAAATCTGTAAGTAATTTGTCTGCGATGTATATCAACGCTCAGTGTGTACGCAACAAGCTTTTGGAGCTTGAAATTCTTGTTAATGATCACAAACCTGAAGTTATCAGTTTATGTGTACACTGGCTTACATTAGATGAGGTAAATTCTTTCAGTCTGCCATGATACTTTATTGCTGATGCATTTTGTCACACAAATTTTAAGAATGGTGGTGTTCTCATACCTTACAAAGAGAATTTAATGCTTGACAGACTTGATGTCACATGTAAGCAATTCATTGTAGAATGTGTATTTGAATGGACCATGTCCCTCTAACAGTAAATGGCTTATATTTTGTTATTATTTCTCTCTATAGGTCACTACTTGGTGATTTATAAGTTATACTGTGTCAATTAGGATCTCTACTTGACTCATTGCAAAATTCCATCAATAATCCATTACTCATAATCACAAGTGATTTCAGTTATGACCTGTCAGCCAATAATACAATTCAAAAAATCGAGGACGACTTATATGCCAGGTTGACTTATATGCCAGCATATATGGTATATTTTGTAAAATAAGCGATAGTAATGAACTTAAATTGGAATTGTAATGAGCCGGGTAAACGGCTGGACTGTCCCTCTAAATTTATGGAGGGTATTCGGAGAAGCGGCCGTTCTTCCCCTGCTGTGTTCTTCCGGGAAGGCATAGGCGGTTATGGTTTCACCACATAACCCTGGACCCTTTTGTGTTTCCGAGGATGGACCACCAAGACAAGAGACGAAGAGAAGGGGGCACCTTGGCCCTTCCAGATGGTGGTGGAAAAAGACGCCTTCTCTCAAAAAGGGGTCATCGTGGACGAGAAGGCGGTGAGGCAGTGTCGGGACGGCGTGCGAAGGGAGCGGACCGAGGAGCGGTCGAGGAGAAGGGTGACTGAGTGTGGAGAGTATCGAGAGGCGGACCGAGAGAGCGATCCGTGGAGTTCGCGAAGAGGAAGACGTGGTGCGGCACCATTTGGGAGGCCGACATTCGCGGACTAAAAGGAGGAAGCAGTTTTTATGTTTCTCTCTCACAACGCCCCCAGGGCAAGAACCCTCGCGAGGTCCTGACCCTCATTAAACCTCAGGTGGTGGCAGCAATCACGCCACTCCTGCCCGCACGTTACAGAATATAAAACACCAAAAAGACAATACCACAATATCATCAATGCATTAAAAAGATCATATAATAATAGATGATTGATCAATTCAAATAATAAATCTAGAGAAATTTGGAAAATAATAAACAGCTCAAAAAATCAGGGTTCTACTTTTTACTACCAAAACTTAATGACCACTCTGGGAAGAGTATTCCTGACCTTTCTCCTTTGGTCTCATATTTTAACAATCATTTCACTCAACTGCCTATTTCTTCATACTTATCAAATCAAAATCTGTCAAATTCCAACAAATCTTTTTTCCTTTCTCCTTGTTATGAAAATGAGCCGAAACATATTATTCAGAATTTTGGTAAGTCTTGTTCTGGCTTCGACAAAATTCCCAACATTATTATAAAGCTGTCTTAGTTATATTAAAATCCCACTTCTTTCATTACAAACAGGTATTTTTCCAGAATTGCTCAAAGTCTCTCTGTACTAGAAAGAAGGAAGCATTAATGATATTAAATCATATTGACCTATCTCTGTGCAAAATCAATTTGGAATAGTATTTGAAAGAGTTTTTTATAGCAGATTGATACCGTATCTGGACTCTACTAAACAGATATCCTTATGTTAACATGACTTCAGGAAAAATAAATCTATTACCACTGCAACCTATCAAGTAATTGACCATATTTTAACCGGTCTTGAAAATAAACTGGAAACTATGGCACTGTTTTTTGACTTTTCCGATGCATTTTGCTGTGTTATTCACTGTCCTTCTGGAAAATTTGACAAACTTGGAATCAGGAACATACCCTACAACTAGATTAAATCATATTTGTATTAAAGATCACAACATGTATTAATAACTAAGAATGGTTCAAAATATATTTCTTCCAGAAATAGTAGAATATTATGTTCCCCAGGGCTCTGTTTTGGGTTTTGTGCTATTCCTTTTGTATCTTAATGATCTTCCCAACAACTTTCACTCAATAATGTGTCTTAAACCTATCCTGTATGCAGATGACACCAACTTTATTCTATCTTCCCCTTCATTTACTAGGGTACAAGACAATGGCAAGCTAGCCTATCATCATTAAAATGATTGGTGTAAAAATAACCTTTTAAACCTGAATGTTGACAAATCTCAATTTATGTATTTTGCCAACATTAGTAAAACTCATAAAATCCTATAATCAAGGTTAATGGTATACCTATTAATCAGAAAAATCATACTAAATGTTTGGGAATCCATTTAGATTCTCGAATCTCATGGGAATTTCATTTATGTAAATTTTCAAGTAACCTTAGTTCTATTTGTTTTCTCATAAGATGTTTACGATCTACTGTAACGCTTGATGTCCTTCTTACTTTGTACTATGGTAAATTTTATTCACATATAATTTACAGTATTTTATTTTGGGGTTCATCCCCTCATTCTGTCACTATTTTTATAGTTCAAAAAAGAGCTGTTCGCTTGATTGTAAATGAACCATATGATGCATCTTGTCGCCCTATTTTTTAAAAATTGAAAATTCTTCCATTACCATGTGTATATATCCTTGCAGTATTAGTATTTATGAAGAGAAATTGATCTGATTTTCATAAAAATTGTAGTATACACAGTCATAGTACTAGAGGCAGTAATAATCTTCATAATCCATTTGTTCATACAAGATCAGCTGCTCTTGGTCCTAGACTAATGAAATTACAACTTCCTAATGATCTGAAAACTGTTTAAAGTATTTAGACTTTTAAATATAGGGTAAAGGAGTTCTTGTTGAACAGAATGTATTATAGTATAAGTGATTATATGGATGCAGTATAGACCAAATAAACTACTACTACTACTAATTTCCCCATAATTTGTAATCAGTAAATTTTACTAATATCAATTCTGAGGCTAGTTACATCACTATTCTTTACTTTTTTGTTTCCCACAGTGCCTTTTCCACCCTAACTACATGGGTATAAACAAGGATTTATGATAAATATTATTTGGCTACATGACATTTTTTTATTATATTTTCAAAAGGTTGGATACAGATGTCGATTCTTCTTTTTTATCCCAATATCGTTAACGGTTCGACCATATTGTATTATATGACCACACATATTTCCTACCCTAACTATACAGTTTTAAACAATGATTTATTTTAAACTGCACTTAGCTAAATCATAATTTTTGTTAAGGTGAGAATAGATTTCGTTGATCCGTTTCTGTCTGGATATCGTATATGATTCGATTCAATTGCACGTAACTTCACGAACATTATACAGGTATACCTCGCGATACGCTTTTTCGCGTTTATTTCGGTTTTACGCTCATTATACATACCTGCTTTATTACTATATCACTCAATCTACTTGCTAGATTTGGGCATATTATCTTATAAAACTGACAGAAAAGCCTTGCTCTGCCCATTGCAAAGGACATAAACTCTAACAAGGAATGACAACTTTTAAAAATTTTATTTAAAATGGCTCAATAAACGAGTTCGATGCTAATGCGCCATCTTTAGGGTTGCCTGGAAAGATTTCCACTTCGATACATATGAAGAGAAAAATCATGAACTTTCCAATAGCCAACTATAAAATTGTCAAAATATGCAGTGATTTTTTTGCACGCTTTTCAGAAAGGTTTATAATATTTTATCAGTTTGCTGAAAGTGAAATGACCTCTCTCCTATGTATGAATTTTCCGGGCATTCTGTAATTCTATGTATATAACTTGATTGTATGTTTACCTCAACATTAATGTTAAATAAAGCAATAAAATTTCTCCGTATGTATCGCTGTCGGTTGGGTGTATGCAATACGCGATCTGTTATTCATCGTTAATAAATTGTAATAAATTTGAAAACTATTTCGCGGTCTATACAATTTGTTCAGTTATCCGTGTCTGTACTAGTCCCAAATGACACAGATAATCGAGGATTTATTTTACATGGGAATACCCTCGTTTTTTACTAAATTTAGGAACGCGTCTACTTTTTACTTCTTTATTATTATGTGAAAATGTATTTCGCAATACGCTCAGAGTTTAAGAACTATTCTCGAGCGTATTGCATCAGTGCCTTTTCCATATAACTATATATTTCTTGTATGCCACACTTGGCTTCATTTCCGTAAGGTTGGAAATCTTTCTTGATGCTTCTTTTTTTAATCTCGATATCGTATAAAAAAAGGGTTATTAAAGCTACAGAGGAAGTTATTGGAAAGAGAAAATTGGAGCCTAGAAAACCTTGGATGACTGAGGAGATACTGATTTTAATTGAAGAAAGGAACAAGTTGAGGAAGAATGGAAATGATGAAACTTATAAAAAAGTTAAGAATGAGATTATTAACAAATGCAGAGAAGAAAAAGAGAGATGGACCAAAGAGATAGTGAAGGAAATTGAGGAAGATACAAAGGGAGGAAGGCAAGACAAAGCATACTTCAAAATTAAAACTCTCCAGTACAAACCAAGAACTAAATCGGCAATAGTTAAGGATAAGGAAGGAAATATGTTATGGGAAAATGAAAAAGTATGTGCTCGGTGGAAAGAATACATAGAAGAATTATATAGTGGAAGAGATGTTGGAGATGGATGTAGATTTATTGAAAATGAAGAGGAAATAAGAAATGACGAGCTAGGCCCAACAATAACCAAAGAAGAGTTTTATAAAGCTATTAATAATCTTAATTCAGGCAAGGCAACAGGTGTTGATGGTATACCTGCAGAACTTTTGAAGAACTTAGGGGAGGAAGCAAAAGAACATTTCTTTAAAATTATAAAAGATTGTTACGAAAAAGGAAAATTACCTGATGACTTTATAAAAAGTAAAACTATAAGTTTACCAAAGAAGGGGAATGCAGTGGAGTGCAGTAACTACAGAACAATTTCACTACTTTCGCACGCCTCAAAAGTTTTAATTTATATCGTGAAAAACAGAATAAAAAGGAAAATAGAACATTATATTAGTGAAGATCAATTTGGATTTAGAAGTGGGAGAGGAACGAGAGAAGCTATATTAGCCCTCAGGGTGATAATGGAAAGATGTTTAGAAATGAACAGGACATTATATTTAACGTTTATTGATTTGGAGAAGGCCTTTGATACAGTTAATTGGGAACTGTTGTTTAAGACTATGAAAAAAATAGGTATTGATTGGAGGGACAGAAGATTAATTTTTAAGCTTTATCAAAATCAAACTACAAGAATAAATATAAATGGATTAGAGAGTGAAGCAAAGATAAGGAAAGGAGTAAGACAAGGATGTCCGCTATCTCCATATTTGTTTAATATGTTCATTGAAGAAAGTATAGAAATTATGAAGGAAAAGACAAAAGGCATAAAAATAAATGGAGTTAGAATACACTGCATTAGATTTGCAGATGACATTGTAATATTCAGCGATTCAAAAAGAGAAATGAATAAAATGCTGAAAGTATTATCGGACACGTTAAAACAGTGGGAATTAAAGATAAATATCAAGAAAACCAAATTGATGGTTATAGGCAAAAGTAATGCAGGGACAATATCAAAGATCAAAATAGACAATCAGGAAATTGAGCAGGTGAAGCAGTTTTGCTACCTAGGTAGTACAATTACTGAAGATAATAGATGTGTACAGGAAGTGAAAAGAAGAATAGCACTTGCAAAGCAAGCTTTTCAATGCAAAAGGAGCCTACTGACAAGCAGTCACATGAATTTGGAAGTAAGGAAATCCTTTGCAAAAGCTTTTGTCTGGAGTACCATACTTTATGGTAGTGAAAGTTGGACGTTAGGAAAGAGGGAGAGGTCCCGTCTGGAAGCGACAGAAATGTGGATATGGAGAAGATTGATAAAGACAAGTTGGACAGAGAGAAAGACAAACCTTGAAGTTTTGGAAGAAGTAAAAGAAGAAAGGAAACTGATCAGAGGAATGGAAGAAAGGAAGGCAAAATTTTTAGGCCATGTGATTAGACATAATGGATTAATTGTGAACATCTTGGAGGGGAAACTTTTAGGGAAGAAAGGAAGAGGCAGACCAAGAAAAAAATACCTAGATGACGTGGAGTCAGTGATGGGAGTTGAGAAGTACGAGATGTTGAAGAGAATGGCAGAGGACAGGAGTTCATGGTTGCAGAGACAAGGCTTAGCCTTTAGATGAAGAAGATCGTATACGCTGCGATTGTATCGTACATCACATATACATTTACGTATTCGTATATGTCAGATGTCAGCTCAGTGAGCTCAACTCATTTCGGCGGGCAGGGTGCGCAGGCTGCTGTGGAGTGGTCGTTCGGCTGTGGCATCAACAGGTAAGGAAATCTTTGGGCATACTTATTTGGAATTAACGTCGGATTTATGTAATCGGTTCGTTCAGAATTGTTATTTTTAGCGATAATAAATCCTCGATTGACTATTAATTTTTACTTATTGTAATGTGCGCCTTTGAACTCGACACAAATGTTAATTTGTTCATTACCTTAGTTAAGCATTGATTAAGAGACATGGTTATTTAGGATTGACGCAATTGTATTTTCGTGTTGTAATCTGTTTCAAGAATCCACGTTTACTTTGGGAAAGTCGAAGCATGATTGTTGTTATTGAGTAGTCCAGGGTTTTTCAAAATTACGGCAGCGGGGGTAACGTTGAGACGCGAAACGCTCAATCCATCCAAGATACATTAACGCGAAATTTCGGCTAAGTTAATTAAAATAAAGTGATGGGATTTAAAGGCCATTTGATAGTAGGTACTGTATTAATTTTAAATAGGACCTTGCTTGCTTTTTACATTATTTTACGAGGTAAAATTTTTGTGGGTCGAAAAACGTGTTTTGTACTGTTACGGACCTCGGAGATCAAATTTTGAAAAACACTGTTGTAGTCGAATGGATCTGGAAGCATGAGGTAGGTATGTAAAAGTTGAATTAGATCGCATTGAAGAAGTATAGTCAAATTTCCATCATTACGTGTTTATAGGGAAATCTGTGACGGACGAATGCTACATTTGATTGTGTTACAGGCCGCCGTGGTTATTCTACGATTCCATTCTTGATTAGAGACCGGTTGTGTCAAATACCGATGCATGGTACATAGCAGCGGTCGCCGAGTCTGCTTACCCTCAGAGCCGCATATGACAATCTTTCTTAGTTTGAGAGCCGCAAGACACGCATTCTGCGCACAGATATGTATGAACAGTAAACATAACTTGTATTTGATGCAATACAGAGAGACTGCGTGCCCATTAAGCATCCCAAAGGTCTTACTCGCACAGCGTTATCACATCCTGACGTGATAAGCCTTAATATGCCCTTGATTGTAAATGAATAAGAGCCGCACGTTAGGTTAAAAGAGCCGCGGTTTGGCCGCCTCTGGTGCTTCATCAAATTGTGATTTTTTTAACGTCGAGATTTTGTTCACGAGAGCTAGAGGCAGGGGAGGACCCCGAGGTATTTTGTCGCCCCAAGCGAGAAACCGCTCCAGCTTCCGTGAATTTTGTAAAGATATTTTTAAAAGTGCTTGTAAATTTATTCATTCCTCCGTAAAATAATTCACAACGGAAAAGTAATGGAATTTCAACTGGATTCCCATCAGTTCCGTGATAATTTGGCATCCAACATTTATTCACCATTTAGTAATGTACAGCTAAATGGTCGCGTTAACGCCCCCAATATACTTTGGCGCCCCGGGCTGCCTCCGGGCTCGCCCTTGCCTCAGGTTGGCCCTGTCTATATGACATTTTCTTATCGTGACAGCATTTCATTAATTATATCATGTAAATGTCGATTGAGAAACTCGTTAAAAGTCACGATGTATTCAGTTGCTAGTTAGTTATGTAGTCAATAAATGGTAGTCAGATGTTTTTGAAAGAAGTATTAATTTTAACTAAGCACCTTATGAAAAATAATGCTCCATTTCTTTACATTCATTTTGAATTGTAGAATAACTTGAGTTGCAATAGAATTTCAGTTTTGAGTATTAGTGGAATGGTTTAATATGGGGAAAGCAAGGACATTATATAATGCACTCAAGGAATTGTGGATATTATTAAGTATGAATTTACGTTCTGCAAGTTTTTTTTTTTTTTTTATTCGATTCTCTTATTGTTTCAGAGGCATATCACAAACAGAAGCTTTCGGAGTTATTCCTTCTTCAGCTACCGAGAGAGAACTCACGTTTGTGATGTTTCTGTGTTGTTTTAGTGTTCTTTTACGTGTCGCTTTGACATCCCCAGGGCCTCTCCAACCTGAAGTCGTCCGATTGGTGAGTGTTCACTGGGCTTCCTCATCCCAACATCCTGTTGCCATATATATATATATATATATATATATATATATATATATATATATATATATGGGGGTGCCGGTGGTGTAGTGGTTAGGACGCTGGCTGCTACTAGCCCGATGCTTGAAAGTCATCGGGTACGAATCCTGCGCGAGTAGGATTTTTTCTCAAGGTCATCCGGCCCCCTGTTTGCGTGGTTTGAGGAGACCGCGAAAATTCAGCTGTTCCGTCCTTCGGAAGGGACGTTAAGCCGTTGGCCCCCCTGGTGTTCTTCGCAAGAGCAGGCAAATGCCGGCACCGGGTTTCCCTCCTCCCTTCTGTGTGTGTGTCCGGTGTGGAAGGCAACGGGAAACCACCACACCGTGTATGTATATTCCCTAGTCAAAGCCAATTAATTAGTTAATTGGTAGGACCTGTCGTAAGACAGAACACAAATGAATGAATGAATATATATATATATATAAACAAAATTTTAATTATATATTATTAATATTTTAATGTTTTTGCAACAAATTACTGCTGATTACTCCATTTTGGGGATGAGTGTATTCATTAGTGTTAGTATTCAGAACAGTAATAATTTTACCTTCAGCGTATAAGATGCAGGCTGATTTTGGGGATTATTTTTCTGGAGAAAAGTCTCACATGCAGAGAAATATGGTAGTTCTTGATCCAAATTTTTTTTTTAAACTCACTATATAAGAAGAAAGAGTTTGAGATCTAAAAATATCCTTACTATGTTACTGGGTAGAGCACGGGAAATTTCTTGAAGTTTAGTTGGGCAGTGTTATTAAAAAGGTTTAGAAATACTGATTTCAAGCTCCAACAATGTATTTAACTGGCTAAAATATTTCCTTATTACAGAAACAGCATTTGTGTTGTTCCATTTTTATCTCGCTTTTTCTTGTCAAAATCTGATCATCATACTATTTATTAAGTATGAAAGGATAGGAGATAATACTAATATCAAATCAAAGCAATAGTCTTAATTTTTACCACTTAAAGAGATATCTATTAGTATACAAGTGAATTGTGCATTTTTAAATTGGAAAAATATGGAACATTCATAATGAGAGAAAAAATATTTATTAATTTTACTATTAAAAAGTTTTGAATCATAGAGGCCCCTCACACACTTTGCACTGGGTCCCGCTATGTTCTGAAGACTCCTTATATTGAAATGATTATATAAATGTTAGAATTCTTCATCACTTAGTTACCTACCTCAAATGTGGGTTCATGTGAGATTTGCTTTCTTTGGCAAAATTAATTACCATTTATGCTGGCATATAAGTCTACCTTTGAAGCTCAAAAAAAATTCCGAAAACTTAAGGTCGACTTATACGCCAAATAAAAAATGTGACCCTTAAATAACAGATTTTAAAAATTAATATTTACGGATCATTTGATATTACAGCGTAGGTGATTGCCATTTTGAATCAGTTTCTCCATTGTTTACATATTGTCATTTATTTTAGAAGATTTAGGATAATAATTTTTATTAGTTAATAAAAATTAAAATTTTAACTTGTTTTTATTACTGAATCTCAAAAAGATTAACAATCTATTTGCAAATACAGGAATGAAGGATAAGTAGAAATACATTCTGCCAATAGATGGCAATATGGTATATGACTGATCTTTCTTAAATTAAACAAATGATTTAATAACTCAAAAATCAACTGCATTTTTTGGAAAAGTTTACATTTAGGTTTTAAAATCTATAAAATTCCTCGTATTCTTCATTCGAAGTTTTTTTAGCGAAAAATTGGGGATCGAATTATATGGCGAATATGTCTAGTTGTGTATTTACAATCCGAAAAATTGAGGTTGACTAACATGCCGGGTCAACTTATATGCTGGCATATGCAATTAAATTGGGTCACTTGAAATATTTAATTAATGGATTTGCTTCCATTTATGTTTACCAGTAGTCAACATTTACTGCTGAGCAGTCGACCAGAACTAATTTAGGACATTAATGGCAAAGAGTACAAAATAAATTTAAATAAAAAGTATTTTCAATGTTGAATTCAAAAGTTAAATAAAAGAAAAATGGATTGAAATTAGTTATATTTCAAGTCAATCTGCAAACATAAATTTACCAATATTTTCATCTTCTTTTAATAATATAACCAGCACTCAACAGATAGGGGAAATCTAGAGATATTTAAAGCTTCAATTAATGCCAGAGTGCTATTACTGTCTCTCCATAAATTTCAACAATTTTATTAGATCAACATACTTAGTACATTCTTGAAAGAATTGTAATCCAAAGATTTCTAATGAGAAATATTCTTTTGCAAAATTCAGTCAAAATAAACACTTACTTTCTCATATACGTAGTATATTGAGAAAGTATTGTTATCATGAAAAAATTCGACTTCGGGATTTTGATGGAAATAGACGTTTTAGGTGTCCCTGAGTCTATAAAAGTGGTTTTGACCATGCCATGTCTGTTCACTGTTCTAGGGCCCAATCATGTACATAAAATTGATATTTCATATTTGTGCAATATATCATCCTTTACAAACCCTTTACATAAAAATGATATTACACAAAAATTAAGTATAGTTTATTCTTGGCGATTTTAAGAAAAATTTTATTTACTCAAAAATGGCTCCAGAGAATTTGATTAAACTCAGTCCAGTTGTAGAGCCTGATGTCACAATAATACATTAGCCATATTTCTCTTGAAATCATTATATGGCATCCAGTTGCATTACAATGTATGCTAAGCTACCCTACCCAAGCCCTATGACATCACGCCTCCGCCGTGGTCCACTCAAAATCTTTCTACAGCTTAGACGGTTAAACTATTTTGAATGATATCTCATATTTATGGATAATACCATTCATAATAGACATTCTGAAGAGATAAATGATATTGAGCAGAAATTAAGGGTACTTTATTCTAGGATATTTTGAAACTAAATTCCATTTACTCAAAAATGGCTATAAGGATTTTGATTAAAATCCATCCAATCGTACAGCCTGATGTCACAAATAATACTTAATAAGCCATATATCCCAAAAAACTATTAAATATCGACCAGTGGCATTAAAAAATACACAACTACGGTTAACTTTGATAAGCGTTTTTTCTTTTATAAACTTACACAGTCGACCAAATGTATATATGTATATGGGAAAGTTTGTGCAATGTGTATTGCGCTATTTATTTTCTCTGTATTTCTGTATTGAATTCACATTTTTAATTTTTTCTTTTAGGTGCTTTCACTTGATGCAGATCCAGAATAGTCCAGGTTGAGCAGAGCAAGTGAAGGTGCATGCTGTTGAACAGAGCAGAGCCCTGCTGTGCAGTACCCAGTGTATATGCATCTGGGTGTGGGAGTAAAGAGATTTGGCTGGAAGATATGGGATGAGGGAATGATTTTTCCTAGTGGTTGCAAATTCTGGTTTGTTCATAATGGTGATAAATGGGATGAGAATGAGTATTAATTAAGAAGTGTTACATTTGGATTAAATGACCTTTCCTAATTTATGATTGCTCTTAATCATTTAGTTCATTATATTTGTTAAAGAAATGTAAATACAGTGAAACCTCAAACATTTCGTACCTAGGCATTGTGGACTCCATTATTTTTGATGTGGGTATTTTATTTTTCAGAATATCTGAATTCATTTTCTATTGGAACATAAGCAGCTCATATTTTATCAAATCTATAATTTGGATTAACCAATTTCATTTTGTGTATAAAATTTACCTAGCATCCTTCTATAAATTTAATTTCTTCTATTAGACATGAATTTGACTTAACATTGACATGAGTCTAATATTGTAGCAAGTTTCATAGAATTACAGAAGACCATATAAAAAGTCAAGTAGATTCTCCAAAGTTATACACCATCTTTTTGAACTTCGCATGCTTGCGGTTTGTGAATTTGCAACAAATTTTTATATGACCATTACTTTTTTGCACCAGCTATTAGCATTTCACGACATGCATTTGCGATGACAATAATTGTGAACTCCCTCTACTTTTTTGTTTTTAAGTTCAGTTTAAACTTTGGCGCCCTAGAAAAGGACTTTTTATTTTTATATTATATTTATAACTAGGTAAATAGCCTGTTTAAAATGGGCTAAGTTGTAAATGAAACAAAACATTGTTTTTAATAAATCACATTTATTTTTCAACCTTCTAAGTTTCTATTTATCACATCTTCAAAAATTTCTCATATCACAATATTCTTCGTAAATACCATATTATTGTTTAGCAATTTTCTCTGACTTGATGTATCACCAACAAAAAACTTCAAATTATTCTCATCTCTTGTTCTAGTCACTGTGACGTACAATTGACCATGTCCAAATACAGGTTCTTGCAAGTACATTCCAACTTAATCAAAGGTTTGACCCTGAGACTTATTTATAGGCATCGCAAAAGCTATGATAACTGGAAATTGTCTTCTCTTTAATACAAAAGGCAAACCTGAATCACATGGGGCTAAATTTATTCATGGAATAAACACCCTTTCTCCTTTGACTTCCAGTCAAAACTTCTGCATCTAGAAAATGTTGATGAGTTCCTCGGATAATTAATCTCGTGTCATTTAATAATCCTTTTCTTGGATTCAAATTTCGAATTAACATCACAACAGCTCCAACCTTTATTAATAACTTATGTAGCGGCATTCCTGATGGTGTTTGTGCATTTAAGAACTCCATAGCTCAACTGATCACCATTATCTTCTACTACAATTTAATCAACACTGATATTCCTTTTCATTGGAATTTATCAATTTCAAAACTTCATTATTCATTTCTGTAGCTTGTTTGTTCTTTGGTGTTAAAATTTCTTTTCGTGCAAGCTCAGAAACTGCTTACATCAATTTGATTACCATAAATTACTTTTATGAAGTTGTCATTCTCATTAAATTTCTCTGGAATTTCAATCAGATCTTCTGGTAAACCATCATTATTTGAAATTGATCCATTTCCAATGCATAGTGTCCAATCAACTGCATGAACGAAAGCTCTTCAACTTAATACTTCTACAAATCTCCATAGTGGTGAACTTTTAATGCATGTTTCAATGATGTGAGCTGTTTTCCCTCTTTGAATTACATTATCTGTCTGTCTGAAATCTCCCCAGGCAATAAAACTTCACCTCCAAATGGCTTTTCATTTTCCATAATTTCTCTTAACAAAACATCAATACAACATAAACCATTAGATGACAACATAGAGGATTCATCAATGATAATAAATCAACTTCTCTCGTTCTTTTAGCATTTTGTGAATTCTCATAGTTGACACAGAGGTTTCACTTAAAGGCACTGGCAATTTGAACCCACTATGTATAGTTCTTCCTCCTTTCAACAAATCGGCAGCTATTCCAGTAGTTGCAAAAGGCAATGCAATTTGTTCCCAGCCTCGTAAGTAACTCATTAATGTATTATACAAATGTTTTTCCTGATCCACCTGGTCCATCCAAAAAGAAAAATCTCTAGTTTGCATCAGCATCTTCTATGGTATTTATTATATGATCAAAAGCTGCTCTTTGTAAATGATTCAAGTTTCTTATTTTCTATGCTGATATTCCAACCTCCTCTTCTAAATTGAATTCCAAATCTCGATTCATAACAATTGACATAGGTCTTGGTAAGCCAAACTCAATGCAACTTGTTCTGTGTACTTTTAAAATTTCCTCAATCTCATTCAAAACATGATTCTTTATTACTTCACAACCTTCAAAATGTCTTTGGAAATCATTAGCCATATCTTCCCAAAAATCATTCCAAAGTTTCATTGGATCATTTGGATTATTGAAAACCAAAATCATTGCAAAAGTTTGTCTTAATTGAACTGGCATTTTGATAGTGGCAGCATCTTTCTCATTCTCTATCATCTTTTAGCAAATTTCCTCTTCTTGCAGCTTCTTCAAAAGTTGCACAAAGCACATCTTCAACTCTTTTCAAATCATCAAAACTTTGCGATTCTCTAATATGTAGTAGCAACAATCTCAAATAAAATCTTTCTCTATCTTTTGGACTAACTGAATACATTCTTGAAATGATTTTTTCTCCCCATCTGTCTTTGTCCATTTTGTTATTATTCCATTAAAAACAAAATGATAAGGAATTTGTGTATAAATACTGCCTTTTTTTCTCTATTCAATTCAAACCATGCTGTCAAATGTTTCTATTTGCAGCTCTTTGTTCTGCTTCCACTTCCTGACCTTCTACAAAATACATCATTTGTTCATTTGGTAAATGAACTGCTAATCTAATGATGGTGTGAGATTTATCATTAATTTTATTTTCCAACAATCGCCGCAGTGCTTCTGGTGCACTTATATATCTTGCATCTAACAATAAGTATCTTGACAATTCATCATGAATTAACACATTTTGATTATCTCTTATTGCCACATTTGCAGTCATATCCCTTATAGATGTATTTGTAAAGGTATTTCACAGATTTTATTGAAGTACAAACTTCAATATTGATATGACAATTGTATTTTAAGCTTAAGAACTTATTATAGGGAACAACATTTCTATTATCAACCTCATGAGCCCCAATTTGAGCAGTACTTCCTTCTCTTCTTTGATACAATGGATATCCATCAACATTTGTCTGATTTTCATTTATAAACTTTTTGCGATACTTTTTTGTACAAATGCCATCTTCCATACATGGTGCATTAGAATTTGCATCACCACATGGACCATGTACCATACATCTGCTCACAATCTCAAATAATCTTGGCTCATTTTCTGTATTAGGAAACTCAGCACAAATAACTTTGTCAATCATTTCTCTTCCTTCAATTTTATGAACTTCATTCAAAATCAAGAGTAAATGTACGTGTGGTAAACCTCTTTTCTGAAATTCAATTGTGTAAATAAAAGTCAAATGTCTACCAAAAATATTTATTTTTAATAGATCTTCTTTTAACTCTTTCAACTTGAACTTGAACACCATTGCAACTAAATCAGGACGATCACATGGTTGCTGACCTGGCAAAATTTCAAGTTTTAAATTCTGATTTCATACAAAGGATGAAATTTAATCAAATTTTCTTGAAATGATTCATGTATTGAGAGGAAGCTAGTCAATTTTAGCTTATAAGTTCTTTTAGAATTCCATCTATCGAATTTACTTGATATTTTTCTTCATAAATATTTTTTTATCATTTCCAATTATGGGAATAATTTTGAAACGAGAAAAAGTCTGCTATGACCGGGAATCGAACCCGGGTCTTCCACTTGCCGGGCGGATATTCTACCACTGAACTATATATCAGATAGTTCAGTGGTAGAATATCCGCCCGGCAAGTGGAAGACCCGGGTTCGATTCCCGGTCATAGCAGACTTTTTCTCGTTTCAAAATTATTCCCAACATTACAGCTTATGCCTGTCTGCATAGGATCTTTAGATCACTTTATTCCATTCATTTCCAATTATGAGTTATGATTGAGAGCAATTGTGAATTCTGATAATATTTTTAAACCAAACGTGACAATTCTTCCCATTTTAATTACTATCATTTTTTATGAACAAACCAGAAGTAGCAGTAACTGGGTCTGATCTTTCCTCATCCCTTACTCTGCAGGGCTGTATACAGACTTCTTTACTCCTGCACCCACGTTTGAAGGGGATGAAGGGGTGAGGGATTTTTTCCCTCACCTCTTTTGGGAAGAAGAAACATGGAAAAAATAATTGTTCTTGTAATTGTCATGTATTATCTATTGTCATGTTTTCTGGACTCCAGGAAAAATTCTAAGTCCAGGAAAAATTCTAAGTCCAGGAAAAATTCTAAGTCCAGGAAAAATTCTATGTACAGGAAAAATTCTATGTACAAAGGAAGAAAAAGACATCAAATGGAAAATAAGTTTCTTTATCGTTCTTTGTGTACAATTCATAGCAATGCAATAAAAGAATACAAATTGAACCTCTGTTTTTCAATTTCCTATTAATAAGTCCATGCAATTGTCCCGGCCACTCTTTTAGGTATGTTGGACTTAGGGTGATTTTTAGGCACTTTTTTCTGCTGGGAAAATCCTCGCAGTCGCCCCCAGATCACTGCTCCAGCTGAATTTCTTGCAGCATTGCTGTCCATTCACCCGCCAGATCACTGCATCAGCTGAATTTCTTGCAGCATTGCTGTTATCCCTTCTTGTTTCCTGTCTACTGCTACACCTCTTCTGGTTACTCCATTGCTTAGGACTCAATTTCTTCATTTCACCCTACAATTTGTTGAAATTGTTTTGAAATAAGAAAGCACTTTCACTACTACAGTAACCCCCTTCATGCTAATGCCTCCTGTGGTCAAGAGAGAATTGGAGCCAATTAATTCAACTTGTGAGCAGAATACTCTATGAATAGAAAACAATGTCAGCAGTATTGAATAAAAACAAATTACCCAATGCAATTCCTACACCTATAAAACAAATTCTGGATAATGAAGTTTTGCATGAAATTAATCTTCTCAATCCTGACAACATCAGAAAGAATTTCTTAAAACCATGACAGGAAATAAAATTTTAATACAACTTCTTAAATCAACTGCAATATTTAACTCTGTCAAATCCATTGGTAATAATGGATTTGTTGCATTTTATTAATAAAATGCAATATTAGTTAGCAGATTAAAGCATTTTTAGCCTGCATGCTATGAAGTAAAATGAAGTGATGGAATAATTTAATTTTATATCAGCAAGGCTTGAGCTCGCATATTTGATAGATCATTCAGAATAATCTTGCTTGCATAAAAAAATTATATCAATAACTAAGCAGTCAATGTAAGAAGAAATGCTATACAGAATTACAAATATCTATTTGCTCTTACACAAAATTAAGCTGAGTGATGCTACATTATAAAACTGATGTTGAGAAAATTTCATAGGTTCGTAGAAAAGTCACTAGTATGTGTTTAATATTAGTTATATCCAGGTAAATATGGTAAATGCATAAAATTTAATGATTCGATAAATTTATCAACCATGGAAATAGAAATTGCATTGCATAACTCAACACTGCTGACATTATTAGGTCACCATTCACAGAATAGACTGCCCCTAGGATGTCTTAAGTCTTTCACAGCCAAATTATTAATATTAGGCAAATTCAGCAAACAAATCATTTTCATCATTAAAAGTGGCCAAGAAATATAAATATTTTTGTAAAAAAAGTTAACTATATATATACCAATAAATTATCATTATTACAAAATATATTTTTTTAATTGATATTTGGAAAATTGATATGAAACTTGTATAGTATTTCATAGAACATTTTGATACAATTAAGCAATTTATTATTAAATTTAAGAAAAGTCAAACTCTCGGCGGCTTCACCAAAATTATTGTTCAGCATAAATAAAAATGCGATAAATACTATAATGTATTTTTCCAAGTCCCTAAATCTTTAGAATACATGATAGCATACAAAATATGGGAATTATAATGGTAGGAATAATTTAGTGAAAAGTATAACACAGAATGGCCATGAAAGAGCTAATTCATCCCAATCACATCTCAACCAACAGGAGGCATTAATATCATACAGATTTAGAATTGCAAAACCTCTCAAATTGGAATCAGAATAACTACTCTAGATTTATTGATGATACCAAGAAAATGAGCTTTCCACAATACATAAAAGCAAAGAACCTCACAATATGATTTCACTAGATCCTCTGAACAAGCCTCACCCATACTCTCAATTTATGCTCTCTCTCCTTTAGAATACCTCCCCTCAGGGCCGGATTATTCACTAGGCACGTGCCTAGTGGCCCCCAAGTAAGGGGGTCTGAGCTTAAGAATTCCCGTCGGCCGTGTACAAAAGTTGAAAAGAATTGAATCAACTTGTCTATAAAATGATTATAGCATATATTTTCTTCTATTCTACAAACAATCAACTCTTACAAACAAAACAGTCATAAGTTTATTTTTGACTATTTTAATTTTAAATACACTGTTTTAGACATAGGTAACCAGGTAACTTTCCACACTCATGAACAGGCAGTAGAAACCATGAAGTGTATCAGATTGCGTGATACACTGGCGAACTACATTTTACCATATTTGCAACATTGTTGCAAGCACAATAATGTTGTGGTAACATTTTAAAATTTTAATCAGTTTAAAAGTAACCTTGAGTTCAAATTACAAAGATGCAAAGTTTGGAAATATATATTGTATTTGGAAAGTGGCAGCGCCTGGCACCCTCAGGCTGCAGCCCATTAGTTAAGGTGACCCTGACAACATCAAATCAAAATCAACTTCTTCTCTCCCTGCCACGAATATTAGTCGAAGTACATACTCAAATGCTGATCAGAGCTGCTTGAAGAGATAGTACCTACTAAGTAGAGGTTCTATACCTACTAAGTAGTTCATGTTTTGTGATAACCAGACCATGTACAAGTTCGTATTTTGAAGGATTAGCCTAAAAAATGAAATGTCCTTATTTGAGTGGAGCCGAGAAGCATAAAATCAAATTAAAGAAAATGAAGGAAACTACAAAAGATCTGAGGCCACTTACAAATATGAGGTTCGAACTAGAGAGGAAACAATGACCTACCACTAAGCAATCTTTATCAACAGATCCGGTGATAGCCGATAGAAGAGAAACGGAAAATTCTGAAAACAGTAAAACCATCAGAAACACAGGAAAAACGTGTCAAGGAAGTGGCACAACCACCACAAGAACAAGATTGTATTCCAGTACAAGCTTCTGATACTAATGTATTTAGTGACGATCTGGCTGAATGGGAAGTATGTGATGAATTTATTGAATATCTAGTTCTAAAAGGTAACATTCCACAAAATATCAAGTTTGACAATATGGACATCATAAAATCCACATCACAAATTTGTGGCTCCAGCTCCAAACAGAGGTTCATTTCAAAATCAATGTTTAAACGAAAAATGAAGAATGGGGAAT
Organism: Tanypteryx hageni; assembly: GCA_028673005.1. Lineage (NCBI taxonomy): Eukaryota > Metazoa > Arthropoda > Insecta > Odonata > Petaluridae > Tanypteryx > Tanypteryx hageni. The sequence goes on from CM054112.1 coordinate 126,379,057, forward strand.
AAGTTGCCCACACCTGGTGTATGCAAATTATTCTCTTCTTCTTATGATCAATTTATTACTGGATTTAATAATTGGAAGGTAGATTAGCAAGTCATGAAAATAGCTATAGTCATTCGGAATCTCAATGCACCTGGTATATTCGTTCAAAGAAAAAATGCACAGAATCTGCATTTAGTGAAAGTTTTGAGCAGGAATGCGAATATTGGAGACATTTGCTACACAGTATTATTGATGCCATTCTTTTTCTTATTCAACGTGGACTTGCATTGAGAGGACAAAATGAGCATATTGGATCAGTGGAGAATGGGAATTATCTAGGGATATTGGAGCTGTCAGCGAAATATGATGTATTTTTAGCCAAACACAGAGCGATATGCAGATTCTGGACATGGTAATGTTTCTTATTTATCTTCTACCATTTTTGATGAATTTGTTAGTATTATAAGTGATTATATTCTGGAAGGAGAAGAAACAGAAAGTACTTCAATAGGGAGGGGAGTGAGACAGGGTTGTCCTATTTCACCAGCGATATTTAATATTTATGCAGAAACAATAACAGAAGAAGCGTTGATGGAAGAGAAAGGATTTAAGATAGGAGGTGAAAGTATTACCACCATTAAATACGCAGATGATCAGGGCTTAATAGCAGAAGGCGAGAAAGAGCTTCAGAGGATGACAGACAGACTAGTGGAGGTTGGCCGACAATATGGAATGAAGATCAATACAGAAAAAACGAAAGTCATGGTGGTTTCAAAGGATCATAAAGAATTAAATATAATGGTAAATGGCAAAAAATTGGAACAAGTAAGTAGTTTCAAATATCTTGGCAGTATTTTAGCACAGGATGGAAGTAGTACACAGGACATCAGAAGTAGGATTGCAATGGCAAAAGCAGCATTTAACGAGAAGGAGCTTCTCACAAGCAAGAAAATAAATTTAGAAACAAGGAAGAAATTAGCAAAATGCTACATATGGAGCATAGCTCTTTATGGTGCAGAGACGTGGACGGTAAGGAGAAAGGAGGAAAAATATTTAGAAAGTTTTGAGATGTGGGTATGGAGGAGGATGATGAAAGTGAAATGGACAGAGAGGAAGAGAAACAAAGAAGTATTAGAAATGGTGGGAGAAGAAAGGATGCTAATAAAAACAATAAGGAAAAGAAAAGTAAATTGGATAGGGCACATATTGAGAAGACAGTGTTTACAAAGGACGATCTTAGAAGGAAAAATTAGTGGAGGAAGAGGGAGAAAAAGAATAGGAATATTAGAGAATATAAACCAGGGATATAATACTTATAGAGGTATAAAAGAGGCTTCTAGGGAGAGAGAGAAATGGAGGCAGCGATTCAGTTAAAACCTGTCTTCGGACAGAAGCATGATGATGATGATGATATTCTGGAGATAATTTTGACAGAGTTAAAAAAATCAAAATATTTTAGTATAACAGTTGATTCCACTCCCGACTTGCAACACGTAGACCAACTCACTTTCATAGTGTGGTATGTTGATCCTGAAAATTTAGTTGCTGTGGAGAGGTTTCTCAAATTTATACCTATATCTAGTCACAAGGGAAAGGAATTGGCAAGTATAATAATAGAATATTTATCTGACTGTGGCATCGAACTTATAAACTGCCGCTCTCAATGTTACAACAACGCTGCCAATATGTCGGGAAAATATCAAGGGGTTCAAGGTATAATTAAAGAATACAATCCTCTGGCTGATTATAAACCTTGAAGTGCTCACATTCTAAACCTTGTTGGTCTCACAGCAGCTGGTATTTGTGTGGAAGCAGTGTCATTCTTCGGAATCGTTCAAAGAGTGTACACATTTATGTCAAGTTCTACGTAAAGATGGACTCTCATGATTAAAAACTTTAAGTCACATTCAGGAAGTAATAAAATAATTTAAGTAAAGGCACTTTCTGACACAAGATGGTCTGCAAGATATGGCACTGTAAAGGCACTCAAAATAAATTATTCCGGTATTATTAGTAAGTTGAATGTTCTCAAGGACAATCTTGAACGAAATAGTGAGACACGAGATGAAGCTAAGAGTATTTTAACTAAATTGTATGAATTGGAAACAGTCTTTCTTTGTATCTTTTGGAGTGATATTTTAGAACGCATTCATCACGTAAATCTACTTCTGCAAGCAAAGGGACTCACACTAACGAGTGTTGTAGAACACATGAAAACTTTAATAGAATTCTTTAAGATACTTCGAAATGATATCTATCATTTTGAGAAAGAAGCTAAGCAATTGAAAGCATTAATTCAGAAAGAATATAGCCATGATATAGATAACAATGAGCCTCATTATAGGACTGAAAACAAAAGAAAGATAAAGCGAAAATTTCAAGATGATGAAACTTTACTACATGAACATATATTCATGCCTAAAGAAAATTTTAAAATACAAACATTTATGGTTATTCGTGAGTTTAATAGTGGAGATGGAAAAACGCTATGCAGCATATGAGCACATACAAAATAAGTTCGCTTTTCTATTTGTATATAATAATAAAAATCTAGAATATAAAATAGAAGTGTCAAAAAATCTCATTAATAAATATAGAAACGATTTAGAAGATGAGTTGGAGAATGAAGTTACTTTTGGTCCCAATAATCGTTTTGGTAAAAATAAATTTTTTATTGGGTGCTTTTATCATCCACCATCTAGTGATATATCCGTTTTACAGAACTGTGTTTCATCTGTCTTACGTGTTCTGCCTCTTGGTACAGTAGTGCTTTTTGGTGACTTTAATTTGTCAATTAATTGAGATATGCTTACAGGGGCATACCTAAACATGTGCATGATGAGTACTTTATTGAACATTTATAACCGCACTACATCTCTCTCAGTACAATCTCCACCCTACCCGAGATATGGCAACCTTGGACCATGTACTTTCTACTATTTCTCCTGCCTGGTCGGAATATTTTCGACAGTGACCACGCTTCCTTGGATGTCATTTTCAAGCTTCCCACAAGGAATAAACCCCGCAGTGTACCTTTCCCCCCCTCATAGACCTTTTTACGCATAGGCTAAAGTTCGTTGGGATGACGTTAACTGCTGCCTTAACCTCCTCCCCTGGAATTTGCTGAATTCCTTCCCTCTTGATGAAGCAGTCTCTTTCTTTTATGACTTGCTCAATGCTGTGCTGTTTGACTTTGCTCCACTGGTGAAGCCTAAATCTAAAAAGTTTCCTCCCTGGTTTAATTTCGATGCAATCCATTACTTGAACAATAAAAATCGTGCTTGGTATTTGTGGAAAACACATCCTAGTGATGAATCACATAAAGTATTTACTGATTTGCACCGTTATTCCAAATCTTTAATCTGGCATGATTATTCAGATTTTGTTAAAAATATTTCTGATTCTATTCCTGTCAACCCTAATAAATTTTGGTGTTTTGTTAATGGCTGTAGAAACCGTTCTAGAATTCCTAATGAAGTTCATTATGGTAATACTAATGGAACTTATATCTGACATTTTTCTTAAATATTTTTTGATTGTTTATCCACTTTTGATAATTCTGTTCCTAATCTTAATACTGATAATTCCAATTCTCCTGTATGCAATTATTCATTATCTCAACTCCAAACCACCCCTGTAGAAGTTTCTGAATTTATTTGTAAAATCTCTCCCCATCGTACTCCTGGATCTGATGAAATTAGCCCTTTATTTATTCGTAACTGCACCTCCTCTCTTTCTATTCCAATAAGTCTTATTTTTAATCGATGTTTTTCGTTGGGTATTTTCCCTTCTCAGTGGAAATTTGCCAATATAGTTCCTGTCCATAAGTCTGACTCAAAATCTGATGTTGCTAATTACTGCCCTATATCTATCCTGCCTATTTTTTCTAGTATTTGTGAAAGAATCATCCTTAACCGACTTTACTATTTTACATCCCCTCACCTATCAACTAGGCAACATGGTTTTCTTTCAGGCCACTCTTGCCTAACTAATTTAGCAGTTTATCAACACCATGCTGTTGATGCCATAATAAATAAGGCTCAGTTAGATACTGTCTACTTGGACTTTTCAAAAGCTTCTAATTGTCTAGATCATAAATTATTGATTTATAGACTTAGTCAACGGTAATGTAATTTTCTTAATTTGTTAAAAAGTTTTTTAAATAATCGCGTACAACGTGTTGTCTTGGCTGGAATTGCTTCAGACTGGTCGACTGTCACTTCAGTAGTCCCACAAGGGAGTGTCTTAGGACCTTATTTATTTAACTTATATGTCTACGATCTGGCTACCCTTATCCCTTCTTCCACAGCAGAAATATTGTTTTATGCTGATGATTGTAAAATTTTTAAAGTGATTTCTAGTATGGCTGATTGTGTGTCTTTCCAATCGGCACTTAATCTGGTTGTTAATTGGTGTGATCTCTGGAAACTTAATTAAATTTAAATAAATGTAATGTAATGTCCATCTCCCTTCTTAAAAATGTTGTAAATTTTAATTATAGACTAAATGTTGTTCCATTGGCTAGAGTGCCCAAACAGAAAGACCTTGGTGTAGTCTTTGATACTAAACTTGGCTTCTCTCATTATATTTTGGAAAAAAAATAAAGCAATGTCATCTTGAGAATTTTATATCGTTTTACAGACATTACCGATCCACTGGCTCTTAGAATATATTTTTCTTCTTTCATTTTACCTATAGTTAACTACTGTTCACCTATTTGGACTATGTCTTTTGTTTCCAACATTGCCTCTTTGGATTGTGTTATCAATTTTTTTCTGAGAATTGTTAAATCCCATGTGCCCTCTTTTCGTCAACTCTCTAATAGTAATATTTTATCTTCCCTTTCTTTGGATTATCTCTCTGTTTATCAAACTAAGTCTGATCTTTCATTTATATACAATATACTAAATTCTATTGCTGACAGTCCTGAGTTACTTGCTCAATTTAATTTCCGTGTTCCTAATAGATCTACTCGTTCTTCTTTCTTATTTCACCTCCCCACCCCTAGAATTTTGCTTGCTAAATGTTCTCTTTTCTTTTGTCTTCCCTCTTTTAAATTCACTTTCCCCTAATTTAGATCCTTTCTCAATGTCCAAAGAGTCTTTTATTAAAAATAGAATGACATGTTGTCGCACTACTTAATTTTATTGACTGCTTTTTGCTTATCCTTAAACTGCATCGAATTTCATCATATATTGTTTTGTACATTATTTTGTTAATCTTTGCGTGTTTAATTTTTCACTTTAAATTGGCATTTTTCCCATATGTGGAAAAATGAATAAATAAATAAACATGTGATGCTGCAAGTCCAAGACCAGAAATTACTGGAAACGGAAAATGATAATCCTTCAAAAATCATGGAAATCATGAGGAGAATTTTAACAGAAAAATGCTTTCCGAATGTTACCATCGGTTTTAGAATATATTTGACAATGCCATGTTCAGTCTGTGAAGAAGAGAGATCTTTTTCTAAATTATCAAAGATAAAAAATGAAAAATGGACAACAATGTGCCAAGCACGTCTAAATACACTAAGTTTAATTTGTATAGAAAATGATTTAGCAAGAAAAATAGATTTTTCTGAATTAATAAAAAGATTTGCAGCATCTAAAGTGTGCAAAGTACCTTTATAAATTAAAATAGAAATGTAAATATTTTTTATTTGTGATAAGATTATTATATTTCTCTTCAATAAAAATATTTTTCAATATGTATTATTTTTGTTTTATACTATTTATTACTATACACAAATTTTAAAGAGGGCCCCGGAAGAGTGTGTGCCTATGGGCCTCAGAGTTCATTAATCTGGCACTGCCGCCCCTGCATTCGCATTTAATCCTTTTAGTGCCAGACATATGTATATTCATTTATGTAATATCATAAAATAGTTTTTCCGAAATTTAACTTGCAAAGATGTCATTTCACAAACGTATGTTTACAGTAACTGAATCATTAAGCACATTTTAGGCTAGTCAATATTTTTCATTAAAAATTATTTTTTAATTTCATGCTTCTCTCCAAATCCTAGCAATATGTTGATGGAAGAGTTTGTTATGGAGATCATCACAAGCTTTTAGCACATAATAACCACTTCATTCTTTCTAAAATTGTGCAAATACAGCATCAATATAATATTTTTACTTTATGCCAATGTTAATCGTGGTTGCATGAATATGAAAATGAAGGGGACAAGTACCTATTTATTAAAACTCTGTTAATATGTCATATCATTCAAACAAAAGATATTTCAGCAAATGTGACAAAGAAAGTTGGCAGTATTCTTTGCCAAAAAATGTAGTATAAATTGATTTACCTAACATTTTATTTTAGAGTGATTTTTATAAACAAAGGAGCATCTTAAATTCACAGTGATGTGAAATTACTCTAAGAGTGAATGGATGCTTTTGTAACATAGTTCATATTTGTACCTTTCTGGCTTAATTGATAGCCTTTTAATTATTATGTGAATAATTTAACTGGTTAATTATTTAAGTTCCTTTATAAATTAATAAGCAGCAGTAATAAAAAATATTTCAGTGATAAAGTGACAATTTTCTGTTGAAACTTTTTGCATCGACTAACATTAGGTTAAACTAAGGTCAGATACAGTCCAAGGATCAGAACATTTTCGACAAATACTTATTGAGAGCTTGTTTTACTTTTCTAGCCCATCTGTAAGTTATTTTATGTTGTACCTTTTATTTTATGTTTACAGAATCTTAATGAATAATAATGCAATAGATTCCTTCAGACATGGTATTCATTTGAGTGTATATGGCATGTGATCTGTTTTTACCTGCATAAATTTATACATTATTTAAAAGGCATTATATAAAACTTTTGCCTCATCAATTATCCATCCCAACCCAAGTTCCAATCAACATGGATAATCAGGGCTTTACTGTATTTCTAAATTGACAATGTTTTGCAGTAAATACATGCAATATAGTGTATTCTACATAAGTGACAAATATTAGCTTTAAGTCTTGAAATTTGGAAGAGACGAATTTTTTTGTTAAGACTGCAGAATGACTTCAGGCAATTGCAAATGGGGGCTTGACATTCAAAGGATTAATACTTCATCATACACACAACCACCCTAACTCTCAACTTAGGCTCTCTCCTTTAGAATACCACTCTATCTCCTGAATATCCCTGGATTCACATTCAAAAAAATATCACAGAATCAAGAACCTGAAAACAGTTACTTTGTATGAATGACAGATATGGCCTAGTCTACTCTTTGGCTATATGAGTAATATACTGATGCTCCCCAACTTATGGACGTCCGACTTATGGATTTCCAACTTTACGGTTTTAATTCCCATTAATTGAAAAAAAATTCCAAGACTCAGAAATATTCTGTAAGTGCATAACATGAGCAGTTTGGGAACTACTTGTCATTGCGTTTGGAAGAAAGTGTTACCCTCATCGTGTGTCAGAAGAAGAAGAGGCATCTCAGTATTGTTCCACATCACCTCATGGATGTATCTTGACTTCCATTTGTGTATATCTCGGATTATTTTTTTTGAGAGGCAGTTCCAAATTATGGAATTTTTGACTTACGAAGGGAATTCAGTTATCCATCCATAGGTTGGAGAGGATCAGTATATGATCTATTGATTTCAAGCAATAAAGTGAGTTGCATGATTTATTTAAGCATATACAGTATACTGCTGATTATTCTTGTACTTAATATTATGAAACTGCTATTTACACAACTTTCACAAAGGGCATTTTCCTTTTGCTTATTTAACAGTGATATATAAACTCCAAGTGAAGGCATGCCATCTAGGCAAATAATTTGTGCATGACCTATTAAATTCGTAAATATGTATATTATAATTACATATTTAACTTCAAAAGTTTAACTTGGAGTATAGAAACAAAGTTTCAGATAACTTTAGTATGGAGGATATAAGGGGAGTATGAAATTCATATACTATTTTGCTTAATTTCAGAGAGAAAAATATCCAAGTAAGCTGTAATGTTTGACAGAAATAATGTAAGATTTGCTAACTCACAATTTTGCCAATCATTTGAGTAACATTTGTCAAGGCTTCATGAACTATCATCAGAAATAAACTAAGCATCCTGAATCTCTAGTTAAAATTTACCATAATGTAAAATAACAGGCTACATATTCAATTTTCACAGCATTAGGAATAAATGCAGACCAGAAATTAAAAAAAATTAAATTCAAGATTAATTTAACAAGTTCACTTGAAGCAGAAAATAAATCGTCATTTCTCAGAAAATTGCCAAATTAATTTAGAGTATGATTTAGTGTTATTTATCTTAGGACAATTTTGAAATTTTTTTATTACTCATGTTTTTCATATTTATATGGTTAGTTTGTAACTCACGAATATACTGCATATACATATATTGATGAACCACTGACTGCTTATACACATCTAAGATTCAAAATAATGATTCTAATATTTTCTATTCAATATTTTAGTTGCTGATAGCCTAATTCCTAAGTTATCACAGCTACCTTGGCTGAGTAGAAAACTAAACAATTTCCATGGTGTGATTATATTACTCAGACCATTATTCGCAATAACTGCAGTAACTTATCATAAAACCAGCATCTTACAAAATCCAATTTTGTGATCAACTTTCCATAAAGAATAAAATGCAGAATGAAATAAAAGTATAAATGCTGTAATAGACATTGTCTCACAAAACTATTTCATTTAAATCTTCTCAATTAATATTACACAATCTAATATCCTATTTTATACTGCACACATGCATATTCATGATCATTAAATTATATTGTAATTGACTGCTGGAAAATATCTTTCGTCAAAAATAAGTAACGTTGCATTTCATAGAGTGAACCTATTACTAGCTGCATTTACCAATACTTTGCCTAACTTCTGTTAATGTAGCATAAATGCTTATGCTATTTATTGCACCAGGTGATCAAAAATGTAAAATTTTCTATTAGTTTCGTTCAGTAAAATTACTGCTTCCAAACAACTTTTGCCTGAACATGCAAAAATATATTTTAGAAAAATACGGTAAAATGTTTTACATTCCAAAAACTATTGCCTCTGCATGAATAAATAGATCAAAAGAACCCATTGGAATGTCACTTGACAACTTGAAATATAAACAGGAATATCAAATACAACAATTAAACTGATAAATACTACATGTAAAGTGGGAAGCTCATTTCTTGTAATTTGTAACAACAAGTTATTACACTCACCCCTATTCTTCCTTGGTTTTGCAAAAGAGAACATGACCAGGAAGAACCTGGATGCCAGCTGAGCAGTAGACTGCATGTCCAGAATGACTTGGAGCCACACTTCTGTAACAACAACAGGATCAAATCAGAAATCTTACACCACAGAATATCCTGTTGATATTAAGGAACATTGTTATACTCTTACTTTCCTCATGTGAAATCATTCTAACATTTTTCAGAATTAAATTTCATGTTACTCTTTAATTTGAAGATTTTAAATGAAGAAATGGAATAAAATTACCTTTTTGTACATTTATCAAAACATCATTTCTAAGTTGCTCAGGTAAACCATTGTCCTTGGTTAAGAATATGCTTGAATATTTATTGATTACAAACTTTCATATCAACATAACTAAACACGATTGATATTTTCCATAGATAAATATGTGCATTAATAATTTATGAACTGCTCTAAAACTAGGAAAATGTCATCTCTCACTCAGTGGAACAAAATCTGTGCGATTAAAAATTCAGAGAAAATGTGCAAAAATGTGTGATGCTGCATCCATCCCAAATGATGGTCTGTCTTAATTAATACAAAGCAATGGTATGATCCCATTAATATTCACCTCAGGTTTACTATCTCTGCATAACCAAGTCTTTTATTTCCAATTTACTCTTCTCAGAACATAAAATCACATGACAATAAAAATTTCTTTATAGAGCCATTAACCTGTTAACACACATCAAATTTGGTATGGTTAGCAACGTAGTAAGAAGTTGTAGATCCAGGCCAGAATGTAACAACACTACCTTAGACTTTGATAGTTGTAGGAATAATTAATTCATTATAAGCCAAATAGGATAAATTTTATATTTATTATTACATGCACTGAAGTTTCAATTCTAAAAGAATATTTTATGAAATATCTATAACAAAGTATCACCCCTCCCTTACTACAGATGAACTACAGGATGAAATACTGGCCAAACTGTAATTTATATTGTAGGTTTTTCCAGCTATCTATCAAATTTTCATTTGTCTAACTAATAATGAGAAAACTGATTTAGTGTTAAAATTTAGAAATATTAAAGAATTCAATCACTTTTCCCCATGCTAGTGTGTGGATAGGAATAAGAAGTTAGCTAACAAAAAGCCTTTTTTACCAAAGGAAGCAATCACAGGAATTTGAACCAAAGATATTTTACATTGAAGAAAATTTGAATATAAGGGGATCAAGTTATTCTTCCTTAGACAAAAGAAATATAACTAAAAGCAATACATTATTAAATCACTTACTTCCCCAAACAGCCCTTTCTAAGGTAAGGAGGACAACTAACTAAACAAAGACGTTAACATGTTGAGCACAAGCTAAGATAAGCTGTCTGAAAATTTGGGTATACCCTATCTTCCATATTTATTAAGATATTATGATCAATCTGATTGATGGAAAAATAAAATATGTTCATTTACATAATCTTTAAGCATTTGCTTAAAACTAAAGAGTAAATACTTATTAGTCAAAGCAAACTTTTATTCACTTAGTTTATTCTTTTAGCAATTGCTTCTGGTGCTTTCTTTTGGCATTTACTAAATTTTTATTCTCTCAGTTCAATGAGTAAAAGGAGATCAGAAATCTAAACTCCTACCAAGCAAAGTGCAAAAGGCTGGTGTAATGTTTGGGAGGTATTAAAATAAATCCAGCTGCAAATGCAAGCAAGATATCTATTTACTTAGCTTTGCTTTAATTGATTCAATGCTAAGGCAAAATAATCAAAATCCACATAAGCAACACTAAATATTAACCTTGCTGCCTAATAAGCAAATGATGTTACACCTAAAGAGCTCACAAAATACTGCCATACAAAAAATAGTTGCATGTTCGCCATAAACATTTCAGTCTCGAGAGAAAAAAGAGATGCCAATTAGAATGATTTTTACCTAACACAGTGTAAAGCGAGTAAGCATAATACGTGATCATGTAAGGACATCCACACTCATGTACACTATAATTCCCTATTCATTAGTAAATTGTATTGCTTCCAACAAATGCCATGTCTTCCACGAATTACAGTTTACCCAATTTACATTGAAAAGAGAAGTTAGTTCAGTTTCCTTACCTTTACAGAGAAAAATCCTTCAATGGAAGGATATCACTCTCTAGGGTGCTGGAAATACTTTTTCTTAAGATGACCACCCTGAATATGGACTTCATCACAGAACAGATGTATCACGGGCACAATGAAGTTTACACAACTGCAAAGTTTCAAGGAGTAATATTGGACATTATTATAACATGCATAATAGCTAAAACCTTTAATAAAAATTCAACAAATAGCGATTATTGTTTAGGTATTGTAAAAATGTAACCAAGTAAATACAAACCAAAAATATTTTAACACGACTGTTGGCATACCTATAACATTAATACTCGTAATAGAGACCGCTGCTTCATCTGCAACAAGGGGCACAGTTGACGAAGATTATGATTAGTACCTTCCGCCGACCATAAGAGGTCGCTAAGGACAGAGACCCAAAATTTTGGAGGGAAAATATCAAATTGCTCTTAAGTCAAAGCTGACTTTGTCAACTGCGGTCAGTTTCGAGGTTTCCGACGTTACGCATGGTTACGCACGGCTAAACTTCGATTTTTAAAACACTTATAAATGAATCAATTGAGGCACAACACAATTGTAATTAAACGATGAATCGGCTAATACAAAAGGAAAAAATAATCGGCAATAGGCGTTGAAATAGATATTGGTATTCTTTGTTCCAGGAGGTTGATGCGATTTAAGATTGAAGGAAAAGGTTCCCTGAAAACACCAAAACCACGTGAAGAACCACAGCAGGTGTGCCTCAAGTAAAGGTTACGGTAGGGGTGGGGGTGGGTAGGATTTAGGAAGGAGAAGCTCTGAGGGCTGTTCGGGAAATCGGTGGGAAGGAAGACGCGTCAGCGATGCAGAGTAATTTCTCTAGTGCAGGGATCGGCAACCTTTTTCACAAGATGAGCCACTTTTTCGAATTATGCGATCGTCCCCCCACCTCTCCTTACCTTGACGTCCTTTTACTTTTTCTGAATATCTCAGTAAAACAGACGTGTCTTCTAATAATACGCCCATACCTTTTATTCTCTCTATTTTCTATTAAAATAATTTACAAAGCCAATTTCGTTCGGGAATCTTTTAGGTGTTTTAACGGGGAGAGTGGCTCTCAGGAGCCGTAGGCAAGTCCTTAAAGAGCCGCATGCGGCTCAGAAATACTTCCGCCGAGGTAAGCAGTCTGGAGGAGTGGTTTATAAGCGGAACGTGGAGGAAATATTACTGTATATATTATACGCGAGTACATCGAAAGTTTTAAGAATAAAGCGTCTATTTCTGTAATTTTCTTTGCACGCTCTCAACAAGTAATTATAAAATACGAAAGCATTGAATAAACCAGTTTTCGGAGAGGACACTCAGGCGAGACTCAGTTATCTCGATCACGATATTCTAAGGCAGAAGATGACGTCGAAATGGTAAATGCAGTACAAACTCATTAATAGAGTAATATATGATTAAAAGGGCAATGATCATAGTAATTCATCTATACATAGGTGGGAAAACTCCTTTAGCCATAAAAGTTTATAACAACCCGATGCATTTCGCCCACTAAGTGGGCATCTTCAAGGACGTACTTCACACGACAGTGACTGAAGTCAACATGTGATTTTTCATCTTTGTGGTTCTCTACAATAATAATTCTACACAATAGCCTCTGTTAATGGGACTAAACTGTATACCAGGCACTCTACCCGTGACCCTGTGTTTGGCCTTCCGAAAGATCTTTTCGAACTAACACTTCCAACATATGAAAAAGTAATAAGATTTTTTCTTTATGTGCAACACAATATAAGCGAAGAAAGTGCTGCTTGGAACCATACCTTTCTCGAGATTTCAAGAATCGTTATAGATAAGCTTGAGAAAATTTGGCAAAAGGCTTCTCTGCCGATTATTTCTCGCCAGCAGTGTGTTGCTAAACTAAAGGTGTATCATAAGAGTTTCCTTAACCTTAAATAGTAAGTAAGTAGTAAGTAAATAATAAGTCCGGAGAAAAATGACCGAAATTAAAAAAAAAGAAAATTGCCGATTTTCAGGAAGAGGCAAAGACGACACTTTTCGATATCTCTACCTGCAAATGCTTCATCTTCTCAGATTGTACTTGCGAAAAGTCCCGCAAAGTGCCTCGGTTGGAACAAGAATTCCTCAACGATCAAAGAACAAAGAGATAAATGATAATGGGAAACGTGGACAGTAAAAGTACGAGAGTACTTAAAACTAGATTTAAAAGGAAAATAGAAAGGAGCAAAGGACCGGATAAACCCGAAAAGCAAATTGTTTCTGTAGCACCAGAAGAATATTGCAGCTCATCATCTGAATGTTCTGACGTTACGGACCAGTTATATGAACCAAAACTATCTACGTCCAAGGAGCCAAGTACTTCTTAGATGAGATGGAATCTACCGTATTTGGCAAAAGCAGCTGAAAGAACTGGAGTATCCGACCGTCAAGCTGCAATTATAGCTAGTGCAGTATTAGTGGATGCGGGTTTGGTAACAAAATGTGATACTTCCCTGGTTATCGACAAGAGCAAAATTAGGCGACAAAGGAAGAAAGCTCGATTTGAAATACAAGAAGTAGATTCAAAGGAAGGTGTATGTTTACTGGCCCTGTATTTTGATAGTCGAAAGGATAAAACTTTATCAATACAAGAGAAAAATGGTAAAAGGTTTAAGAAAACCTTAGTGGAAGAACATATAGTTCTACTGCAAGAGCCTGGAAAGAAATATATTGGTCATGTGAATCTTGAGAACGGCTCCGCGATATATATTTAGGCAATGGTTAGTGTTCCAACTTCATTCTAACGAACTAATTCTTCGCCACCTACTGCAATACCTTGATGGAAGCAAGACCGGCCCATTCACTTTGTCTGAGTCCTTAGGGAAACTTTTAGAAACTTGCAAACTCTTACCAATAGTGAGTTTCAATAGAATTGAAGTTGACTTGCCATCAGTAAACCATGAGGATCTTAGCACTGATCAAAAATATCTGTACGATATTTGTCAGATCATATCTACCGGAAATTGCTCCACAACCTTGGCACACAGAACGCCTGGTAAACTATCTAACGCCAGATGGTTGACTGCTGCTAATAGGCTATTGCGCCTATATATTGTGACAATAATTTCGAGAAATTATTTAAAAAAATCTGAGATATTAAAAATGATAAATGGAAAATGCAATTATATTAGAGTTGATAGAAAAATATTTTTTTTTGCTTTGAAAAAAATAGAATAAATCACCATTCAGTGATTTATTTTATTATTTTTGTAAAAAATATTTCCTATTAAAAAAACGTGTTCGTCCTCCATTGAAATCCTTTTGGTAGTTTCCACGCTGAATATTATAAACAAGTTTGGAAAGTGAACAGTGTATAACAAATGGGGACGTTTCGTGTGATGGTGAATTTGAAACCAAACGATAGACTTTGAACGAACGTTTACCATAAAACAGCGAAAAACCATGACCCGATTATATCTCTCCGTCTACTAAAAATTTCCTACCTCCCCTAATCTGTTCCATTAATAAATGTATTTACGTAATTTTAGTATAATGACTAAATACTGCAAACGATATATCAGAAATTATACCAGGAAATTTTTAAATTTTTTGTGCAGATATATTTTTTAATCAGCTGTAACTAATCAAACAACCGCAAATTATTTAAAACATACTTCATTTCAGTTAAGTAGTTGTTTTGTTTGTATTTTTGGCTAATCAGCCTCTTTGACTATCCTCCCTTATAATAAAAAGCTACGTTGGTCCGTTGGTTGGTCCATGTCACGCCATTAAAACGCGAATAACTCGATTAAATATGTAGATATAAACTTTAAATTTGGCAGAGATAATCTATTCAGATATGAAATTCCTGTGACGAAGAAAAATTTACGAAATACGTTCAGGGTTCGACTCCAGGAGATAACACGTAAAAATCGACTTTTTGTCGTGGAGTAATTTTTTTTTCAGATTAAAATTAGAAAGGACTAACCTAGGGTTATAAGTTTTCTTATTCTGTTCATCTTTTTTCGCCTACGGTTCGAAATCCCTCATGTTAAACGTTTAATTGATATATTTTGGGGATATCTTGCCATTTTAACGGGATGTGTTGCTTGCCTACCTACCTACATCGTTAAAACTCGGAATCTTATTGTTATTTCAATCCTTAGGCCTCGTCCACACATTATTTTACGTAACTCTTCCTGTCCACACTACTACTGCATTTAGTTGATGTTACGACTTGGGAGGAGACACTCTCATATTTAGGTGAAGTTTTTAAATTTATTTTTACGTACATATTAATATGCCGGACGAAGAATTGCTTCTTGGAGGAAGAAATCTCGATGTGTCTGGACGCGAGAATTATTCCAAGGGAGGCAGGAATATGGCGGGTAAGAAACTTATCAAACGATTCAACAGGGTTCACAAATTTTACAAGGCTAACCTCATCTGATTTTGAATTACTTTTACAACACGTTGGGGCAGTGGCGCCTTATGGTTTTCGGGGGCCCTAAGCAAAATAAATTTGGGGGCCCCAAAAAATGTTTTTAGCTTTTACTAACGTAGCTTGGGATAGCTACAACATCTATAATTAAATAAGTCACAATTATTATCAGATACAATATATTCATATTTACAAAATGTATATACATTAATAGATTTAAAATGTGACATTTTACATACAATTTATTAACATACTAGGGAGACGCCCGTTGAAATTCAACGGGAAAGGTTTTTGTGAAATAAAAAAATTAACATAAATATGCCTTTACTTTCTTTGGATGGCAAAAAACAAACTCGTTCCTTTAGGCGTTCGTTGTTTCAAGTTTCGAACTCCTGCGATGATTCTAAGTACCTAATTTTAATATGCTAATGATTAATATTCTACATTCAAATGTATTCCTTCTCGTAAATAACGCAACAAATGTTGTTTACATTGGTTGCTACTAAAAGAATTTCTCTCTCCTCCTTTCTCTCTCGTACTAATTGTAAGAGCATTCAAAGCACGCTTTCATTCATAAGGACTGAAATGACAATAGGATTTCGAGGTTTAACTATGTAATGGGTTGGCATGGCAACATTCCGTTAAAATGGCCAGATTTCCCAAAAATATGTGAATTAAACGTTTAACACGAGGAACTTCGAACTGTAGGCGGAAATAGATGAACAGAATAAAAATCTTCATAGTTTTTTCTTTAAAATGGGCTAGATCCTAAGAACATAGGTGAATTCTTTCTAATTTATATCTCAAAAAGAATTAACGTCTGCAAGTCAAAAAGTCGATTTTTACGTGTTATCATATGGGAAAGGGAAATGCCTACCTTGGAGTCGAACCTAGGACTTTTTTCAAGATTTCTTTTCGTCATCATCTTACAGTATGTGAGTCAAACATTCCTGTCAAATATTAAAAATGAATCTTGTTCCATTATCGAGTTATTTGCATTTTTCTAGCGTGACAGAGGGAGCCACAAAGGGACAGAAGTAGCCTTTTATTATTGTTAGATATTAACATTCCGTGCCTTGTGTGCTGAAAAGCTATCTATTATGTTATCAATTCATTTATTTTGTTATCGCATTTTCAATACATAATATTGCTTAATTTTTCTTGTCTAACGTAAGAGAAATTCTCACGTATATTTTCAATCTTTTCAATGCGGAAAATGCTCTTTCCGCAGATGCACTCGCGATCAGAATTAACAAAAATATTTTTAAAATTATGTCGACATTTGGGAAGGTTGAAACTAACCCTACCTGAATCGCCACATACATTTCTATCGGTGTGACTAATTTTTCGATCATTGCAAATTGAAGAAAATGGGCTACTTCATCTTCGAACACAATTCCATCAATATCGTCTTCAGAATTATGAATTAAATTTCCAATGCAATCATCATAATCATTTTGTGATGTATCGCGTAAATTTAAATTTATAAATATTGCGAATTTCTTTAACACGTCTTCGTAGACCTCAATGCGTCTTTTAATTTCTGATAGTAGACTATCGCATTTCACATTAAGGCAACTCACAACAAAGAAATTTTTGCTAGTTAATATTGCTTCATTATCCCTGTTTTCGCTGAACTGTATTTTTCTTTTTTTGGTTCTTCTATCGGATTTGCATTCTTTATAACCTGACAATAAATGTACTTCCGTTTCCATACTTTCAAACATGTTGCTGTTTCGAACATTTAAAATAAATGCGGACAATGATTTTAGAAGACTTACGCCTTCTTGTAGGCTGCAATCTTTACTTGGAAGGTTTTTATTAGTGGCATTTATTCGTTGTAGAAGTGAATTCCATAAAATCAGCAAAAGTGTTGTTTCATAATCTTTAAAGCATATCCTATTTTTACGCGTAAGAGTAAAACAATTATATTAAATTAAATTCTATAGGTTTCAAATGTTATAATTTGCTAAAATATTACAAGTAAATTTCTGCAGATTCTTCATATCTTATTATTCCGATTTTACCCTTATTGTCAGCCAATATTTGGATAAGAATTTGGCCCCTCTAATAATAATTTTTAAATAATATAATTAAAACAAAGATAACTTTCAAAAACATTGATTTGATTGTGCATGAAAGCCAAACCAGATCATAGTAAATTTTACTGCTTTCTCATAACGAAATCAAATATCTTTGGAATAATTTCAGGATGCTTTAATACGAGGGAGAGGAAGAAAGAAAGGAGAGAGTCAGCGGGTGAGAGAGGGAGTGTGAGAGACAAAATTAAATGTTCCATAAATTAAAAATAATTTTGGGAATATTAAAAATTATATAGCGCAGCGGCGGATCCAGAACCTTCCCAAGGAGGGGGGATCGGCCCAATTACCCCTCCCCCGTCTTGGTTCCTCCTCTGCCGACAACCATACATTTTAAAAATCCCTACCCCCATCAGAATCTTTCTTTCCCTTGTCATACAGACTTAATCTTCGGTGTAGAAACAATGGATGTTGCGCAGAATGAATTTAAGAATGCACCTAGTGGAGGGCAATGGTGTCCTCCAAGGGGAAGGGTGATCGCCCCCATCGCCCCTCCCTTGGATCCCCAAACTTTGCAATTTTAAGAATTTTATACTTTCTCCACTAATGCTACACATTTCTGCCAAATTTTAAAGTTGTAGCTCTTCTAGAAGTGAAAAAATATTTTTCTAATTGTTTAAATTTTAAACATTTTTAACGGCCGCTACAATCTATTTATGGAGAGATTCAAATTTTAAAGTTGTAGCTCTTCTAGAAGTGAAAAAATATTTTTCTAATTGTTTAAGCTTTAAACATTTTTAACGGCCGCTACAATCTATTTATGGAGAGATTCAAATGTTTATTTGTGCAATTGCACTACTCTGTAAATAACCTGAAAATTTCAGCTCCCTATCTCATCCTGTAGTATCTAAACAGTTATCAATTTGTTTAAATTTTAAGAAATTTTAACGGCAACAAAAATTAAAATTTCTATATTCCTTATTTCGTTTTTTTACAAATCCTACCTCTAAAAATATTTCAGCTCCGTAGCACATTCGGAAATACATAAACCTTGAAAATTTGTTTAAACAATTGCGAATTTTTAGCGACCGAGTTGTTGCACTTTTTCAAGATTTTCGTTTTTTCTAGTCGGTTTTGCACAAAATCCTACCAAAGAAAAAATTTTAAATCTCCAGCTCATATGGAAGTGCGTAAATATTAGTATCCTCCTATACGTTATCATTATATATCGACGTTTCTTACAGAGGAGGAGGAGGATATAACAGACTAGTAGAAGGTGCTTGCATACTGCAAGCATTTAATCTCACCTTGAAAAAACATTAATTTTTCAGAGATATATTTCATCATGAGAAATATTTCTTTTATTCTAAAGATTTCTCCTCTGGACGGGTTTTCGTTTTTTCATTATGGAACAATAATGGAGTAAAACAATCACTAATTTTTGCAATTTTAGGAATATTATACCATTCCCACATTGAGTTAATAACACCTCACATTTATGCCAAATTTTAAATTTGTAGCACATTTAGAAGTGAAATAACATTTATCTAATTGTTTAAATTTAAATAATTTTTAACGGCCGCAAAAAAAATTTCATAGATACAATGAAATGTTTTTCGTTTAAATGGACTAAACTTTAATTAACTTGAAAATTTCAGCTCTCTAACTCGGACCGTAGTATCTAAACATTGACCTATTTGTTTAAAGTTTAAGAATTTTTAACGGACAAACAAATCAAAATATCAAAATTTGTATAATCTCTATTTCGTTTATTTACAATTTCTATCTCTAAAAAAAATTTCAGCTCCGTAGAACATACGGAAATACATAAACCTTGAAAATTTGTTTAAACAATTGCGAATTTTTAGCGGCCGCATTGTTGCACTTTTTCAAGATTTTCGTTTTTCTAGTCGGTTTTGCACAAAATCCTACCTAAGGAAAAAATTTCGAATCTCCACCTCATCTGGAAGTGCCTAAACATTAGAATCCTCCTCCTCCTCTGTAAGAAACGTCTATATATAATGATATCCTCCGTTAGAAGCAGCTATTTATTATAGATATATTATATTATTATTATTATTACCATCAGAAAAAATCGAAAATTCCAAAATTTTCCCTTACAACGGGGTCTTTTACACCCCAAAACTTTCATTTTCAAGTCGCATTAGAATACCATTTAAATCCGTGCAAGCCTTTTTATAATTGCATTTTTAAATTACTTTTAATTAAGACACAATTTTCGGACCTAAATTAAAAGCCGGAAAAAAGAACGAAAATTATTTTTATGTACATACACGTAATAAATGAGAACTAGAAAATTTAATTACTATGAAAAACCACTTTTTAATAGAATTTCTTAGTTTGATTACACTATTGTCTTAGTGATCATTTTTTATCTTGCTCGATATTAAGCAAATATTATTTACTTTCATTTCGTAAATTACTTTTTTTATAAGTTTACTGAGATTTACAAGCTTTTAAAATAATTTTTATATGTATATTTTTTAGTAACTCATAATAATAAGAAAATGGCCAAAGACATAAAGATGCAGAAAATGTAGCAGGGGCTTGTAGAAGTATCAGCTCATTATTTTCACCAGAGGATTGGACATGTGAAAAAATTGCAGCCAGTGTTCAAACTAAAATCTTAGAGTTTGCTTCTTTACCTGGTGAAACATTCGATTTACAATGCAACCTGCTAATTGACGTTGTAAATAAGTATTCTTTGCAAAACAAGATTGTAGGATTTTTTGCCGTTAATGCAAACACCAATTTTGGCGGTTGTAACAGAAATAGTCAAAATAATATATGGCGTAAACTTGAAAAAGGACTTGCAAGGAATGTTATTGGAATTGGTTGCGGTGCACATATCATACACAACTGCCTTCAATTTGCTATTGACTGTTTGCCATTTGATGTTGTATGCTTTGCGGTTCAAGTTTACAAGTACTTTCACATATATGCAGTTAGAGTTCAGGAGCTCAAAGACTTTTGTAAATTTGCAGGAGAAGATTATTCTAAGTTATTAGAACATGGAAACACAAGATTTTTATCCTTAGGACCTGCGATAGAAAGAATATTAGAAATGTTTAATGGGCTACGTTCTTACTTTCTTTCACGACAAAAGTGTTCAATGATTTTGAAAAACCTATTTGAAGATTCCTGCCTAAAATTATGGTTATCATTTGCGTGAGATCAAATGTCAACATTTCAGAAAGCAGTAGAATCTATAGAAAAAACAGATGTGTCGGCAACTGAAGTAGCCTTGGGTGTTAAATCTCTTAAAGAAGTCCTTATTGCTAGGAATGAAGAAAGTTTTATTACAATAGATGTAAGAATTCAACTTAAGTCGCTGTTGGAATCTGAAAAGATAAATGAATCCGAGTTTTATGAAATCATTTCAAAATTTTATTCTACCAGTATAGAATATTTGGAAAAATAGGAAAAAACAGCTTTGGGGTATCTGATAGGTTTGAATGGATATTATTAAAACCGTTACCTCAGTGGAAAGAGATACATAACAGTTTGGAAGAAATTAAAGATCATTTCAGTCGCATAGGAGTAGATGAAACCCAATTATTTGACCAATGGGTTTGTATGAAATCCATCATAACTAGAAAGGTAGGAATTTGGAACTCAGAACATATATCTACCTCAAATAAATGGGTCGAAATATTTTTGGAAATGAATAGACTATCTGTAGCATATGAAGATTTAAAAAAATCGTCGAATTGGTGATATGTCTTCCAGGAACAACAGCCTCAGTTGAAAGAATATTCTCTCTCATGAACAAAATTTGGTCGAATGAAAAATCGAGAATAAGCATCGATACTATGAAAGCCATGCTAATCGTGCGTGTGAACTTTGACATGACTTGTAGTGGTTTATATGACAAAATTGTAAAAGATAAAAATTTGTTAAATTTTTTTTAGTATTTTTTGTTTTAGTTGTTGTTTCTTGTTTAAACTGTATAAATATAATTATACTTTCTGTATTACTGAAATGCAAGAAATGTAAGTTTTTCTATGGTGAATAAACAAGAATGGAAAGGAGGTTTTATGCAGTTCTTATCCTTCGATTTTTATTTTTAGTCAATATAGCAGATATTTAATTTTATCAAAATGGTCCCTAGAATTAGCATGTTATTTATCTAATTTTTAAATAAATTGGTTACTCACTGTTTGATTCTATTATATATATTGCTACCGAAATGAGATCAAAAGATCTTATCTAACGGTAATATTTAATTTAAAAACCCTATCTGTATCGTAAGTAAAATAATTATTTAAAAATCGTCTTTTTCCTTCTAATAGACTTGCAAAGACTGAGTAGCGTTTCTGTCTTTTTAGTTGAAACTTATCGCTCAACTTTTAAAAAATAATGTCAAGTTTACGATTAATTTTTATACACTAAAATATTTCCTAATTATATTAACCTTTAGAATATTTGAAATAAAAATATTCGGCAACAAATATAAAAGAAGTAATTTACTATTATATTAAAATTGAGAGCTAAAAAGGAAACCAAACGTTTTCATAATAAATTTAATTCCTATTAGGATTACTCTTTCCTTGAAAAAACTATGTTGACGCAGCGGAGAATAATTTTTCAATTCAAAAAAGAGCTTTTTGGATTTAAAAACGTTGTGAACTCATTTCAACCTATACTGCTGAGACCATATGAACGCATGAAGTATGGGTATTTTCTCTCTACTTAAGATAGATAAATAACTAAAGATAAATTTCCAATCTACAGAATTACTCCAATTCCTTCAAATCATGTATTTATTGGAGTGATATAAACCACCCTTTTTAAAATAGTCGTGCGAAAAAATTGTCCCATTTTGTCCCGTTTTCTTCATGGGAAATGTCCCGTTTTCGCCTTGTTGGGATATGGTCAGCCTAGTTATAGGGCACCAATCTTTGCAGTATGCAAGCACCGATTACTAGTATATATATATATATATATATATATATATATATATATATATATATATATATATATTATATCGTTCTCCTCTGTAAGGAACGTCTATATATAATGATGACTGTTGAGTTCACGTAGGGCATATTTAGCTATACTAGTCTCTAAGCAATTATTTATGTTTTAGATCATCCGTATTTATTTTACGGATGAAGTTTATCTAAAACGTCATATTCAATTGTTATCACGCCGTAATATTTTCTGTAAATGTTGCCGGATACGGACTTAATCACTATTGGAAATTATACACGACGTGGCCCTTCGTAAATGCCTTGGCGAACCAAAATACTTTTTTCCTGAAAAATCTTCTAAATATTATACTCAGGTGCGTCTTATATGCCGAAAAATACGGTACTTATTATTTCTGGTCCTTTTAAAAATGCAAATTATAATATAAGACTTACTAAATTTTGCTACAATTATCTATTAACTCACCGAAAGAGCAGGAAAATAACACAGAAAATAATTTATTTTTATTATTTATTTTAGCAATGTTGATTTGTAATTTATACGCTCACATCTAGATCGACACCCAAGATACCTACTAACTACAAAAGGAAGGAAATTATTATCTTATTATAAATAAAATCCCTAAATGGGCACTGAAAAATGAATTCTCTGCCATAAATTCAGTTCCAACTATTAACAAAACTTTTGTTAAAATTTTCATATTTACGATTATAGATCAATAATAATCACTTAAAACAATTTTAAGTTATTTTGGATTTTATAGGTGTTATACCCATGAAAGGGTAATTTAAGGATTGACAAACCTGTTTGAGAGTTAGGAGACATCCCTAAAAAAATCAAAGCCTGAAACAATATCAAGAGACTTAGGAATAATCTGCGTGGACGTTATCAAATATTCGAAAGAAACTCATGAAGGTATTCAGAAAAAATTAAAAATTATCGAATCTGTAAGAAGGTAAATATTCAACTTTCAATGACATACTGTTTAACATTGTTTATCTGCAGCAAAAATAATATTACTCACCAAGCCAAGAAAACCTCCATCGAAGACTCCCTCCGGCATCCTTCGGTTTCGGAATATTATTGTGGCGATTAAAATAGTCTTAGTACTTTTATCTCGTTTTGACACATTTTTGAAGTTCCCCTGCCATCTGCACTTAAAAGTGACGAACGAAAAGGTTTATTTATCGCTGAAGAGGGCAGCATAATCATTACGCTGTCCGAAAGGCAAAAATGGGCGCTGATTTTAATTTCGTAGACCAGCCGTTTCCTAACTGAAAACATCATCGACCAACTCTTAAGGCAGCCGAACTTATCCATCCATCAACCAATAAATATAAAATGTAATATTGAATTCAAAATGTTATAAATATCTATTTTACTCGAGGCAAAATAAATTTTATTTTCTAAATATATCCACACAGGACCGTTGCCTGCAAACGAACGAAACAATTACGTAAATTCTCAAACAGATTCCCTTTCCCCCTATATCCCCTTGTTTTATAAAATCATCACCTTATAATCTAAACAGGCGAGGCAAGAATTGTAGATCAAATTAAATAATGCGCTTTTTTTACAAAAACTATCGTAAATAAATATTGTGTCCTGCCAAAATACAACAAAAATTAAGAATAAAAAATTCGACACTTAAAAAACGGAATCGAACCCTTGACTTTTCAAATCCGATTAACTGTCTATTACAAGAACATTTCATCGCTTGTTGCTTTACTACAAAAACCATCTTTCTATTTTAGTATGAATTCTTCTCGAGTTGTTAGCAAAGTTCTAATACACCGATTACTTTCCAGCAGCTGATCTTAGATGCACCACATTTTTACCATGTTTATCTCTCATATACTGAAAGTTTTTCCCCTTTAGATCGCAGTATTCCAGAGATTTTGTCCACACAGACGGACGGAAGGATAGAAAAGCCAAATGATGCACACATCATGCGTGCATATATGCACGGCAGAGGCGTTCTTTACGATTTATGCAATCACGTCAAAGAAGATAAATATTGATGGCGTAGTATAATGTTTAAGAACTGAAAATTGATATGCCAATAATAATGCCAAGGAAATAACGAATTTTTGATTCTCCGACTTATTTCCTAATCAATTGTAATTAATAAAACAATCGACAATTATTTAAAACTCACGTAAAGAAAATAGACGTATTTACGTTCATTTCTTCGTCGTAGATGATCCATTTCCCTTCATTTACCAAATGTTGTGTGCGCACAAAAGAAAATTAAATTAACTAGTTATTCACCCCAGCTATTGTTTACTACAGTTACCACGAAGATTGTTTTCGTTGACAACAATTAAAAAACACGAAAAAAGTTTTCCAAAGTCCAAAGTGAATTACGACTTTCTCGTATGATTTTCTTGAAATTGGCTAATCCTTCGATAAAAATGTACTGAACAAAACATATGCTATTTGAGTTGTTCTACAATATTGTTTGAAAACTTTTTAGTTATAAGCGCTATTTTACGAGATATGAAGAAAAGTTCATTTTTGTCACCAGTAAAGTGGCACTTCCGATTAGGCTACGTGAACCATTTATATCATTTTCTTAGTTTCTTTGCCCATATGTCCTAAATACTAAATTCCATCAATATCCGCCAGTAGTTCCTGAGATGAAACAAGCGGACATGACCTGACCATAAGGCGTTCTTTGGTTACTTTTGGTAAAGAACGCCTAAAAGGGCTAATGAGTAATGAACTTTTTTAAAATTTCGAATGTTTATTAACGATATTAAATAATTTAAATGCTTTTGAAATTATAAAAGTTTTTGGCTATTCATTTATTTTCGCTAAAGTGGAAAGTTTTCTATATAATTTTTATTTAAAAACTGAAATTTTTCAAAAAGTTTGTCATTCGTAAAATTAATTTTCGAAGAAATGATTTTTGAAAACTTTATAAAATATAAATTGATTTATTTCAAGCAAGCAAGATTTAAAATATTCGGAGTTTCAGATGAACATAGACAAGGGAAAATGAATAAATGAGAGATGAGTGACCGAAAACTTATTTATCATGCAGAGAATTTATCACAGAATTTTTTGTTAAGCTAAAATGGACAACTGTAAGAAAAATATTTTTAAACATACTCTTGCTAACTTTGTCTCAACTGCTAATAATCCATCTCAAGTATCAAATAAGTATTTAAGATATTCATTCTTTGACTTATCGTTATAGAGGGAAGTACCAATAAAGCATGTCATAACAATGAATAAATAAAATAAAACTCCTCAAAGGCATAAAGGTACCAAGAATAGCTTTTAAAAATTAATTTAGAGTAAAGCACTGGATTTTCTTTCATTAATAATAATAGTATTCATTTAGATATGCCAAAATAAGATAAGTGCCTTTTCTAGAGAATCAAATTTACTAAAGACCAACAATGGGCAGGTAGTTACCAAAATAATGAAAATTAAAGGGGTCTGAAGAGGCACAACTGTACCTGGAAGTGAAATATATCAATAACGTTCTTATGCTTAGTCAAATTGCCTTGTTTCATCCTTAGATTTTTAGCCAGTTGTTGCCAACCTAAACTACACTTCCTTCCTTTCCTCCAGGTTAACTTGACCCTATGTAGGCACATCGGCAATCAAAGATCGAAGAAGAAAATTTAATTTATCCAGTCACAAAATTTAATTACAAATGGCAACATACATTGTTGCTCCTATAAAAGAGAAATAAATGTTATATCAGGAACTTCAATGTCAAATTTCTATATGAAAATTAAAATAAAATTCGAATTTTTAACTGAGTATTTCTGCCATTTGCAAGTTAAAAATGTAGTGAAATATCAAAATTATTAATAAAATTCATTTTCCATTCACCTCTTACAATTTTCCACCTTAATGAGATCAAATTACATGAAAAACTGGTTCAGTGTAATTTTTTCAGATATACAGCTTTCCACTTCAACAGTTTGATTTTTAGAGTATATAGCTTTTTAGGCGACACAGTGAAACTTGGGCATCTGCTGGGAGGGGAGCAGTTGCCACCCTCTGGACCAGGCCTGTGTCATGGGCCATTGATGTTTAGTTAGGTCAGGGGATTAACGTGGTCATTTTTCTAAAGTCAGGCAATTAAGGGGCCCCTCTGCAATATGCTTGAAATAAACCACTAAAATATTAAGCCCGCCCAACTCAACTGTGGGAGCTTGCCTATCCTCTTGCCCTCCCCCCTCCAGAAAGACAGTGAGAGCTTGCCTATCCCCTTGCCCCCCCCTGAAAAAGTTCCAGTGGATGCCCATGCAGTGAAACATCTTGGTACATGGGATTTTATATTTTCTATAAGATATACAATTGTAGTATCCCAATTTTAAGCTAAAAGAAAATGGCATATTGGGAATGCTCTGGGACTTTCGGCACATTCATATTCCTTGTTATTGGGCCTCCTTTAGTCATAGGCAGGAATTTTGGAGGTTTTCAATACATCACTAGCTAAGAGCCAAGCAGATAATTTTCATTCTGATAAAACTTTTTATGCAAAGACAGAGAAATTGGTAATGAAATAAGGATAGGAAATTGTGTCATGAAAAAACATATCAACAATTTTCAATGAAACTATAATGTAATATAAATTTTTCATCAATGAATCCATACATAAGGAGGTAAATGCATAGAATTTTAAGATGTAATGTTATAATGTTGCATTGCATTTACATTCTGGTATTTCATAAGATGGAGTGATGGTCAACGTCTTCACCGATCAGCCTCGGTGATATTTTTGAATGATAACATGAAAAGATAGAAATGCCCACTCCTGACAAAATTTTCTTACATGTTTTTCCTTAGATTAGTTCGATATAAAATGAAAATACAAGATAAAAGGTAATAATTGCATATTATTGCAGAATATGTTGAATTAAAAAAAATAAAAGTTATAGTACACTTCTTTGGTTGCACTAGCTTCCATACAACTGAATTGCAGTTAATTTTCCTGAAGGAATTAAACATCAAGTTGTTACCACCTTAAATGGTATAACACACACAAAAAATAGTAGATATTTGCCATAAACATGTACATCTTTATATAAAATTATACATTTTTGTTTATAAAAAAATTAAATGTTCAAACCCCTTACCTGCATTATCCTGTTATCTTATTTTGAGAAAGTAACTAAATTTTTATTTAATATTTGGAAGCACATCCTCAAGAAAGCATTGCATCAGATGTACCGATTGTGATGTACAGTGCAAAAGATAACATATGATTAAGTTGGCTGCTTGTTCCCAAAGCCTCAAAAGCTTTAGTAGGTCAATAAACCATCAAAATGCATTACCAGCAGTTGCACTGAAACAGTACATTAAGTCAATATTCAATTTCTAAATACATTTTCTTAAAAAAAATGTTTCCAATGTCAAAACTTTGCAAAAGTCATTTAATTAAAGATTTTTTACTAACTAGATTTGATAATATTCAAGAAACTGGTGTTCTGAAGTTTTAAAAACGTGAAAGGCATATCTTAACCAGACTACAAGGAGATCACGGGAAAAAGATGAAGGCTCAAAAATGCAAATTTCAAGTTTTATATTACATGAGAGAAGGTAAATGGATTAATATCACTTTAAGAAAAAATTTGATTTTCCAAGAAAAGAGCAGATGATTAAAGCTACACAAGCGAAGCATTGTAACTTTGTCATGAGTTTATGAAATTTTATATAGGTACTTTCTAAAACAAAATCACTGGAGTTTAGGAAATTTAATTTATCAAATGCAGTAGTTGGTTGGGACCAAGCAACCAATTACAAATTTGGAATGGGAGAGGGTGCAATTTCATGTCTCTCAGCACTTATGCATTCAAAATTAACAGCCATTCCCTCCAGCTAGAGGACCATAAAAGCATTGTTAGTTTTTTTTAGACCCAAGCTTATTTGTTTTAATGCATATTGATCCCAAGTTCACAAATGTAGCGTTTTAAAAATTTGCCTGCTGAAGTTGTATTTACAAATTGCAATGATATCCATTGGCCATTAACTATTACACGTGACCTTTTAATATAGATCAATCTCTTTATATATTAATATATATATAGATATATATATATTTATTATCACACCTCTTGTGAATCTATGAAACAGCTTGTAGGCTGACAACAAGTTAGCTTCTTTTGGATGTGTATGAAATGAAACATATTCTGCTACTGCCATGAAAACTTGGGGAAATGTATAAAAAAGATTTTAATTATTGTCAATCTTTCAACATTCATACGTTTTACACTCATATACTTGGAAACACGATCATTGGAATGATGAGTAAAGAAGAAAATTATGAACCCATTAGATTCATTTAATATAGTCATTTTCTGTCTAAATTATATTTATATATATATGTATATATATTTATATATAATTTCTCTGAGAACCACAGCACACATGGAAACCTGAACTCTTTTTGAAGTATTTAATACCTGAAAACATTTTGTATACAAAGCTTTTAATATTCAAAACACTTCAATTTTTCCCAGATTAAATGCACTCTCTCGGTATTAAGAAGACTATGAAATTATATGCTAGAAAGTATGCATGCACACACTGCCAATGAAGCAGTTGCTTTGGCAATGCAAATATTTAGCTCCTGAGTGCAGGTGTGTGTGTCATTGATGTCTTTCCTGCATTAACCTGATTCAAATTCATGTCATTCTTGATCTTAAACTCCACAGTGAGTCCATTATTTGTGATTTTCTAATGTTATACTCTACATTGTATGTATTGTCACCAGAAAACAATGCTCCAGCATACCCTCAGCTACCAACACTGTCAGACAGTCTGCAAGCATACAAAACTTGAAACAAATTTACAGTATGCAACTGCCAAATATTTGAACAAATTGGCATGTGTTTAAAAAGTAAGTATCCACAAATTTGGTTTTAAAAATGTTGCACACTCAAATTTAAGTGCTCTAACTTTCAGACTCTCACCAACAGAGAAATTTTAAATGATGAATTAAATATTAGTTTTTCATAAAACCAAGAGAAAAGATTCAATTAAAAATTCATGAGTAAAAAAATGAAATGCTTTGTTTTGTTTCTAAAATATGTCAAAATGAATAGCTAAAAACTGATATAAATTTTTCGCATACTGATTATTTCAAGTAACATCCATGAAAAACAGAAACAAGTTTTATGACTAGTGATAGCGGCAATGTTTTTCCAGAATTTGATTGCAGTTTTTATAAAGTAAATTGCACCTTGAAATGTGACTAGTGAACTTCAATTGCAAGACATCTGTCATAGCTGAGGTGGAAGACATTTGATTTCAACATGGAACCCAACAAATTAGATTAAAAATTTTACATTGGGCCATTGTTTTGCTTTTCACGAAGCTTGATTTCTTACACATAGTGTAATTATATTGTAATGCTAGGTTCAATCCTTAAATTTTTCATAAACACCAAGCTATCAATCTATTGGAAAACTGTTAGTTTACAGGTACTTTACGATCCCTACTAAATTTTTTTAACAATATCATTGAAAATAGGAGAGCATCTTATTAACTAGGCTATACAATATTCCTTAAAAGGAATTTCCATGGCACATGTGTAGGGTTTATTTAAAAGAGAATTTTCGTTGATTCATTATTATATGTACAATAATCGATTTGCTCTTTAAGAATGGCATGCATAGATGGAAAAAACAAGTGGATTGATGAAAACCAATAATGAAAGATGAACTCTTTATATATGTACATGGGCACATATATAAATGTACCCCAACATTTATAGAGTCCATTGCTTGGTAATATGATTCATATTAATAGATCCATAATGGATTTAAAAATAAGACCCTTGGTGATTGGGCAGAAGAGATGTAATCTAAAACATAACGAACAGACAATCCTTAAATATATAGGAATAAAATGCTACCATATGAAATTACTAGTATCATTAACTTGGTAATAAATGGAAAATAGCAAAAATCTTCTTTTTGCCTATCCATTAGAGCCAAGTTAAGACACTTGCATCTACAATTCCAACAATAAAATTGCTCGGCTTCTGAAAAAGGAAGCCTCATAATCTTTACAAATAGCCCATTATCCCTAAAACAATATCATCATAGAGTTTTAATATATTTTTGGTTACAGATTTTTATATTCTGTACAAAGTAAACCTTATATTTGAAGTTGAAGTGACTCTTAAAAAAAGAACATAAGCTTTACGAAAAAAGGACTTTCACTGGAGTTCGGTCTGGAGATAGCCCAGAGCACCTTTCTTTCACTGCTGAGAGAACGGTTACCTGTCCCGCCCACTGCTTAAAAGGTCCCATATTCAAATGCATTCCCTTCATCAAGGAGAGGATGGGCAGGGATAAAAGGAAGTGGTTACTGGGCACGAATAGATGTGGATCCCCGTCCTACAGGTCCTCCTCTATTCTCTGTAAGGCTTGCAGTAGGAGTAGCGGTGATTCATGTGCTGGCTGTAGGAACCAGAGTGGGAAAACCGCTTGAGGCACTTGGAACACTGGAACGGCTTCTCCCCAGAGTGCAGCCGCTTGTGTTCGGTAAGGTGGTGCTTGTGCTTGAAGGCCTTGCTGCATACATCGCATTTGTGAGGGCGCTGGCCTGCAAAAGAATCATGCTGTTAGCCAACAGATAATAGACGATGCATCAGATAATTGCTGCCGAAGAGGAGACACTAATGCTGACAAAATTTGTAGTGTAATTTTACGTCAATGATGTGAATTATATATCCAATAAAAATGCTGCTGCCAAATTTTGTAATTATGATGAATTGTTTCAATGTTTCCTTATACTTGAATATGTCCATCAGTGCTTTGCTATCAGGAGCAAATTAGCTATTCTCAATCTTAGTATTTTGTTCTTATAATTGAGGAAAATAATGGCTGTTTTATAGATTTAAATTTTATCTTAACATATTTGGTTTTTAACACAAATATACAATTGTCTCCCTATAATTGAATGATTTGTACTCAAATTTATTACAATCATATGAACACAAACTTGAATTGTTAAAATAAGTTTTACAAATACTTTCAAATGCACTTCATTTTAAGCACTAAATGTTCAAATTTAGCAAAAATTTATTTTTAATTCCAATGTCTAAGAAATGAGAGCAACTGAATGGTTTCTTATTTTCAGCTACCATGTTTATCCAAATAACACGTGCACTTTTCAGCTGAAATTTTCACATAGAAAAATCCAGTGCGCATCATATTTGAGGCTTTGTTTTTGGTAGCAAAAATTCCAAAGCACATTGAGATATGAGATGCCACCTCAACAATAGATAACACAATGGCTTTCTAATGCCTATGAAGAAAAATTGTTGGCTTTTCAAATGTATGTTAATGGGTAGTAGAAGCAGCATTCATTTATTCTTTTACAAAGTATGCATGCAGACCAAACTCCAGCATACTTAGAAATTTTTCATTGGTATTACTGTTTACTCAAAAAGCATCGTTTCTTGTATTGCAAGGAGACAACTGCCCAAACATAGTGGCAAAGGACAAAGAATAGTGTGTTTCAATGCAATAATTTGACAAATAATTTAATCAGATTCAGTTGAATAAATTCAATTTTAGATTTTTTGAAAATGTGTGCTTAAAAACGGAGTCTGCATCTTATTCACAGATATGTGATACTTGGATAAATATGGTATTTGAGGATAATATTCCATAAAATTAAAATTTGAGTTGGAAAAAGCAAAATGAATTATACTGCTTATCTCTCATGAGATCACTAAGCAGTAGTGTCATCAGAATTACTTGTCTGGAGGCATAAGGATGGATAGACAACAAAAGGGGCAGAGAGGGGAAGAGTTTTCGATGTTTATTATTTTCCCTCCCCCTCTTCTATCTGACAGAAAGCAATGCAAATCGCCACAATTATCTAATAATTATAGGGTACAGGGGCAGATAAACCTATCGGGCATTCAGGCATGTCCTGATGAGCCGTTCACATTTACACTAAAAGTAGCAAAATTTAAAATGCATAAAAACTTTGTTGAAATATTTATGCCACGACATGGAGAAACAAAAAAATAATGTGAATTCCTATGTGAATAATGCTTTGAATTTTGTTTGTTAGTGTATATATATATATATATATATATATATATATATATATATATATATATATATATATATATATATATATTTAAATAAAAATATCATATAATAATAAGGGCCGCTTCAGGTAAAAACCCCCAGGCTGATATTTTCCCTCGATTTGCCCCTGATAGGGTACATAGATTGTGAAATATGTTTTAAATAGAATGAAATACCTTTAAAACTTTTTACAATCTTTTGAAAAACCTGCATAGTCAAAAGGTTTTTTGGGTGGACACAAGATGGAAGAATATTATGTTAATGTTGACACATATGAAAATTAACAAACCTGAGTGCTCATATTTGTGGCGTGCAAGTGAGCTTTGCTTCGAGAAAGACTTGTCACACTGATCACACACAAAGTGCCCTCCCCCATCCGCAACTTCACCATCTAAGCGGACATTTTGCAACCCTTCTGCACTGTCTTCACTATCCACCACTGTTCCTGTGTCCCCACTCATCTTGCCCCCAATTGCAAGCTGATGTTGTTGCTGCTTCCAGGCTTGCGACCGTCTCTGCTTTTTAGTGGGAGGAGGTAGGAGTGGCATTCCTATACTACCATCTGCTTCCGATCTCCTTGGGATGGAGTCTTCAGATCCTTGAACACACTCTGGTTCATTTCCATCTGCATCAGCTATTCCCTAAAATTAAGAGAAATAAGCAATAACTTCATTGAAGAGCTTTCTATTATTACTATTGAAATATCAATCATTTTTGTTATTTATGGCACAAAAACTTTCAGATTTATATGATTTTGATACTGAATAACTTGATGGGATCAAGAAATTGCTAACTTCAACAAAAATTCTTCTTGAAAAAATTTGCTGACAAATGTCCAACTCAGTTTAATCCAAAGGTCTCAAACAAGTGCACCCCTTGTCCCTCTCATTGTTCTTTGAATTTACTCTAATAGATGGAAAGGTGAGTGATGAGATGATAATAAACTGTCATAGTGACTGAAAACATTTTTCCAAATGCTCCACACTAAGAAATTATTCGTTATTAAAACATGCACCAACCTAAGAGATCTGCTTAATTTCAAACAAAATACTTGGGATAATTATGGTTACATGAGTTATATGGTGATATAATTAATCTAATCAGTGAAAATATAAACAAGATATTAAGCATAAAACTTTTCCACTGCAAATAGATCATGCAAGTGACTTGTATGAGTAACATACAAATATACAAATAGCTGCAGGTCTCATATTCACAAAGATGTAATTTCGATGATACCATTACCTGATCGTCTCTCCACGTTTGACCTAGGGATGTTCCGCTTCTCTCATCTCTGGATATCGTGGAGAGTCCTCCATCTTCCTCCCTGACTCCCACTCCAGCAAAAGATGAGGGCAAGGGAAGACCAAGAGTCAAGGGTAATGGGCTGAGCAGACGTTCCAGAGCGCCCCCACGTCCTGTTCCCGCGAGGCCGAGGGGCGGACGGGAGAGGATCCTCGCCAATCTACTCACTGCTCCGGAGCCACCGCACTCCCCACCTACTTCTCCGGACTCGTCTTCGACTCCCCCCCTCCCTTCCGCACCCGAGCAGAGGTTGTTAGAGTGGTGTTGTTGTGCATGGTACGGATGGTGCAGGCCATGCCTCAAACTCTCGGCGAAGAGGCCGGGCCGCGAGTGGGGTGGCGGCGGGAGGCACGGGGGCGTGGTGGGCGCCGGGCTCTGCAGGCGGAACTCGAGAGACGACGAGGAGTTGGACGAAGAGGATGATCCGGAGTAGCAGCAAGCCATTTCTAGAGCGTTTGAGGATGAGTGTGGTGCGGGGAATGAGTTGTGCGCAGCCAGCGGATGGTGCGCGAGAGAGTGGTGCAAGTGGAGAGAATTTGGTGTGGGCAGAGGGTGGGTGAGAGAGGCTCGCCCGGGCGTAGGGCTGCGGGAGGACCTGCTGCTGAGGTTGATGGCTTCGTCGGATAGGGGAGATGGCGGAGATCCCTCGGGCATCGGGTTCGAGTGCGCAGAAGGTGGTCGGTTGGCCCTCTTCGTGGAGAGGTCCAGAGGCATAAGGGAGGACGGCGGAGAGGATAGGGAGAGGGCGAGAGGGGCGGTGGAGGGCGCCGCGGCGCGGACAACGGGAGGACCGTGGAAAGTGCGGCCCTCTCGGCGGTCCCTAGCGCGGTTGTTCTGGAACCACACCTGCACCACCCTCACCGGGAATCGAATCGCTGTTGCTATCCTTTGCAGTTCCTCCTTCCTCGGTCTGGGGTTCGCGGCGTAAGCCGAACGCAGCACACACAGCTGCTCGTCGGCTATCAAAGAGCGCACACGTGCTTTACGACTCCGCACGCTCTGCTGACCGCTGCCGTGGACGCCGTTGCCATCCGGGGCTTCTTCCTTGTCCGTGTCCCTGCCGTTCTCGTCGGTTCCGTTAGAGGATCTGCCCTTATCCCCCTTTTCCACACAGTTCTCTTCTCCCAAGCAATCCTCTTCATCCTCGTCCATAGCCTCGTCTTCCGCTTCCTCTTCCTCCACCCCTTCCTCCGCATCCTCGGGTTCCACTTTGACCGTCGCCTCTAACTTAGCTGCCAGACCCTCGCTAGCGCTGTCCCCTCGTTTGCTCTTCACGGCCCCTTCCTCCCCCTCGCTCGCTGCCCTCTCCTGGTCCTCCACCTTTTCGTCACAAATCGCTCTCTTCTCTTCTCCCTTCTCCGCGGAGGACGTCTCGCCTTCCCGATCGCTCTCCTCCTTCACGCGGATGATTCCCTTCTCTTTCTCTTCCTCCGCTTCGTCTTCCGCAGCCTCCGGAGCCGGCGGGCTTCCGACCGTAAGCTTCTGC
The DNA here is from genome assembly GCA_028673005.1 of Tanypteryx hageni. Taxonomy (NCBI): domain Eukaryota; kingdom Metazoa; phylum Arthropoda; class Insecta; order Odonata; family Petaluridae; genus Tanypteryx; species Tanypteryx hageni. The sequence goes on from CM054112.1 coordinate 126,414,641, forward strand.
ATGTTCGCTTCCAGAAGTTGTTTGGTTACCGAAACGTTCACGGTAGCCAGGATGCGCTTCACGGCCTCCAGATCCCTACCTCCGCCTACGCCCCCGCTTTCGCAACTGCCACTTGCCGCGCTACACGGCGACGCCGCGCTGCAGCACTCTTCCCCTTCCTCTCCGTCTTCGTGGTCCGTTTGCCTCGGATCATCTGCGTCTTCGGGCGCAGAGTCCTTGCACCTCTCCTGGGATGCCACTCCCTTCTTCGCCTCCTCTTCCTCCTCCCGAAGTTTGTCGCGGTGCTTGCATTCGTCCTCCGAAACGATGTGGTAGTCCAGCTGGCGCGACGGCCCGCAATGGCGATGGTGCGGAGAATGGTGCTCGGGATCCGCCGCCGCTCGAAGAGCCCTCTGGCACCCATCCCAGCGTCCATCCGGGTCGTCCGACGAGCGGGAAAGGGGCGGTGACGCAGCCAGTTGGTGGCCGAGGAGGTGCGTGAGTGCAGGCGAGAGGTGGTGCGGGGGAAGTCCCACCGGAAAAGCGTGGTGGTGGTGGTGATGGTGGTGCGGAGAGGGAGCGGGAGCAGCGGCTAGGAAGAAAGGTGGCAGTGGAGGGTAACCTGGGGGAGGGGTCGGTAGGTAGGCGGCAGCTGCAGCGGTGGCGGCTGCCACCATGCTGCAGTTTGCCGACAGGAGGTGTCTGCGGAGGGATGGGCTCGCGGATCCGTCGCGACTGGCGGCGTTGGCGGCGGCGAATCCGAGGGGAGAGGCTGCATCCGCGTCGTGCACGCCGGAGGTGAAGTCGACGGGGTGTTGTGGGGAAGGAGGCGGGGGCGGCAGGAGGTGGAGGTTGTTATCCCGCCGCTTATTGGAAGAGCGCATCTGACCCTGGTGCATCTTCTCTATGGGGCCGCTCGAGCGACCTTTGCCGACCTGTGGCGGTTACACGAAGAAAAATTGTTTAAATTATAACGATGGAGATCGGCTTGCTCCAATAAGATTAATAGTTACATGGTAACGATTAGAAAAATGTTGATAATAAAGGCAAATAGAATAAACTTCTTTAAATGACTCGATGATGTTGCTGTGCAACGAAATATGGATGGTCTTTATTGCTGCAATACGTTACGATAAGTATGGGGATACTTGTCTCAATTTAATTTCATAAAAATAAATAGTCAATAGCTCAAGAATGATTTATAACCATCTAAGCTGGCATTCCCGAGGTTTTATATTGACCTCAAAATACGCGAATAATATATTTTAACGCTCCTTATGCCCTCTCGAAGGTGATTTGATGAGGCTTTCAAAGCGTCGACCATCAAAGTGCTGCAGGCCGAAATTAATTTCCATTAAAATCTATTGCAAAGGACAACTCAATTTATCTAAGTACGAAAGCTATGCATCAATCCTTGCCTTGAGGTTCATGACCAGACATTTCTTGGAAGTCATGTGACTGGAGTATGATCCGGAATGAGAAAACCGTTTTCCGCAATTCGAACATGCGAATGGCTTCTCTCCGCTATGGATTCTGATGTGCTCCTGAAAAACAATAATAAGCAAAAGTTTTACTTGGAAATTAGATCACTCAGAAAGTACAATACGGATCATATTATTCTTACTAATGAATCGACTGATAATCATGATATTTCATACGCTGGCTTCTTCATCTTTGAGTTAGTTGGTCGAGAATGACCAAAGGAAATTTTAAAAGCAAAATGGAAAATTCTGTTCTGAATTTATTATTGGTGTTTTAACGAAAATGACGGAAAATTTGTACATTCGTTTGCATGCGGTGGTCATGCAAATAAATACCTTGAGGTGATGCTTGAATTTAAAGGCCTTCTCACATTCCGGGCACTTGAATTTGCGCAGCACGGCGCTTTCGTCGTGGCTTATCATGTGCCGCTGAAGCCGGTAGACATTTGCGAACGTTTTGTTGCAAACACTGCAGGACTGCTTGAAATGTTCCCAAAAATGCAATGAGGCGCATGAAAAGACAAATATTGAATAAAACACTATTCAAATATTATGCAATGGTAACATGTAAATTGAAACGTATACTAAATTAGAGTTAGTATGAGGAAAAAGGGATTCTGTATATATAGTTTTAAAGTAACATACTAGAGGATAATTGAAAGGATTTTGGACTGGTTAGATTGGGTGGAGGTTATCCAAATGGGTGAAAAACTGGAATCAAATCGAAAGTTAAATTACAAATACATCATCGAAAAATAAAAATGTATTGCGAATTCACCAAATACGTTTTAAAAACTTGATTTTAAAAGTGGAGCGCCTTATCAAGTACCTACAAAATGTTCTCAACCTGTGATCCGCGAACTCGCTGCAGATTGTACGCCTTAGTGATTACAATAAGAAGTTAAGACTTTTCATAAAAATGGGATAGCACCCGCAGTCAATGAGGTTTGGCAGTCGGAAACCGATAATACACTTCAGCTGCAGAAATACGAGTTATGGGGATCCGTGGCAATATTCTGATCTGGTGGAAGACCCATGAATGCAAAACCGCAGGCATAAACTCTTATCATTTGTCGATCCATGCCTGCGCTCGGGTGAGAGCGAATCTTAATTATAGCAGTAGGACGTGATTTCGATTGGGTTGAAGGAAAACATGGAATGGCGGATATTAGCAGAGAAGCAGTGGCGGATCCAAGGGGGAGGGGCGATCTCCTTGGATGATCCCATTGCCCTCTACTGGTTACATTCTTGAATTCATTCCGAACAAAAATTCCTTATTTCTACACCTGTATGGAAAGGGAAAGAAAGATTCTGATAAGGGTAGGGATTTTCAAAATCGTCGACAGATGAGGATAAAACAGGGGGAGGGGCGATCCCCCCCTCTCCCCTTGAGAAGTTTCTAATCTTCCTCTGAAGAGAGGTAGGTATATAGAAAAGAAGTGATGATAGCTTAAAAGAGGGAGATATTTACGAGAGAATGAAGAGAGGAGTTTTGGACAGGGTAAGTTTCTTACTAAGAGGTTGCTTTATTTATACAGAACGCGACATAGTACGAAACGCGGTATTTCCATAGTTGAGCAATTTTTTGCTTACACGTACTAAGGGAGATTTGGTAGATGGTAGCTGTGCCAATTAAAACTTTGTGTTTAATAAGTGAGCGTAGCTATTATACCAGATCGTTATTTCCTAAATAGGTTTAAACGAACAAATGTGTAGGTACTCGGAAGAAGTTAGTTAATATCAACGCCTTTTATTTGTATGCTTCAGTCCGTAAGAATATCGCTGCCAAAGGGTAGGCAATTAAGAACCATAAACAACTATACGATGAATATAAATTTTAAGCCCAGAAAGTGGCTTCGAGTTACCTATATTTTCTATAATATAAAGGAATACTTCGCTTTAGCAAACTTAAATTGATACGTTAGAATCTAACTTTCGACGAAGATAAATAACTCCCATATCCACAACACTTTTGAAAAAGCTATATACACATATCGGCTACATAGCAGCCGTGCTCAGTGATGATCTATCGATTCTTTTTCAGAATAAGCGATCGAAGGATAACCTTTGAGGACGGCTGCTTTGTAATTGAAATGCGCATATAACTTTCCCAAAAATGTTGTGGATATGGGGGTTATCTTAATCGACAATTAGATTCCAGCCATTGGGTGAGCTTTATATTTGTTTTTTTAGAACGTCTTGATTTTATTAATACATTTATCAGCAGAGCACTACAAAAAATGCGAAATGTCATAATGCTTTCTAAAAAAAGTTACTTTATTTAAGTTGTGCGTAAGTAAATTTCGTATTAGTTAGGCGATCTGATAGTTTTCTTATCGAAGTAGCAGCTATTACTACTATAATTTAAAAGTTTTAGTTTTAAAAATTATCTTTCTCCGCAATTAATTCAAATTTGTGTAATTTCACCTGTCTTTGATTTTTTTCTGATTTCCTCTAAATCGTCATCAGTCAGATCATTTACTTTTCTTCTTGGCATTTTCATCAAAGGTTGGTGCAATATGACAAGAATAAATATCTTGCCCCATTATCTGTAGTAAATGAATGGTTTATTTGGATTGAATAGCACTGTCTCTTAATAATAAAAGGGTGTTGCGAGACACGGCGATACAATACAAAGTGATTAAAAGATAATAGATCCTTCACTGTAAAATAAGGAAAGAGAAAACACACATACGCGCTGCAGGTCTCCGGAAAGATCGTCGTGGGACCTAATTCTTATGAAGAAACACACACATACACACACGCACACTCCAAGGAGGCACTCACACAGTAGACTCGAACCAAATATATTTAACTAGACACCGATGTTTCGACAGCTACGCTGTCATCTTCAGTAGTGTGGGTCACTCTCGACATATATATCCCCTCTTTCCTCATACCACCCACACTACTGAAGATGACAGCGTAGCTGTCGAAACATCGGTGTCTAGTTAAATATATTTGGTTCGAGTCTACTGTGTGAGTGCCTCCTAGGAGTGTGTGCGTGTGTTTCTTCGTAAGAATTAGGTTCCACGACGACCTTTCCGGAGACCTGCAGCGCGTACGTGAGTTTTCTTTTTCCTTATTTTATGGTGAAGGATCTATTACCTTTTACTTACATCGTCTCTTAATGACCTAACTAAAGGAGGAGGGGCAGGGCAGTGGATTAATTTAGTTTCCTTTTAATCCAAAAATAAACAAGGAGTACTTCACGCTAGAATCAACGCATAGGTACGATACCATACCGCACTGCATCGTCTCACTATATATTGTACTTTTTCTAAATGTCAGATTTAACGAAGTTAAATTATAAAAGTAAAGAGATGAATTTTCAATTTTATTTGCCGTAACGTGGCAGTCCTGATTGAGTGATACGAGACCAACACGACATTTCAACCCCGCAATTTAATTTAAGTGAAAATTTGCAATCCTCATTGAGTGAAATGACATGGAATATGCCATTTTCGTCTCGCATTTCAATGGAATACTCAAATATAGGACGTTAAAATGGGTGCTTTCATACGATAAAGATATGCAATAAGAAATTTTTGATTTTTTTTCTCAATTAAGCAGTATACAGAAAGAAATTCTTGCATTGTTTTGTTTAATAACTAGAAAGTATTTTCTCGTTAATTTTTGGCGTTCTTTACCAGCAAAGCGGTAGCAGCGGAGCACCTTATGGGCACGCCTCGTCCGTCCGTCCGCCTGTCGTAACTTTCATCTTCTAAACCGCTTGACGGATTTTAATTAAATCAAGTATTAGTGATCATCAATAAAATTTATCGCTCAATTGGGATTTTGAACTGAATCCGTCAATTAGAACTTCCCCTTTATATAAGAACTTAAATAAACTTATACTCGTATCTCGTTAAATGGCATCCGTCAAACAACAATTAAATACCATATTTTTCTCATATGATCTATTTATTCGGATAGAGGACACCATTTATCACAAAAAGACTTCGAGACCACATAATTACGACTTATGGTTTCGGAGATAAAAATTCGAGAAAACATAACATAACCGGATATTTTCTTTACATCGATCGCTACGATGGTTCTGTCGGCACACAACAATTAAAAATCCATATTTTTCCCTCCCATACTCTTATATGAGTCGTCTAGTTTCAAAACCAGACAAGTCCAAAATATAAAAATTTTCAGGGGGAAGAAAAAAGGTTTAATTTCTCTTTGGTAAGCATCAACATTTTTGGAAAAGGCGAGATTAAAAGATTATCACGTGTAGATTCAGGGGTATACATTAGTTTCCCAGCAGACTTGAACTGTGGGTGTAATCTGAATCTTTTTGTTTGGACTTGGCTGGTTTAGAATCCGAAATTGTAGACGGTTTTGAAACGAAATATTGAAAAAAATACCGTTTGTTAACTACTCTTTTAAAATAAATATTTATTTAAAAAGGTACTTTGAACTTAAAAACATATAATATCACATACCTTTTTTGTATTAAAATTAAAAATTACGAAATTCAAAATGGCTTTAAATAAAAAAGTGGACAAAATTAATTCTTGTGGTAACACCAAATAAAATTTAAGGGTTAATAACCTCTTGAGATTGTTGTAAATTGACAAAAAAAATCAAAAAACTTTTCTTTGCTCCACAATTAGCTTTTTTGGAAGAAAAACGGAGTGAAATAATATTGACTAAATAGAATTTGATTCATTTTCAGAAACCGCGCGATCTTCATTACACTTTTCTTCAAATTGTTCATTATTATTATTATTATAAACCATGCCTTAGTGTCCATTAATGACTTTGCAATAGAAAGCCAGTGAGCTTAATGGCCCAGTCTTCATCGTAGTATTTTACAAGTAAATTTTCAACATCCCTTAGCATCAAGAGAGCTATTGGGATCCCTACTGGCACATTCTGTGGTCGAGTCAGTTTATGTTTCTTGTTAATGCTTTTGTAACTCCCCCTGTCAATTCGATAATTCATATCATCTTTCACTAAAATATTATTTGTTTTTTCAAATAAAATCTTTCTGCTGCCCTAAATTTGAAGTGCCACTGCCCTGGTAATTTCAAAACATCTGCCAAAGAATTTTTCCAGTTAACGACTGCCTTCTAAAGAGACCGTTGTACCAAATTCAGAAAAAATTGTAGTATATTCGGATGGATCTATGATCGTATCTTTTTTCGTGAATCTTTTTTCAATTTCTGCAAAAACCCTGTCTGAGGGGTGAAAAGAGTGTCTTACTACCGGAAATATAATTTCGACTTCTTTGATGTGTGGTGGAGCATTATGGAAAAGCCAACAAGATAGCATCCTTATCATTGTTGTGTTTTTGTTCCGCCCTCCGCAACAATCACAGACGACCCGGAGAGTCTTACATTAGTAGTTTCAGTGAAAAATACATACTTGCCCAGACAATCATGGACAGCTGAGGCTACTTCTTTGGACCCTTTTCCATGCTGTTTCACCTCATTCATAAATGAAAACATTATCTTTACTAAGCTGTTTTTTTGCCTCCTACAACAAGAGATAGATTGTATTTATACAGCACGACTAAAGGACCTAATGGACTTGGCTGGTTTTAATTTGTAAAACTTTGTGGGTAGAAAGAAGGGACTTTGAACTTGCAAAAAACGAAAAAATGTTTTTTTTTGCAAATTATTGGACTTCTCTGGTTTTGAAACTAGACGACTCATATGACCTGTGAGGTATATATTAAAAATGTATTCGGACAGAGGACATAATTTGCCACATAAAAGGTCGCGAGAATACATAATTACGACTTATACATAGTTTCGGATATAAAAATTTGAGAAAATCCCAAGCATAACATGGCATACTTTGTTTACATCGGTCGATACGACAATTCTATCGGCAAACAAGAATTAAAAAACCATATTTTTCTCTCTCATGCTCTTACATGATCTGTGAGGTATAGATTAAAATATTTATTCGAATAGAGGACAACAAAAAAGTCCATATAATTATAACTTATGTTATATATAACTTATATTTTCGGAAATTAAAATTCAAGAATCAACCAACGTTTCGATACCGCTTTATACGAATTTCCCTTAAAGAACGTCTTTGAAATCTCGGTGCATTCCATTTATGGAATATACTTTTCCATCTTGTTTCAGTAAAGTAGTAACCTTTATTGTTTAGTTGATCAGAACATGTAATATTCCTCTCCAACTATGATTTTACCGAAATCCGTCCTACAGCATAGCCTCTGCTATATACGAGTATGCATATGAAAGTACTTACGGACGGACTAGCTAAATAATATACGCGCTTTTTCCTTTAAGAAACGCTCCCGAAAATAAATGATTATAACTAGCATTCAAAAATAAAATAGAAATTATACGGTTCGGTTGACTCATTGGATCGTGAATTTTTTAATAGATTATTCCACCAAATGGTTTATATAACAAACAGTATCCTACAATAAATTTTTATAAATATTATTTGCCTATCGATTTTTAAAAACTTTGGACGACCTCCTTGAGAACGTGCTATGCGCACTACTGCTAGACACACTAATTTGAAAAATCGTTTGAGTGAATATGTCATTTGATATTATGATAATACGTGCGCAATGCCCTCAAAGACAGCAGGTTATTGTAAAAAATTTATAAAGAGGCAAAAAATGTTTTATTACACATATTATACAGAAATTCTTTTTGGGTTGCTTAGAATTATATCACTGAAATATTAATCTAAATGGTAAGAAAATATAAACTATATGTATTACATTTAAGCAGTTGTAACACACCATACAAACATTTTTAGTGGCGTATATTAAACGATATGGATTTTTACTGAAAACAGACGCTGGATACTATTATAAAAAGATGTTGTTTTTCTAGTAGCAATAGCTTCACACCAAAGAAATTTAACTTTATATTGATAAATTTCATTGTAAAATAAACTCAACATGTTCAGCAAATATTTTATTTTCATGTTGAAACTTAATTAGTATGCATTTATATATAATGACCCAAGAACTATTATATTGATGGTTGATAGTTTAAAATTAATCGTTATAGTGAATAAATTCCATAATAAGCACTTAAGCATACAAAATTGATAAATTTAATACTTATGAGGTGCCTCCAATAGTCATTTTTTGGTACTTAAATGCTCATTCTGGAATTTATTTTCAGCGATTCGAGATCGATAATTGAGGAATAATGTTAATGATTAATGCGCGAGCAATTGAAATTTGGCTTTTCGTGAAACCGAAGGGATTTCGATTAAAAATTTCTTAAGAGTAATTTCAAATACGAAAGATTTTCAACTCAACTTGCACTAAATACTTCCATAACTTCTAAGAAAAATGGAATTCTGCTTCCGTTTTTGTGTCATTTAAGTTTGATTCGATGGATTTAAGTAACAACTCATTCTCGAACAGGTAAACTCGTTTTCCTATGCATGTTGAATACAATTACATTAATCCCATTGCATTATATCATTCGTTCTTAAATAACAATGCAATCGGAAAGTACAGTTAAACTCCAATAGCCAAATGAAACCACAATGAACGCGTATTATAATTAGGAAGAATCACTTCCAATTCCCCATTTTTATGCTAAGTTGCCGAATCGTTCATTTTATTGATATTTCTGTGGCGAAAATTTTCAGTACTTAAATGCTGTCATTACAAACTTGGGATGACGGGGTTTCAGTTTCAGCTCTCGCGTTCTATAAATAATTAATAGAATAATGCGTTTCTTAGTGACTTACTTTTCCTATATATAACTTGAACTTGCGTGACTATAACTATAATATATCAAATGCACTTCATAACAATATTACGTCAAAGACAATACATTAATGACATTCAAGCCTTTTAATATTGTCGTCTACATATGTACACCTATTGAAAGAATTTCTAGAGATATACTTTCTCATGTTCGCGCTAATCAGCTGAAAAATCTTATTCTATGCATTAAGTTCTATAGTTAGCATTTCATTCGATACAATATATATTAGAATACATAAGGTGCGTTCAGCATTACTAAAATTATGAGTGCCTCAATTACATTATATTTAGACAGGGATGTACCTAGGAGATATGGCGCCTATAGCAAACTTTAGGAAATGCCTTAGTTGCGTAGAATATTATTTTTTTATGCGTTTTTATGGAACATATTAGATTTTTATTAAATATAACTTTAACATTTCAATATTAAATTAATACTTATCAATCAGAATATAAACTTTTGGCATGTTGAGGAAATATTTGGCGCCTTCTACAGGAAGCGCCTAAGGCTAATGCCTCCTTCGCCATACTCTTGTTACGCCACTGTATGAAGATATTTACTGTGATCATTAAAGCATAAAAATTGCAAGCGTTCATTGAGAATAGAAGATTGAATCATTATTATTAATATCACTTATGTTCAGGAGATTGACATAAATTCGGTGAAAGTTATGAATGACCTGCGAAGATTAACTTACGAGGGAAATATAAGAACGGTCCATGTTTCAGAAAGAAAAGGATTTAGGATATAATGAATAATATGGTTACGGGGTGATATTATCGAAAAAGACTCTTGTTCTTTGCTTACTTCGCTATATTAAAAAACATCGATTCTTTATCCTATTCAGTTTCTCTTTTGTATTCTTCGGTATTTCATTAATACTAAATGTATTCCACGAAAACGTGATTTCCAAAAACAATAATTACTGCGCATCCTCTTATAAAAATTTTTCATTGCTATAATGTATCATTTAGCAATTTATGAGTAGTTATTGCTCGGTAATACACACCGAATTATTCGACTATTGGGACGACATCGAAAACGACGCGACCACCGAAAAGAATCTAAAGGTAAGCACCGAAGAGAAGGAACTCACCACCTGAGCACTTGGCGAATGGAGCAGTTCGTGTTTTTCCAGGAGGTCCCTCTGCGGGAACACGTCTCCGCACTGGACGCAGGCGAATGGCCCGCCGCCTCCCCCGGCGGTCATCGATGAGGGAGCGGGGGCGGAGGAGGGCGGGGGAAGCGCCGGACTCATTCCGGCGGCGGTGATGTCGGCGTGGGCGGTTGCCACGTGCTCTCCGAGGGCCCTGTGGTCCACGTAACCCTTGTTGCAGTGGGGACACTTGGCGAAGTACTCTGCATCCACGGAGGTGGCGTCATCTCGCGGCGCCGCACCCACCACACTCTCGGAGCCAGCCACAGCGTCCGCCAGAGACACTGCAGGAGGAAAAGAGGGAGCGTGTCAATGCAACACACTTGCAATGTTTTATAGAGAAATGTCTAACTTTTACGTTTAGTGTTTACGGTTTATGCATGCGTTTAGGCTACAATTTTACATCTTGGGATATTCACTATTTGACATATCTTTTTTTGGGAGTGAGTGGCAAAAAAATCTTTGTCAGAATAGTTGCATACACACACACACACACACACACACACACACTTTGGTTACTATATATAGAGAAATATATCCCTACACTTATCACTTTAGACTTTATGATAACTCTAATGACTCAATTGACACTTTTAGCCTATAAGATTATATTGATGCAATGGTAAAAATTTTAAATAAATTATTAGTTTCACGCATAAATCGATAATTTCCCTGAGTTTCATTGCATGTCGACTTGATTTAAAAACATCTAACTTAATAAATCCCATATAAATAGAGGTCGAAACACTACTGATTCGTATTGGAAACAATGTAGATGTAAGGTAGAGATTATCCGAAAACACGAAATAAAGTGGATTATAAACAAAGAAAATGCCATTTTGGTAGTTTATGTGAAAGTATTAGTATATACTCGACCAAAAACCAATCGAGAACTTAACGTCGCAGTGCGATGCGATTCAAATGGACTCACGAAGGAAACAATCACAACAGACTTCTCGAAATCAACATATACACAGACAAGCTTCATATGGTTGCTATTATACCATCGACACGAAGCAGAGCGACTCCGTTTATTACACGCGCGATCGGATCTTGCCTTCCGATCGGTCCTAATTCGCCGGTGTCCAACTTCGACGGAAATCGCAAAATCTAAGACAAAAACACCACGTCCTCGCACGCGAGCAAAATTACACAATCGAGCACCGGATGGTCGAAAATCGCGTACGAGGAGATACCCCTAAACACCCGATTAACACGCAACCGCGATCCGAACCGTTCGTCGGAATATCGAGTCGCGTGTCGACCACGGCGGCGGCTACCGGGCGGGGGAGCGGCCGATCGCCGGGAATAATTTCCTCCGAAGTCGGGGACGATCGGGGAAGGGCGGCAGATGCGGGAAGGGCTTCCGCGGTGGCCGAGACTCACGCCGGCAGTTGCTCCAGACGTTGGCGAGACTCCAGAGGCGGTAGGAATAAGTGCCGTAGCATCCGAACATGTTGCTCCTGGCGACCATCTCACGTCGTGCGACCGCTGGCGAAACCACTCTCACTATTAGCGTCCTCCGCCGCGGATAGCGACGACGTCATTCCCGTCACTCCGTCGCGATCTCTTTCACTCGTTGGAGCGCCAACCTCGCAGGCGGCCGTCCTCGCTCTGCCGGTCGACCGCCTTCCTGCGTTCGCGAGCGCGCTCCGCGGCGGGGGGAGGGGCCGTAGGAGGAGTCGCTCTCGCCCGCCGGGGGTGGGGAGGCCCGCCCGCGAGAGAGGGAGAGGTGGCAGGGGGTGATGCCCGAGACCCGCTCCCCCGAGCGGCCGAACCGAGCGGGGCCGAAGAAAGACGAAGCCGCAGCGGGATCGTGCCGCCCCCCTCGCGCTCGGATCCTTTCGCCGGGCAGGTGGCGACGCCGAGCGGCGGAACGGAGTAAACGGTGGAGCGCTCCCCATCGGAGTGTCCCTCTCTCTCTCTCTGCACTTGTGACGGCGGCGGCAATCGCCACGGCGCGTTCGCGGTAGGACCGCGCGTTTCCGCCCACCGTCCGAATGGGCGGTCGATCCCTCGACCTACATCGTGTCCGGCCGACTGTCTCCCGCGAACGAAAGAACCGATTTCTGTGAACATTTATTACGTATATATCCTTGGACTCGTATTCGCGCGCTGACTTTATAATAGAATGTGTAAAAAAATAGCGATGTTAATGCGAAATGGATCATAAAATTAGTTTACCAATCCTGTAGTGTGCAAGCGTGTCCTTAATGAAAGGTCTCCGAATATATGAAGGCGTACACTTTTCCGGCTGAAGTTGATACCTGAAAACTTTTTTGGCGGCAGGTTCGTTGGCTTCCACTCTAGCGAGCGACGTACTTTTCGATTCACCCCGTAATTAGCCCTCATTATTTTTAACACTCGGCAGGGCTTAACAAATTGCCGTTTATAAATAATGAATAATTGGGCAATATTTTTTTAAACTATGAAGATCCCAATAAGCGACGCCAACTGGCCCGTTTCTATTGGTTTATGTTGATGTAGAACGTGCTCGTTCAGCCCTATTTTTTTAATTTTTATGAGATCAGAATTTTTACAACTTTAAGCGGTTGTATTTCTCAGAGACATATTACTCGCTCCTTTTGTGCCAGATTTGGGAGAAAAACGTATTAAGAGAAGATCGTCGAGGGCATTAAATGTGCAAGGGTTGGGCGAGCGAGGCGACCACCCAGAACGATCGAACGAAATGGCGCCTATGGCCGAATCGCGAGTTCATTTTTTACCAAAAGTATTTACAAAAATGTCGTTTAGTTATTTTTATTCGATATGGTAATAAATCTGTTTTCTCGTTTATTACACGGTTACCATTGATATTGTTTATAATTATCCAAGTTTTTGTTCTTCGGTCATGCACCAGGCGCCAAATCTCTTTGCTTCAGCACCGGACAAAAAATAGTTTGAGAGTAAATTGGCAAGAAGACTTTCTTTCATCCGCATGTAGTACCTCTCAGCGCCGTAACTAGCTATTTTAGCGCCCGGGGCAAACTACTCAATATGTGACCCCCCTCCTTAAAAAATATCGTCTTTAGTTTATTTAGTTACTATTTGGACTTTCTGCGCCCCTTACTTAGTTGCACCCGAGGCAGTTTGCCCCGCTTGACCCGCCCTAGTTACAGTATTGGTGCCTACTCATATATAGAAAGATATAGAAAAATTTATTAAGTGGTATACCACCTATTATAATCGAAGCCATTCACAAAGAGTTCCAAATATACGGAAGTTCTATCTGTTCATTATTACAAGAAACATAGGTGTTGAGATGACTTGTAACAAGTCATCACAACACCTTTGTTTCTTGTTAGATTGAAGCCAACTCACTTTCTTGAGTTAAAGTAGGGGTTTTTTCCGCGATGCCTCTGTGAGGACGTTTAGTGTTGGAGGTTTACTACTCAGTTAGCCCTTCTTCACCTTCTTCACCCAATCCGAGAATAGAGAATCATGCTAGCTTGACAGCTTAGTTGGTTAAAGCACCTGTCCGGCAAACAGGGAGACCGGGGTTCGATTCCGGGTCAAGTACAGGATTTTTTCTCCTCAAATGTAAAAATTCAATTTTATGTTCATTATTAATTTAACGATTGTTTACTGATCATATTGTTGAGATCCTTTCTCCCATGACATCTAAGTAAACGTACGTTAGAGTTCATTTCGACAAGTGGAAACATTCTATTCGTAACGAGCCAAGAAATCGATCTAAGGAAACATTTCAGCCGTTTATAATTCCTTAATAGATTCCGACGAGAATCACGGCTCGCACTTCGATTGTTTATTTGTTTTCTGATACCTATGCACCGTCGAAATGAGAACAGATTTCGCTGTAACGCATTTCGAAGATGCGCTTACAAAAGATGCCAAGAAAAATACATCTCCCATTAATGGAATTCATATCTCAGCGAATATTTCATCTTCACTATTTTATTTTGCAAACGTTTTACGTTGCAATTATCTTCGAAAAAAAATGAATAGACGAATTGATTCGACAGTCCGATTTTCCTCCGCAGTAAATATTTAATTTTTCGAACGTTCTTTGGCCGGGAAATGCCACTGGACCTCACTAATTGCGAGCAGATCCACTCCTGCCCCCGCGCCAACATATACGTGATCCCGACCCGAAAAATATGAAGTTTGTTTTGTGCGAGCAGTGGACAAATATGGCTCAGGAACGACATGGAACGAAACCGATCAAACGGGGATATCCAGCGGAACTTAAAAAAAAGAGCGAATACGCCGACCGAAGCCAAACAGAGACGAGAGGGCGTCTCTTCCGCGAAGGTAATTGGAGACAGACCGGGTTCCGCTCGTGTATCAAGTCCCCAGAAGCATTTACAAGCGAAATGACCGATTCCGAGCAAAAGTATATACATGCAGCACGATGGGGTATTTCTCCCAGCCCGACATAATTACCTGACTTTTCTGCCTTTCCGATATGAACGTATTGACCCCGACCCCAGCCCGGCACGGCCCGCTTCTTGGCTGCTGCATCGCCCCGCACAACCCTTCCACGCAGCCCTTGGGGCATGGTACGAGTCTCAGCTCGGCCCTTCCGCGCCGCCCTCGCCCTCTCCCCCTCCGCCCCCGCCCCCACCCTGCGCCTTGTTCTCCTCCCATATTGAAACAGACAGTCCGTCAACAGTGCAGTGCTGCAGCAGTATCCTCGACGGTTTCAAGTGCATGAAAAAGTTTGGGGCCTTCCGACTCCTCCTTCCCTCTCTCCGCTGCCCCCGGGGCCTCCCTCGGACATGTGAGGCCATGTCCAGTGCCTAATGAGCCCGTCTCTCTCTCTTTCTCTCCCTTTCTCTCTCTCCCTCTCCCCTTTTCCCTCTCGCAAAACTCTCCTTTTCTCTCTCTCTCTATCTCCTGCTCCTTTCCTTCACTTCAGGGTTATCGCGACTTGCCGCAGCACCCCATCTCCTCTGGAAGGCAGCGCAAATGGTGGTTCCGAATGAAAAAGGTGGGCCAAGAAGAGGAAAAATTGCTTCCAGCTCCCGTGGTAAATATATTTTTAAAATTTATCCGAGGGATGACGTTTCTTTATCTTCCTTCTCTCTCGCCTCGGAATCAAAATGCGTTTTAAGTGATTTTGTTTGCGCTTTTTAGCAGCCGTGACTTGAATGGCGGTAACCTTCGCGTTTAAGCCGGAGGAACTTATAAAAAAATAGACTGTATTTCGGTTGATCGGTACGATGCAAAATCTTCCCAATCGATAAAACTTTAAATAAATTGGTGAGCTCGCACGCATAACCACGCTCCGAGAATAAGGAGGTCAACGTACAGACGTGGACATAACACATATGATGCGCGCATCCTTCAAACTCTAGGGCGAGAATGCACATGACATATTATAAAGACGGTAATTTGCTAATGACCGTTTAATATTTTACTTTTACTGCCATTTTAATATTTTCTTTTTTTAAATCGTCGAATGAAGTGCACAAACCAGGAGACTTTTGCGGAAGTCTTCACGCGCTTAAAGGTACACACAAGCACGCGCACGCACGTGAAAACCGAGCGACTTTTCCCTTCTACTATAGCACGCGTGCTTCTTATCCCTTCTACTATAGCACGCGTGCTTCTTATCCCTTCTACCATAGCCTGCGTGCTCGGGAGGCATGAAACCCAGCATCAACATGTAGTTGCTTGCTGAGTAGTTCACTCCATTTTTTCCCGAGGAGTGTTTTACGGGAGAAGCGGCATTGGTTTGATGCGATTCCAATAATCTATCGCGATCAAAAGCCGTCGCCACATCAAACGCATCGATCTGCCCGACTCACCCTCTGGGAGAGAGCGAAAGGTGGAAGAGTCCAGCGAGAGGACGATTCGCTCTCACTCTCAGAGAGCCCCGCTCCTTCATCAATCTCTTCCCACTTCCCTTCTCTCTCTCTTTCGTCTCCAAGTGTGATATGACGCGTAAAATATTTACCTCGTTCTCGCCGTCGGAATTGTTACGAAGGAAAAAATATGACGCGCGTAGCTTTTCCGGTAATAATAATCGAGGAAGACTTTGAAACTGTACTTATGATCACGAATGTAAATATGAGACGATTTCTCGGCAGCTGCATCTCTCTCTCTCTTTCTTCGTTGGCTTGGTAAGTAGTTTTACCACAAATATAGGCCGTCCCTCGTGATAACACCCTTTTCGCCGTTCGTTTTAGGCCTCGGTGGCTTTGTTCATTTACGGAGAGGGAGCCCATGAGAGTTCCTTCGGTTCATATATTTCGATAGACCAGAATCCACAAAGGGCCCCGAGAAGGAGAAATCTATCAGGTGGAATGGCAGACAACGAAATAATCGATTAAATAAAAAATATCGAAAACGTAACCGCGCATCTGCGAATCATTTGACCCTTTTCGTAATTCACGTTCGAATCGGATGGAATGTGTTATCACCGAGATGAGGACCCCTTCGTCTTCTAGGGAGGCATTTTAATATTCTAATTTGAAAGTGAAACGAGTTAAAATAACGACGTTTAAAGATATCACCAATGAATAAACGACAGATTTAAATTTTACTATATGCCTTTTAAGAAATATTTAAATAAGTCATTAGATTTCAAATTTGTGCAAAATGGAAATAAATTAAAAGTATATCCATTACTTTAGTTGTCAATGTTCGAAAACAAATTCTCTTTTACGGTAAATTATTTTTTATTTGAATTATTATGAATAACTGTCTTTTAGTTAAATGGTTGAAGTACACGAAGAGAGAAAAAAGATGAATTCCGTTACAATAAATGCGTATGCTTTTAAACGGTTCCGTTCGTAAAAATAGGATATTCAAGCAGTACGTTTTCTAAAGAGCAGTCCGTCAATTTTAAAGGATAAATATTACAGGTTTCTTTTCCTACAAATGTAGCACCAAATCAGAATTTGAGGATTCTATGAGTAATATTTAGAAATCACTTCTTCAAGGATTTAAGACATTTGAAACTCAATAGTAAAGTGGAAAAATCAACAGTTTTCGCTGCTAGTTAAAATTCGTAAAAGGAAAGACATCTACTACGTCTTGGCCGAGAACAAACGGAAGGAAATCCGACGACTCGAAGAATAAAAACCGGACATCGGCTTTTTCAAAACCTCAAAGGGCTGTCTCATGTCGATTGCTAAAAGAAAAAAATTCTCTCCATCCGTATCCAAGGCCACAGACGACGACCTCAAGGGGCGAAGCGTAAAGGAAGAAGCGTACGCAACCGTAATAACGACCCCATTTCCAAATCTCCAACCCCTTTCGCCCCCTTCCGCTCTCCCTTCTCCCCTCCTCCCGGCATCCTCTCTTCCTTCCCTCTTCTTCCTTTTTAATTAACCTTAATTAACGTTTCGCCGTCCCCACGCCCAAACGTCTCTGGGCTCCTCCCGCCTCCTCCTCCTGCCATTCCTCCGGCCGTCCCACCCCAAACCCTTTTAAACCCTCTCCCACCCCCTCCTCTCCCATCTCCAACTCTCCCGCAACATTCCGCGGGGTAATCTACGACGTCCTTATTACTACCACTACGGGCACCGCGGGTGGAGGGGGAAGGCTGGGAGGAGAGAAAGAGAGGGGAGAAGAGTGGGGAGAAGAGTGGGGAGGGGAAAAGCAGGAGTGAGGGAGGACTGGAATGGGGTGAGGGAGAGGATACGATGGATAGAAGGAATGGAGTGCGGTAGAGAGAGAGAGAGAGAGAGAGAGAGAGAGAGAGAGAGAGGATATCACGGGGGGCTACGAGATGGTCGTTATAGGGAAGGCCATCGCGGCCCTAAGAAGTTCCAACGACTTCCCTCCTCAGACGCAGACCGCTGTCTCCTCCTCTCCCTCCTCCTCCTTCTCTCCCTTCTCTCCTGGCTACCAAAGAATCCTCATGCAGCCGCGCGAGGACGGAGAAGAAAGCACTAGGCGACGCTAATTGATTGAGCGCGATTAGAATCCATGCGGTTCATAACAGGACTGGCATTTCAACAGTTAGAATAGTTTCCAGAGAATGGTACGATACTTACGAAGCAACTGAAAAATATGCTTCGCATGGAATGGCTCGATGGCGAATTAAGAGACGCCTATCGGATTGAGATGCACCCTTTATAAAACTCCAGCGAAACGAGGTGCCCTCTCATTTCCATCGAAAAATCAACTGAGGAGAGTAAGAGAGATGGAGGTATAGACGGAAGGATAGAGAATGAGAGAGAAAATGAGAATGAGGGAAAGAAAGGGAGGGAGAGGTGGAATGAGAGAGAGTGAAAGATGGAGGGACGGAAGGAGAGAGATTGAGAGGGAGAGAGTTAGGAGAGGGATGGAGTCCCTCTTCCCCTTAAGGCAACGAGGAAGAAATTCCTCGGACGGAAGGCATCCCGCCGGTGAGTCTTAGCTGCCCCCGTTCAACCCCCAGCCCTCTCCTCCCTCCCGCCCCGCGCCCTTAGATAAGAACACAAAAGGGGAACGTAGGCCAAGTAAGCGGGCCGAGGATGATGGATCATTGCCTCCCCGAACCCGTTTCCCGCTCCAATCTCTTTCTCCCTCTTTCCTTTCGCCGTACTCCTTTCTCATAGCCATGCGATTCGGGGAAGGGTGATCGAACGGGGGAGCTAGGAAGATTGGGAAATTGAGAGAGGGAGAAGGAGAAACGGAAGAAGGAGCGGGAGGATGGAGAGAAGACAGTAGGTACGGTTGCTTTCAACAAGAAATGCTAGAAGAATCCCAGTCGACCAGGTAGTGGGTGAAGAGGAAAGAAGATAACGAGCCCCTACGTAGAGGAATTATGGAAGGAGAGGAGAGAGAGAGAGGAATGGAGAGGGAAGAGAAGGATGTACAGAGGCGAGGAGGAGCGGTAGGTTGAAGTAAAAGGATTAAAATTGGAGAGGATTTGGGAGAGGATTACGAAAATGCGGTCGGAGAGATGAATTGGAGAAGTGGTGTGGAAGGAGAGGAGAATCACAGGTGGAGAGGGAGCGAGCGATGGAGACATAGAGGGTTGGTCATTCTGAGGGATTTGAGGGACAGAAAGTGTGATGTGAGAGTTAGGAGCCAAAAAATAAGTGATGGGGTCGAGTAAGAATGAAAGTGGTACGGATTCATCGCAATGACATTATCAATTTCAGTAAATTACTCATTTAAGTTGATTTTTATGCTGAAAAAAGCCCTATTAGTTTGTTGCTAACATTCATATCGCTGAGAGAACATGGTAGCACTTAGCAAGTTCCGGCCTTGACGAAAAAATAAGCAGCACCGAAGAAATAAAATACACGGAATAGGTTGCCTTGGTAACAGACGAGGATTCACCACGTGACCATTTAAAACGAAGTCAACACAGTTTCCCGAAGGACTTATTCATCCCTTACATCCGGGCTATAGCAATTTACGTTTGTATGTACTATGCCTAGCTCGGATTTATTTCAGAACCTGAACTATGTGCAGTACTTTTGATTTTGTTAGAAACGATACGGTCTCTCTCTCTCTTCGATCACAGTAGCCACGTTTCCCAGACGCTTATCATTAAGTGCTGAAGATGCTTTGTCGGAGAGAAAAAGTGTTTTAATAACGCCCTCATGCGCACAATAATAAACCTAGCTTTTTGAACTCACATTGACTCTCAACACATCTATTCCTGACAATAGCTTCTCTACCCCCTCCCCGTCGCCAATCCACCACACCTTGCATCGCGCCTCTCTCTCTCTTTCTCTCTAGCCAGATGCCCGGAATTAAACTTTCATCCATTCCTTCCAATTTCTTCACCCTCTCTTAATCCGCGCTCATGCAAAATAACCGGCATTAATTTCCTCGACAGTTCGGCGACGACTTAGTTCTCCGCGCCAACTTCCCGCTCCTCCCCCCCCCCCCTCTCGCCCTTTCCATCCTCGCAGCCTCCGCCCCTTCTCCTCCGTCCACTCCTGGCCCTACCTCTCCAACCTCTTTCAGACGGGATAGCGAAGGGCAAGGTACGTATCCCGGCTACGAGGATGGATATTTCGAAGGGGTCTTGTTGGAGTCGTAAGGGAGATCTGGAGAGAGGCCCCAGATAGGAATATGGAGGGGCGGAAAGAACAGAGAGAGGGATAAAGAGTGGGGGAGAGAAGGCGAAGAAAGCGGTAGGGTGTGGCGGTGGGATAAAAGGGGTGGGAAAGATCTCCTCCTAGGCTTTTAATTAGTTCTAATTAAATTTTCCGTAATTACGTTACATTTTTCTCCACCATTTGGCAAAAGGCTTTCTCCATCCCTCAAGCCACTGCCACCCTTTCTCTCCCTCTGCCCCTTCTCTCCCTCTTGCCCGCCCCCGCTCCCTCCTCCCACCGCCTCCTCCGACCCCTTCGCTTAATCTCTTTTCTTCTCCTCGATCTCTCTCGCTCTCTTCGCGCCCGCCCCTCCCTGCGCGCACACCCACACCGCTTCCGCTCTCTCCGGCTGATTCGCCCCGCTCCCGCCTCCGGAAAGTGCGGAGCGGGGCAAAGTTGAAATGCAGTCAGCGAAAACCGCAAAGTAATCTCCGGACCTATCGAGGAAGGGGATGAGGAAGGAGGAGGTCGCGATTCTTGGGCCTAAGATGAAGGTGGCCTCGAAATAGAGATGCGAGCGTGAAAGGAGGTGCGGAGGGAGCAGCAGGGAGAGGGGAGGAGAGGGTGCGGGGGGAGGAGAGATGCGGGAGGAGGAGGGGGTGCGGGGGGAGGAGAGGGTGCGGGGGGAAGGAGAGGGGGTGCGGGGGGAAGGAGAGGGGGTGCGGGGGGAAGTAGAGGGGGTGCGGGGGGAAGGAGAGGGGGTGCGGGGGGAAGGAGAGGGGGTGCGGGGGGAAGGAGAGGGGGTGCGGGGGAGGAGAGGGTGCGGAGGGAGGAGAGGATGCGGAGGGAGGAGAGGGTGCGGGGGGAGGAGAGGGTGCGGGGGAGGAGAGGGTGCGGGGAGGAGAGAGTGCGGGGAGAGCAGCAGGGGCATGTGGAGGGGCGGGTGTAGGACGATGGAGGGAAGAGGGAGCGGATCGAAGGTGAGGAGGAGATGATTAATATTTCAAAGGGGCACTTGAAGAACGATTTACTTCTAATCGCAGCCGATGCGTGGCCATTAGAGAGCCATAAGCGAATGGTGTTCGATGGAAATATGGAGAGTAAGGAATGGCCGGGAGTCGGCGATGGAAAAGGAGGGAGAGTGCGGAGAAAAGCAGTGTAGGAAGGAGAAAGATTGGAGGAGTGAAAGAGGGCAGCGAAGGATGGAGGGTGGAGGAGCAACGAGGAGAGCATGATAGTACGAGAGGGAGAAGAGAAATGGACCAAGTAGAGGGCGGAGGTGGTCTCATAAGAGGGAAGGAATGAAAAAAGGAGTTTGCTGTGTTGGCCGGCATAGTAGGTGGAGCACACTCTCCTCCTCCTTGTTTAAATAGCGTGCGGATGGGCGTTTGGGTCCTTGGGGTTTGGGACCCCGGGCAGCGGCCTGAACACGGTTGAGGTATCCAGTGTGTATGAAGAGGAGATCTCGGGGCGGAGAGCGAAGGAAGGGTTGGAGAGAGAGAGAGAGAGAGTGATATTGAGTGGGTGAGAGGAAGAAGTTTCCGACGAAGGCCCTCTATTACCCTAAAACCACGAGCTGGATTCCTCAACTTCGATGGAATCCCAGAAGTTACACCTTGCATTAGATTCACGGTATGCTGAGTGAATATCAGGCCCTTCCCTCAGAAGTACCTAAAGGTCATTTTTTATTTACGCTCACGGGTTATGAGGATAAGTTAAATAAAAAACAGAAAGTTTCACGAAACGACCAGGGAAAAAAGCGAACGTTTAAAATCGTAGATGTATTTTTTTGAGGTTCGGGTGCATCGATGGTGAATTAGTTTGAGTGCGCACTTAACGAATATATCGCTTATATTTCATGGCGAAATACATATTATAAGAAAACGCCACTAGTCCAGCCATAGCAGAGTTGTTTGAGTGAGTCATTACCTTGTCGATTCGTGGAGGTGACGCAACGCAGTTTCATTTGGCGGCGCCCAGGGAAACCGCATCGGGGAAATCCCGAATCGCTGTTCACGAAACAGTTCGGAGAAGGTATTCTAGCATTCAATGAGATCATCTTAAAATCCGCTTATACAGAAGACTCGTTTCCATCTCAGTCATACAACTGTTTGGGACAAATAGCGTAATTGAATAAATGATTGTGCGCAGAAGGCATGCTAGGAGATACATACGTAAATGGTACAGAGAAAAGTTTTTAAAACTTTCCAAAGCCATGTAGCCCTTGTCTTTAATTTTTTCCGAAATTCAAACGAAGGAATGGGTTTCGAAGATGCATGGTAAATGTTAATCGGTTAAAATCTCTCACATAAAGTTTTCATTGAAACCGAGAGTTTCGCGGTAAATCTCTGCTACAGATCAGATCTAAACACCACAATTAAAATCCACGATACACTTTACGGTGATTCGGTAAAGTTTGTACATTATCAAGTCAGTTACAAAATAATCGTAATAGGCCACGGACTATCGCAATGAAGTCGTCATATACGTAATTAATTTTGCGAGCGTATTTTGTATAGGTGAAGCCTCAGTTGCATAGATGTGAAATCAAATGAAATGTACGGAAGTTATATTCAGTTAGTTAATGCAGATGAATGCGACGTATAGAGTGAGATCATACCGTATTTTCATCACGATCTATTAGTGTAGGCTATTAAAGTAATTATTGAGATAAATTCAAAATTAGTACCAGTTGTGGGGGATTTAAAACTAATATTTCCAACTAACATATTCGTTAAATAAGTAGTAAATCAGTGATCGTAACTAATTTCTTTCTTTAGTTAAATTCGAAAGAATGTTAAAGAATGAACAAAAGGAAATGGAGTAGGTTTTTAGATTCTTCGCGAATATATTTTTGAAATATTGATTTCAAACTTTGATTACCATTTTCATCTTAACTGAAAGATTTAAAATGAATTTAGAAATAATTATTAGAAATTATACAAAAAATGTATGTTTAACAAATTCATTATAATCAATTACTTTTTCACCGGCCAGCCTAGGTGAGTGCTATAATTTAACGTCGATTGAATTTTTTATTAAAATTTAACTTAGGTCTCGATTTCAAAACAAATGGAAAATGGAGTGTCAAAAGAGGGCAAATAAAAGAGAAATTTAAAATTGTATGCCCATCCAACTGACATCATGCGAGACAAACGAGCCGGGAATTTCTTCCAAAAACATTTTGTGAATATGCATAAGAATTCCGGACATAAAGACAGTTACGAAAGAAATATCTACAAGAGACTAATAGGTAAAACAAATTGATGTATAAATTAATAAATAAAAAACCCATGGATGATATACGACACGACTCCTTCCATACGGAGTTTGTAGGAAAAAGAGGAGCGTAAAGAGGAAATGGAGCACGCGGGGGCAGTTGGGGGCAGAAGGGGATGAGAGAGGAGGCGCTAGAGAGGAAGGGAGGAATTGGATGCAAGGGAAGGTGTCCTGTGGATAAAAAGGGAAGGGCGGCGGCAGAAAGAAAGTAGCCCCGTGAAAAACGCGTGCCGCTGTAAAAGGGGGACGCCTTTTCTCTGTTCCGCAAATGACGGCCGTCTCCCACCGGAGAGCACTTCCTATTTCTCTCCTTCCTCTCTCTCTCTCTCCATCCCTCATCCTCCCTCTTTCTCCTCCCCTCATCCTCCCCCTCTCTCTCTCCCTCCCCATCCACCCTTCATCCTCTACTTCCACCAGACCGCCAACTATCAAATGCTAATCTGAAAAAGTGTTTTTCGACGAATAAACAGTCGCGCGATACAACCTACGCTGCGAGGCAAAGGCATTCGTGGAATCCACCTCACCTCAATTTCTGAGGACTTCGTGCGAGTTGTATTCTGAAACGTTACTTTCTTCTCATCTACGGGCGTTTTTAAAAGAACGGAGCAATATAGCAAAATTTATTTGATGGGCGAGCATCCTTTTGCTTTACCTAAGTTGCTTTTAAAAACGACCGCTAATATCTTCTGTAATATATATGTTTATTTAGTTATCGATCTTTGCGGACTTGAATATTTTCGAAGGATACGGTGTATAAAACATAGGATGTGAATGTAGCGAAAATTGTGATTAAATCCTTTCATTATTATTTTAATCACGAGCTGGAAACTACTAAGAAATAGGAAAGAAGGAAGAAATTCAACAAAATTCTCTAACGCAGCCATGTGGCATTCAAAGTAAATAACAAAATGGAAAAACCGTCACTGCATGCGAAACATTTGTATTGATAAACTTTATCTAAGCACTAAGAAAGAAAGGGAGGGGAAGTTCATCCATTCGCTTAGTGAATGATAGCACGCAATAATCCCAAACCCAAAGGGACAGCAACCACCAGCGCTAAGACCACACAGGGGCACTCAACGAACGATTCAACTCTCTCTCTCTCCCTCCTTGGATTCCACGCGGCAGATCATGTGGATGGCTGAATCTCCGGAGCCCTTCCATTCTCTTTCAGAAAAAGGATAGTGAAAAGGTGTCGGACGGAGCGATCCACCGAGTCCGCGTTGGGACGGCGGAGGGAGACGCCGTTTTGATTGATGGGTCGATCGACCCATTTATTCATTTGATGGAGAAGCGGCAACATCGGGAGGGGAGCCGGGTAATGCCGCCTAGAGGGACGTGCGGTCGCGAGGGATCGCCACCCTCGCCTTCTCTTCCCACCCCAGAGATGACGCCCTAGACCCGCCGAGTTGCCAAGCCTGGAGTTATGCAACCCACTCGACAGACGAGTACACTCGGCAGATGACTACTGCCACTGCCCTCTTTTACTCCGAAAGGCTCCCTACATCCTGCCCACTCCTCCAATTCCTCCAGTCTCCCTCCTTTTCTTTCCTTTCTCCCGCAGGCCAATATATCCAATCCTAGGTTGCGCTGGTCTCGAGCCAAGGGTGGCGGACCACTCCCGAGTTCTCCTTTGGCTGCAGAAGGAGGGGTCATCGCGGAGCGAGGGACAAGCGGGAATATGCATCCACTGTCTCGAGAGGCCGAATGAACGAATAAAGAGGTGGAAATAGCGCATATAATGTTAATTAATGAGAGACAGGTTTGATAGCTTTATTTTGATTAATGCGCTTTTATTTAATCGATTCATTCTGGGTAAACGCCAAGGAAGATAAAATGACGAAAGAATCCATGCCCTCACTGTAGGAAAGATTACAAATGTATTTCATTGATTGGCGCCTTGGAAAGGGTCATATCGTTCCCAACACTGCGACGAAACGATAATTGAATGTCCCGAAATTGGGCTTTGATGGAAACATAAAGATTACATTTCGAAGCTAAATAAGATAGCACCCTTTGCTCGGTTTAAACCATATCTGAATAAATGCGTAATTGCATTCGAAAATTACAAGATTCGATAACCAAAATCGTCGAAGTTTGTGGAAACGGTATCAATTAGCAGACGAATTCATTCGATCGCCGTTCACTGGGAAATCGCCACTTGGAGCTAATAAAATCTATTCAATTTACTGTCAAAATATAGAGAGAAAGTGTAATTACAATCGTTTGAAAATCCTTTGGGAGAGAAAGGCACAAAATGTATCGAAGCAATTCTGGCGATGATTCGTTGACGTGAGAATCGATTCCGTAAGGCCGTCCCGCAATAGGATTCGTCATTTTTCTCGCTCGGAGGACGCGACCGATAAATAGTCTGCTTCCACCGGAGAAGAGGACGTTGAAAAATTTACCCGAGGAGCCGAAGCGAAATAAGAATTAAAAGAGGATGGCGGGCGACTTAAGAGACCGGAGTGGGAGTGGCGGATCAGGGAGGGGGATGGACGGGGTAACTGGAAGGGGGGGTGGAGGGAGGTTGGGGCAGGGGAATATTCCACTTCGCTCATTAATTTTGATTAAGCAGGATCCGAGAGTAACACCTTTTTCGTGTTGGCTGGGAGCAGAGAGAGATGGAGAGAGAGAGAAAGGGGAGAGAGTGAAAATAAATAAGAGGAATCTTTTCACCCTCGGAGAAAAAGACAAGGGGCTGGAAGGGGGTCGGAGGGAGGCGGGGAAGGGAAACAGGGAGATGTAAAAGGAATGGGAGGCGGGATAAAAAGGGGAGGAGAAAGGAGTTGACGAAACAGGCATTGGGGATGAGCGAGAGGAGTAGCAGGGGGAGGGGGAGTGTGCGAAGGAGAGGGGAAGAGGTACTCGGAATAGGAGGAGATGGAGATGTGCTAGAATTTCGAAGGATTTGGGAAGAATAGGAGTTTGTAAAATAGGAAATTTTATAAAGAGCCGAGAGAAGGAGAATCAGAATTAAGAGTGTGAAATTGTAGAATGGGAAGGAAAAATATTTGAGAGGGGGAAGAAGGAGGGGAGAAGGAAGAAGGGGGAAGAAGAGGGAGAAGGGGGAAGAAGGGGGAGAGAAGGGGAAGAAGGAGAGGAGAAGGGAAAAGAAGGGGAGGGAGTGCGAGGGATCGGGGAGAGGAGGTGGAAATAGGGGAGCGTTTGGAGGAGCTAAAGGGGCGGGGAGCAGGGGCGAAATGTTAATGAAATGGACCTGCAGACGGAGAAAAAGAGATGCAGAAAAGGACGGGACAGAGTCTGGAGAAGGACACAAAGAGCGGATGGGGAAGGGGAGAGGGGTAGGGGGAGATGGGGAGAGGGGTAGGGAGAAATGGGGAGAAGGAGGGCGAGGGGAGATGGGGAGAGGACAAGGTGGGTGATAAAGGGATTCTGAAAAGTTCGGCATTTGAACAAAACAGGAACTTTGAGTGGTACAGAAATAAGGAATGCGGAAGGAATCAGAATATTTTGGAGCGACAGATAATTGTAAGTGGATCGATAGAGTCGACAGCGGGATAATGGTTTTACACATATAATCAGAAGGTAATTTCTTGTTAATAACAATTATAAATCCTGACAAATCTTTATAAACTTTCTATCGAATGCGCAGGTAAAAATATTCTATTTTTGACAGGCCGTTTGCGATGAAACATTGTGTACACATTGATTATACGCCTAAACTATAGATTTTGGACTATTTAGACTGCTCTTATAACAATGGCTCTTACTAATGAAAGGCTGTTTAGAAAAAATCTCGGCGACTATTTCAACATATACAAATTAACCACCAGATAGACGTCGGTAACTTATAAAAAAAAATCAATCCGTCGCCTAAATTTCGGCTTTTCGTAAAGGGAACGAGACCGAAGATATTTAATCTCACTTTATTCATCACTAACAACGCCGAAAAATATGCAGAATTTCCGTCGTTTTTAGGTGTATCCTACACGCGAAAGCCTCGAAGTGAATTACATTTTAAGTAACAGTGCACGGAATGGAGAGAATTCCCTTCCTCCCGTCCACCGCCCTTTATTTGTAAGAAGTGGAGCAAACAAGAAGCCACTTAATTTTGTCAGCCTCTCTGACAACGTCAAACAACACTCGCAGTTGGACTAATTCGAAGAAAGGGGGGGATGGTGGAAGAGAGAGAGAGAGTGTGTGTGTGTATGTGGTTGGATGGGGTCTGTTGCGAAGCTAAGAGCGCGCACGTCGCACCCCCTCTCTCCCTCTTCCCTCCCCCTCTCCTCCCCCACAGCCTCTCTCTCCCTCCGTCCCGCACTCTTTCTCCTATCTCGTTCGCCACTCGCCCGCTCTTTCTCTCCACACCCATCTAAATTTGCATGTGAGGTGCCGCCCATTGCTTTGTTTTTGTTTTTTCTCCCTCCTTTTCCCTCTGCTGCTGCTGAGGATTGCGCGGACAACGGCTCCGAGCCCTCGTCCTTATTTATTTCCACGGCATCCCCTTCCCCCGCCCACTCTCCCCTCGGACGCCCCTTTTCATAATCACCGCCTTCCAGAGCGAGAGGGTCTAGTATGCCACTCTTTCCGCAAGGGGGATCCACGGTCGCCAATGAGCACCGACGGAATGTGTCTCCGGCTTTGTTACTCTATAATGTTTCACCATAAAATGTTTTAAGGGGCATTTTTGCTGAATTTGACTATTCTTGGTGAATAAATCTTGGGCCGTTTTACGCCTACCTATGCACCGAGTTTTCGCCGTTTCCGTCAAATACATAATATATCTCTTCGAGGAAACCAAGGTGATTATTGTTTCAACTATTGATATTAAAATATAATCGTTTTCGTTGAAAAGTATCGATCGAACTCGATAAAACTGAACCACATGAATTATAATCGAGGTCACTCCAACAAAGATAGCTTAATTCAAAACAACGAAGCAATTTAATTCCTGGAAAGAAAGCTCCGCCGATTTCCTCGCTATTTCCGCAATGCCTCTTTCGCGGAAATCCAAATCTCGACCGGTAAAATCTATCAAAGCAACACTTCCTCGGCGAGAGAGCGATCGGGTAACGAGTGGTAAGCGGTTTGAACGGTTCGAAAAAATTGGAGCGAAGATGACATTCGTGGAAATGAGAGCAGTTTGAATCTGAGCCAACCCCGAGGTGAAGAAGAGCGTCCATAACCCCTCTTCCCCATTCGGAGAAAAACAGAGTTCGGTGCATGTTGTAAGAGAGAGAGAGAGAGAGAGATAGAAGAGAAAGAGGGAGCCCTGAGAAGCGAAAAGAGTCGCTATTTCGGAAAATGAAAGCGATATTGTGTTATTATCAACCGCGAAGGCTAAAATTCACTTAAGCTGGACGAAAATATCTGATGAACAAGCGGCGACAGAAGTTCTAGGCACGGAAGCTGTGAATAGCAATTCGCTTGCTCTAGCATTAGCCTTTTGGAACAAAGACATTAAAGGAGTAGTTTTTTACTTATTAAAACATATCTCGCATAAATATAATTAAAACCAAATTGCATATCGCGCAAACGGGATAGAAAATATTTCTGACAGGACATCGCATCCATTCCATTTCGCAAGTCAAATTACATCGACTTCGATTATATTTATTCAAGAGTCTTGGTCTTATTAACGTTGGAGGTTAGGCTCCACCTCGACATTTCCACCGAGAAAGAACCTTCGGAAACAAACAACCGTTCGCAGCTTTACTTTTCCTGTACGTTCTTATACACTGCTCACACATTAATTGATGAAAACAAAAGTTCTCGCTTTCTGTCTCTCGCTCGGTTCCAGAATCGTAGCACATTGAGCAGAGAGGTGATAGGGCAGAGGGACTATGGGGGCGGAGGAGCGATGGGGGCAGAGGGACTATGGGGGCGGAGGAGCGATGGGGGCAGAGGGACTATGGGGGCGGAGGAGCGATGGGAGCAGAGGAGCGATGGGAGCACAGGAGCGATGGGAGCAGAGGAGCGATGGGGCAGAGGGGCGATGGGGCAGAGGGGCGATGGGGGCAGAGGGGCGATGGGGAAGAGGAACGATGGGGGCAGAGGGGCGATGGAGGCAGAGGGGCGATGGGAGCAGAGGGGCGATGGAGGCAGAGGGGCGATGGGGGCAGAGGGGCGATGGGGAAGAGGAGCGATGGGAGCAGAGGGGCGATGGAGGCAGAGGGGCGATGGGAGCAGAGGAGCGGTGGGACCAGAAGAGTGATGGGGGCAGAGGGGCGATGGGGGCAGAGGGGCGATGGGGAAGAGGAGCGATGGAGGCAGAGGGGCGATGGAGGCAGAGGGGCGATGGGAGCAGAGGAGCGGTGGGACCAGAAGAGCGATGGGGCAGAGGGGCTATGGGGCAGAGGGGCGATGGGGAAGAGGAGCGATGGGGGCAGAGAAGCGATGGGGACAGAGGGGCGATGGGGGCAGAGGATCGATGGGGGCAGAAGGGTGATGTGTGCAGAGGAGCGATGGGGCAGAGGGGCGATGGGAGCAGAGGGGCGATGAGAGCAGAGGGGCGATGGGAGCAGAGGGGCGATGGGAGCCAAAGGGGATGGAGGCGGAGAGTGGCAGCGAGGGGCGGAATTAGGGCACCATGTTATCGGAAGAAGGTATGTGAAAAGAAGTGGAGGCAGGGGTGTAATCGGGCAGTGCGCGGGGGCAGAAGAGGTTCGTCCATGAAGAGAGCGGCGTTGCAGCCCTCAGTAGAAGAGAGAGATAAAGAGAGAGAGAGAGAGAGATAGCCGGACCATTTGCATGAAAATGTGTTGTGACGGAGGTGAAAGCTTTGGAGTCCTTATATTCAGACCTCGCACTCTTTCCACGGCGAATCCACCTCTCTCTTTCTCCCCTCCCCCTCTCTTCTTATTCTTTAGCCACACAAATGCAGGCGCCTCTTGATTTTCGCAGAAATACAGGCGCCACTTGATTTCAAAAACAATTCTTTGCGTCGTCGACTTTCCATCTTCCACTGCCAATCTATCGCTACCGCCTCGTACGTATTCCGTCCAAACAATACACGACCTCCCTGTCCGAGCGGCCCAACCCTACGTCTCCCTTCCTCCGTCTCGCATCTTCTAAACATGCGAATGTATGACCTATTTTGGTTATTTTACGACGGGGCTCTATAATCTCTGAAATTCTCTCCTTAATGATGCGCGAACCGATTCTCTCTGCTGCTTATCGAGAGCGACGATGGAAAAGATATCTCCACCGCGGAATCGTGTCCAACATATAAAAATGTACTTCACAATTAAAACATACAACTAAAAACTAAAGACGTTAACGTTATATTCGAAATATTCCTACAGCTATTTTGTAGGCGTCGTTAAAGTTCTTTTAAATGTCTACAAACGAAAATATTTTGATTATCGGTCATAATCGTTTTATTTTGGATTTCATCATCGTTTAAAACGAGAAAAGAATCGAAATTTATTTTTTCTGTTCTAGAGAATGTGGCCCGCAACACAAATGGTCCATTCCTCCGTTCTCCCCTGGCAGCTTCGTCGTCTGCGATAGGCGCGGCTGTAATATTCTGCGCGTAAAACGCTTTCGTTTCCAACGGTCTCGGAATTCTGTCGCTTTTGAGACAAAAGATGCACGAGGCGGAATCATTTATTCTCACGCAAATATTTGCGATTCTCCTTAAAAACAGGTGGAGCGTATCAAGGAGGGGGAAAGGGAAAGTGAAGGAGAAAGATGAGGGAGAGGGAAAGGGAGGGTTGGGGAAGGCAGAGGGAGGGGGCGGAAGGGAAGGTTAGGGGAGAGGGGGAGGGGGGTTGTGGGAGGCAGAGGGAGGGGGGCGGAAGGGAAGGCGAAGGCGCGAGGAAAACATCGATTACACCTCGCGAAGATTTTTTCTAAGTTACTTGGATTTGATAAAGAAAGACCTTTTTTCATCCGTCCGCCTCCCTTCCTATCCCAGCTCGCTTCCCGGGGGAAACGCCCTGGACGCGAGCCAGCGAACGTATGAAAGTGTGGCGGTGGGAGGGTTAAGGGCGGCGAGGGGGAAGTCCCTTCTTCGCAAAATCGGTTAGATACCCAAGGGAGTTAGCTCGGTTATACTAATCTCCACGTGAAAATAAAACCGCTGCGCCCTCCTCTTCCCCCTCTCCCCCGCGCCACCCTCCTTCCGCCGCGCTCTCCACCTCCCCCGACGCCACTTTTACCCCCTGTTTTTGTTTTCACTCTACCTCTCTCTCTCTCTCCTCCAGACGCTCATTCACATTTCGCCTCGCGAAGAAAAACAAGCATTGGGACACACACACACACGTAGAACGGCGGACAAAGAAAACGAGTCCACCACCCCGCTTCCAACTTTCCATCTTTCTCTCCCTAGCGAAATCCGGCGGAATTTGCATTCCTAATGCAAAACTCTCCCGAAATAAAATTACAGCTCTATACAATGCATAAGCTCTTTCTCTCTTACCGCCCGGAGAAGCACTGTCCCAGGTCTCCATAGCTACCGCCGAAGCGACGCCGCGAAACAGAGAAACGACGCTTTTCAATTTCCACACGAGCGTCTTTTTAATAACCCTTATATTAACATCACTCTCGTATTTATATTTAGATATATGGAGATGTTTTCAAGCCCGTCAATAATGCATAATTCGATAAAGTTATATAGACTAATTGGTAAAGTTCGTGAAAAAGGAGTGCTACATGGTTAACAATATCTTGATAAATAATTTGTAATATAAATTTTAAATTTTTAAATGTTTTTCAAAAATCAACTTACGAAAAACAACGGCGGCAGAAGGGATCGTCCGCCATCGAATCAGTTCCATTCGAAATAGGAACGAAACAACGCGGCGGAAAGAAGCGAATCTGTGAAAAAGAAGTCTTCCTTCCTTCCTTGCAGCAGTGTCATTGGGAACAGACGGAGGAGGAAAAAGGATGTTCTGAAGTTCTGGACATTTCTGAGGTTTTAAGGACGGTGACGTCAGAAGGAAAAGCGGAAGAGATCTGTATGTGGTTGGAATGAGGATGAAGAGTCCCACAGGTATCACGTCCTTGGACTATGTGACTTTCAATACGAAGGGGAAATTCGAATTTTTATTCTTAAGAAAAAATGTATTATTTAATGCAAAACATATTAAGACAAAAAATAAAAAAAATTAAAATATAAATTTCATGAAACCGCTCTAAAAAACAAATGAAAAATTTTGAGTAGGAAGTATTTCGATCGTGAGCTCAACAAAGTTTGTAATCGTAGGGGTTTAAATTTTGGGGTTTACTTTTAACTGAAAGTTAATACAAAATTTTATGGCATTTCATTTCCATAATTCATTTCAAGCGTGCTAAAAAACTTTTGTATTAACCTTCGATCATTAGCGAACCGCATAATTGAAGCTCCTACGATAAGAAATTTTGCAGAACC
This sequence comes from Tanypteryx hageni, assembly GCA_028673005.1. Classification (NCBI taxonomy): domain Eukaryota; kingdom Metazoa; phylum Arthropoda; class Insecta; order Odonata; family Petaluridae; genus Tanypteryx; species Tanypteryx hageni. Next base: position 126,447,565 of record CM054112.1, read on the forward strand.
CCAAAATCGAAATACCTTCTAATGAAAATTTTTAATTTTTCTTTTTCTTTTAAGTGCGTTAATATAAAAGTTATTTTATTTTTATTTTAATGCGGTGAATTGTGTACACTAAACCCTCAACATTTAAATGTTAAATGTACACCCATTTAACATTCGAGACGCATAAATTTCAATACTCGCGAATTTAACCCGTTGAGTCATGCGTAAGTTGTTGCTTTCATTACTTAAGCAGTAGAGTTGTTTCATTTTCTCACGATATTCATGCGCGCCTGTGTATATTCTTGCCACTTCGTATGCTTTTACGTGAAAACGATCCTACTTCAAGGCGAAATTAATGTTTTTATTTTTCTTTCGTCTCAAGGACTTTTTGCTCCTGCGTTTAGGTAAAAGACTTAAAAATGCTAGTTCATATATCAAATGCACGAGTACTCAATAAGTTTATCATAGAGAGGGCCTTTATTAGGTATTTATATAGGCGATTATACCTTATGAACTCCATTTTTCACATCTTTTAACGTATTGGTTGTGTATCTGAGTTTGGTATTACAAGAAATAGTCGTATATCGCATGTGCATCAAAGTAATTTTACGCAAGCGGGTCAATGCAGTTTTTCTCTTATTATTATCTATTCTTATAGTTATACTAATTAACTGCAGTTATATTATTCAGTTTTCAAAACTAACATATGGATTACACCTTTTACAGGTTTATTCTCATTAGCTTCACCTAGGTCTTTGCAGCAGTGGTACTTCTGACTTTTTAAAATTCGCGGATTTGACATTCCCGTTGATTTCCGGAAACGTAACACCCAAAAATGCTAATGTTCTACTGAAATATTATTAAAAATTATATCTTTGATATCTTCGACGATTTTGTAACGAATCCTGTGGGCCGCCTCCTGATATTTATTGCATGTGTGTTTCTAAAACGCGGAAATTTAAATAATTAAAAAACTCATCTCGTTTCGATTTTGAAATTCTAATACACGCAGATGCAGGCAACGTTTGAAAGGCAGACCTTTTCCTTGTGTAGCCAAAACAATTTTTATAGAGCCGAAAGCACACTGCTCGGATGATTGCATTTTTGAGGAGGCATTCGAAGGTATGAATAGAAATGAAAGGAGAGGGCGAATCCCCTGCCGTGGAAGGTAACGAATGGACGATGGAGGAGCGAAACTAACTTGGGACAATGTTACAGTTAATCAGTCAGTTATTAGTCATTTCAAATTTGATCAATAAGTTTTAGAAAATTATGACAAATGATTGTTCGGTAAATCTTACATTATTTTATCATAGATTTTGTAATATTTTATTTAAAGAACAGCTTTCTCGGTGGCATTCTGGAAAGCATCAAAGGAGCGTCCAAATTCATTGGCATCGATCTATATATCTCCAACTTCTTTTTCTCCTGAAAGAAGTATTAGGGCAGTTGGGCTCTTTGTTACAAAATTGAGCACATCTGTGAATTATGAGACTATTGCCAAACTTTGTTTTCTTCGGTCTTATGTCATGCAACAGAAACAATAAAGCTTTCTTTACCTCTTTCAGAAATAAAGGTATCTCCAATAGCTATAATAAGGTTGTGGAAATACGTTTTGTGTCAATTTCATTTTAGCTATTATACAGACTCGATAATTTTTAATTGAATATTTTATAAGTATTTAACGTTAAATATTTTTTTAAATATTCATCGATTAATTATAAAATTGGATCACTAATTACTTTCTCTCAGAAAGTATTAATTAACCATGCTCGACGCCGTATCACATTATCGGTTACAGAGAATAAATCTGGAGAGTAGTAACAGTCTTTGATGAGTTTGCTAAGGATTCGTAGAGCGTCGCGAGTCATTCACGTTCATGTCACCTCCAGGAAAACAAGAGGAGTTTTGTTTTTCGAGAGGATTTCTCGGAACAGTAGATCTCAACCACGGAATTTTACGGGGTGAATGGGCGGGTGAAGGGAGGGTGGGCGCTCGGAAGCGGGGCAAGAGAGATTGGAATGAGGGGATGAAATGAAAATGCACGCAGAGGGCGAAGGAGACGAACTGGAACTTCGGATGGATACACAGCGGAGGAGATGGCGCATCTGCATCCCTTAAACGCAAAGATAAAAAAGCCAGAGATGGAATTATGCATTAGATTTGGCGTGCGTGGGTGTCGGACGGCTGGGGAGAGTCGGGGAAAGGGGAGAATTGGGGGGTGGGGGAGGGATGCTTCGCGGGAAATCCTCAATAATATAAAATGCCTCCCTTAGTCGCCTCCTTCCCCTTCTCGGCAATCCTCCGTGAGCTTCTTGGGGCAAAGGACAGCGCAGATAGCTAGTGAGCCGTGGCGGGCTCAAGAGACAAAGAGAAGCACGACCAGTCAGACAAATTACTTTACTTAGCAAAACACGAGGAGAGGGACACGGGGAGGGAGGGGAGGGGGGGATGACTGCGGCGTTTGGGGATACAGGAGAGAGAGAGAGAGTTTTGGTTCGGCAGACGAGAGGGAGGAGGCGCACAAAGAGATTGTGAGTGAGATTCTTCCCTCCTTCTTAAAAGAAGCCCATAAAAAGGAAGAACCCTGCCGAATTGAAATGGGAATGGTGAAGAGGGTGGGAGGGTGACGGTGGGGGAGGTGTAGAGGAATGAGTGGGCGGTTTTTTTTTTAAGGATCCGAGAGGAGGAGAGGCCGCGATGAAGGACTCCCCAGGGAGTATGGTTTCCTAGAGGAGGGGGGGGCCGGTGTCTAAGGGAAAGGGGAGGTGGGGCGGGATGGGATGGGATAAAGGCCCGAATGGGGCCCGGAGAGACACTGGAGAGGTAGAAGGAGATCTTTAGCTTTCATAGACGCCACCGAGTCACAACTCCCTCCATCCCGGTCGACCTCCTCTCCCCACTCCAAGGAGCTCCTTCCTCCGCCGCAGCCGACCCCCAGGCAGATTGGAAAGATTGCAATCGCTTTCAACGACGGCGGAAGACGGAGCTGCTAACAGTAAGGGAAATCCCCACTCCCTCGCGCTCCCTCCCTCTCTCTTCCCAACTCCAAAAGCTCTTCGCTCCACACTTTCATTCCCATACGCGCGTATCGCGGATCCTCCTCTACTCCCGCGCCTCCTTCCCTTTCGATCCCCGCCCCCTCCTCCTATCCCTCCCGCGCCGCAATCACTCCGATGGCCAATGCCGAATTCGAGGCACGCAAGGAGTGGACGACGCAGTCCGCGCGCCACCCCCTCCTCCTCCTCCCCACCCTCCTCCCACTCCTCCAACCTCGGAAATGAAAACAACTGAAACACTTGTATCATTCTGTTTGTCCGGAGGAGGGAGGAGGGGGCAGCGAAGGACAGGGAGGAGTGGAGGAAAGGGGCGGCGTTACTCACCACTCCCCACGCATGCCCGGCTCCCCTGCCTCTGCTACATCCTCCTTCGGCTCGCACCCCTCTCACCTCGCCCCCATCCCTCCACTCTCCCTCACTCCTCCTCCCTACGCGAATCGCACGCACACACCCGAGTTTTTTAGTCTCAACGCCGTTGCATGGAGAGGGAGCGAGAGGGAGGGAGTGTGAGGAAGGTAGGGAGAGAGGGAGGGAGAGAGGGAGGGAGAGAGGGAGGGAGAGAGGGGGGAGAGAGGGAGGGGAGAGGGAAGGAGAGAGGGAGGGGGAGAGGGAGGGGGAGAGGGAGGGGGAGAGGGAGGGAGAGAGGGAGGGAGAGAGGGAGGGAGAGAGGGAGGGAGAGAGGGAGGGAGAGAGGGAGGGAGAGAGGGAGGGAGAGAGGGAGGGAGAGAGGGAGGGAGAGAGGGAGGGAGAGAGGGAGGGAGAGAGGGAGGGAGAGAGGGAGGAGAGAGGGAGGGAGAGAGGGAGGGAGAGAGGAATGGAGAGAGGGAGGGAGAGAGAGAGGAAGGGAGAGAGAAAGGGAGATAGGGAGGGAGAGAGGGGGGGAGGGTTGGGGGACGCACACAAAAAATGTATTTCTCTGCTCTAGCGAATATGAGCGCCCGTGGTGCAGCGGTAACAGCGAGCAGAAATCCATATATAATAGAACGCGAAGGCGGTCTCATGAGAGTCTGCGACCTCCTAATGATTAACACCGTTCTATTTCTGTAATTATGAGAGGTTGTATGCCATGAGATCGGTTAGGGTGCATTTCTAGTTCCAAGTAATAATTCTATCATAAGTTAGGTTTAATGCGACCGACATTTCAAAAATAAGATATTGTCGATTACGTTCCAAATCATCCATTATTCTGAGAGCTGGTTTTTCAGCATAAAGTTTTTAAAAGTGAATAGATATATCGAACTTTCAATTAGCGATGCTATTCCTTTGAATGAGCTATCCTGTAATATAGTATTCATTATGTTGTCTTCAAATGGCTCCCCGAGCGACGAAAGCTTTGCGTCTCGGCATAATATTCTCTAGGATAAAATAATCATTGGAAGGGAGGGAGCAGATGGACAAGCATCGGTTCGCAATATGGAATAGGCATGAAGAAAGTCGACGCCGAGAGGAAGGCGGAGGCGAAGGGGTGATTGAGGAAGGGGAGGAGTGACACCGGAGGGGGAGAAAGTAAGCACGGCATATGACTTCATAAAGCTACCCATTTCCTATTCGTATCTTACGGAAGAGATGTCCTCACCAGAATGTCTTACCCTCCTTCCTTTCTTGTGGTTAAGTGAAAGGAGGGCTTTCGCCGGGATAACAAAATGCTGCGATAAAAAACTCTCGCGTTCACCATACGCACGTATACACAACATTAAGGCATCTCTTTCTTTGCGTGTGTGCATGCGTATGTGTGTGTGCGTGTGTGTAAAAATCCTGCGATCTAATGATCTGGTGTAGGGACGGACTGCGCAAATCCCACCGACGAGAGATGTTTTAGACCATAGGCGCCGATTGTGAATCGCGGATTGCGTGGGTATGGTTTGGATTGAGAAGAAGAGAGAGAGAGAGAGAGAGAGGGAGGGGCGAGACTTTGAATACAAAAGAGAGCTGATGGCGGAGGGATAGGATGGGGCCGTTGATGTCCGTCGGAGATGAAGACGTGCTCCACTTTGAAATGGGGAGAGGGGACGATGGAATGGGCGGATGAGTGGGAGTGAGTGAGATGAGGGAGAATGGGGGAATAAGGTAGGGCTTGGAAGGAGAGGGGGAGGGCTGTCCGAGAGAGGCGCCTTCACCTTCCCACCCTCCCTCTGTCTCTCTTTCTCCAGCATTAAGATATTCTTGCGATTGTTTTTATCTCCCTCTTTCTATTCAAGAAAGAAAGATATAGTAATTAATTGAAATCGCCATGACTATCGGAGGAGAGGGAATAAAGGGAAGGCTACGTAGCAAGTTCAATCCTAGAATGTGACCGAGTGGGAGGGTTTTTTTTGTATTTTATGGAGATACTAATATTTTCTCCAATAGGAATTTCAATTTAAATTGGTTTAATAGTTAAATTCAACATATAATTATATATATATATATATATACTTTTTCAGTTACTCTATCGCTGAAGAAGGGCATAGACCCGATAAGCTTGCGTGTTTTTTTGTGTTTTTTGTGTTCGTGTGTTTTACGTGTCTCTTCGACGCCCCCAGCAGCCTAATAACTAATAGAACTAATTAGTTCTCTCTCTGTAACTGAAGAAGGAGTAGTTCCGAAAGCTTTACGTTTGTGATGTTTCTGTGTTTTTGTGTTATTTTACGTGTGTCGCTTCGACATCCCCGGGGCCTCGCCAACCTGAAGTCGTCTGATTGGTGAGTGCTCACTGGGTTACCTCATCCCAACACCTTGTTGACATCCATATATTCATTTTACCTTTCCTTTTCCGTAAGTTGTTATATATATATATATATATATATATATATATATATATATATATATATATATATATGTGCATATACACAGCGCTGTAACTAGCTATTTTAGCACCCGGGGCAAACTACCAAATATGCGCCCCCTCCATAAAAAATTCTCTAATACCTATATGGATTTAGGGTGAATAATTAATAAATAAAAATAAACTATAATTGATATAATTTCTTACAATAAATGTCCATAATTTAAATACATAATCATAAATATAATTACATACATAATTACACACATACACAATTTAAATACAGAAAGTATAAATATTTTAATATTAAAGAGTTATTCTATGTGATTTTAATGCAACAAGCCCAACAATAGCATCATCGAAACTTATAGTATCTGCTATGCGTAATGTCTGGATCAAGTATAGTATACTGCGTATACATATAATATGTATTTTGTATGTATGTGCATGTGTAGGTGTGTAGTTAGTTTTAGTCTTTTGCCGAAGTAGGGTGGGTGCGTCCTGGCCACTGGGTCAGTGCAGATTTAAGGGGAGTCGCAATTGGTGCGCGCCAGGAGCTCCAAAATTTTTTATATGTAATATCAGAAATCTTAAATATCTTAATCTAAAAATCACAAAGAATTTCTTTTTTTGATCCGCAGTATTTTATTTTCACTTGATGGCGCTCCTGATGGATTGCTATTAGCTGCCCTGCTTGTCATATACGTGCACGTTACGTGCATAGCAGTACGGTGTGAATGTGTGCGTCCATTTGTTATTTCGCTATCCCGGTACTGTGTTATTTCATTTACAGTAAAATTACCTAAATTTTTCATTTTGATTCATATGATTGTTATGATTGACAATCAGTTGAATTGCTTGGATTTGCATTGAAAATGATAGTAATATAGATCTCATTCTAATAATCGATAATTTTACAAAAGATAATTTCAGTATGAAGTATTTATAATTTTTATTACCTTTTATATAGCTATATTTATTATATTATACGTTATTTTATGCTGGTTTTCAAAGGAAACATAGCCTTATGAAATGGTCCTGTGTGTGTGTCCCCTACTAACAACTTTTGCACCAATGGACCAATGTTCATGAAGCTTGGTATGAGGCTCGTGCTGCCATGGCCCACCTCCAGGCTATATTTGGCGAAGATTGAAGTCCCGGGTTCGATTCCAGGAACGTTTTTTCCCCCTTTGTTTTACATAGGAAATCTCAAATCCATAGTGCAGAGATGTTTTCTTTAATACTTTAAAAAATCTTTAAATTGTGATATCGGAGCGAGGTTTGTACTGTTCTAAGGGGGAAAAGAATGTAGATTCTAGTTCTTATCACAGAAGTTTGATAATTGATCGTGTTTTCTTGAATTTCTACTAAAACAGCATTTTTGCGTTTTAAATCGCATTTTATAGAATTGTTGCCATGGAGACGATTATTACCGAACTCGGTTTGAGCATAGACGAGTGAACTAATGGGTTATTACCAACTTTTATAGTGACTTCGCTTTATATATATATATTCATTTTGTTCGTTGCCATTTCCATATTTTTGACGTTTGATATATCAAAGTATTGTTACTTTATCTATAATAATATAGCTACTTGTGCCTCACTCACTGACACAAAACTCTAAGGTACTTCTAGAAAGGCTAGAAATATGAAATTTTGCATGTTGGTAGGTCGAGTGACAGTCGACGAAAAAATCTAAAATCAGAAAGTTTATATTTAAGGGGTCTTTTTAACCCCAATGTTCCATTTCAATACCCCACAAAGAAAAGCATGGGATTCAATACAAGGCTTTCTAAAAATGCATTTTTAAATTACTTTAAATTGAGATACGAATTTAAAAAAAGAACAGATATCTATCCGAAGGAATGGGATTCTTAATTTTTTAAAGCAGAATTCAAATGCCTACAGAATTAGCGTAAATATCTGATTTTGATCGGAAAAAGTGTGAATTTTTTCCTCTTTTCAACAATGGAAATCTTTGAATACTATGCTTAATGTAAATTAATGCCGTAATAAAGAATTACAGTTGAACTTCCATAACTCGAATCTCAAAGAAAAGTAATAATTATTTGAGTAATAGAAAATTAAAGTTATGGAAATATATTGTTAAATATTTGTATATAAACAGTGGAACTTCGAATTCGAATCTCAAAGGAAAGCAACAATTATTCGAGTTATAGATAATTCGAGTTGCGGAATTATATTTCTTTCATTTTTCTTTAATTGAATTAACATGAAGTTTATTCCCATAAGCATATAAGTTAACTTATTCTAATTTTCAATATCATACATATTATAAAAACATCATTTCCAATATTTTCTTCCGATAATATGCAATATTTTACTGTATCCAAAACACTAATAGCATCACGCACTGTGATTGAGGGTATCACAGATAATTGCAATTCTCACGTACTACTGAAAGCGATTAAATTTTGGTTATTGACTGTAGGAAGGAGCGAATAGGTTTGTTTTTCTCTAGGACTAAGAGATCACAATCGGAGAAGCAACCCTAATATAGCAGTTACGGTAAAACGTGAAAAGTATTTTAATGTTGTGTTTCGTAGTTTTTCGAGAAATTTTAACTAATTTCAATTGTTACATATAATGGCGTCATACCTATTACCCGATTTTTTTATCCAAATACATGCTAAAGGCACGGATGATGCCATAATCTTAACACAAAATATCCTAATTTTCCATAAGTTTTAATGAATAGGATATTGTCTTAATGATTATTCTTATTGCCCATGCAGTGCGATCTGAGTCACTAAACTTGAAATACGAAAACTTGGACACGAGCCTATTGCCAGAGAACTCGGAAATTACGGATAGTTAGTTGCCTTAATTTCACGGAAAATTATAAATATACTGCTATTATGGAATTTATTATTTAATACATATAGGCTCCAAGTGACTGAAGTGCTGTTGCCCTGGAGATCGCGTTGATTTATTTACGAGTTTAGTTGTTGGTGTATGGTGATTTTTTAAAGTGCTTGCAGTATGCAAGCACCGACTACTCGTATATCATAAAATCTTTTCGTGATATTTGTGGTTGGTTATTTTTGTCTACTTACAGTGAAAATTCTCTTATTCCACTGAAAAAAGATATTTAAGAGGAGTCAAATATTAGGTTAGGTTTCACTATATATTTAGACTGCAATTTTAGCGCGAGGGGCCTAAATCCGACTCTGCATTAGGTAAGTTTCCACCGGTTCCTCCCTTCAACTCCTAGTTGCCATCTTTTTCCTTATTTCTTTATACAATATGTTCCAGGAAATCACCGAGAATGTTAAAACTAGAGGATTATAGGAAAAGGTGGGTTGGGTGGACCATTCCTACGGAGACCCAGATGTAGTTTCATTGAACGCGGGTTCAGGAAGACCTTATGCCGAAAGAAAAAGTAAAATGTAATTTTCACCTATAATATGGTCATTTTAATGTAAATACCGAAGAAGCAAGAATACACACACATAAACACACACCAATGTCGTGAGAAAATAAAACAACCCTACTGCTTAAGTAATGAAAGCAACAACTTACGCATGACCCCGCGGATTAAATTCACGAATAGTAAAAATTATGACGCGAACACTAAATGGGCGTACACAGGAACCCACGCGAATAATCAAAACTGCGAATGTTGACGGTTTACTTTATATATTTTCGCAAGGGAATAACATTTTGACTCATAAAAAACGAATCAATAAATGAGAATCATGATTGGTTTTGAATAAACTTTCACATCTTCCTGTAAATTCCCAGACGCGAAGAAAAACAGTATTCTAAGGAACGACTTGTAACGAATGCTACCAACGTTTGAAAAAATTAATAAAGGCATCCATTGGATTACTAATGAGAAAACAAATGTTGTAATTCAGTTAATCTTATGTAACACTGGAAAAAGTATCGTGGTTATTTTTGTTAACCAACAGATAGATAAGTTTTTATATAAATTGATATAATAAAACCAGGAAAGTATTGGAAATATCACATGGACGATAATCTGATTTTTGCTACTAAGCACATCTTCGATATCAAGCTCTTGAATTTCCGAAATGAGATCGAACAAATGAAAAATTGGCATTTGCAGCTAACATTTGGGTTTGAAATTTCTTCGTTGGCCAGATTCATTTATCTCCCGTTTTTCCAGAGCTTTAGATATTTCCTCTACCGGACAAGGTCAGCGAAATCCGTTTCATGAATTATTTGAATCCTTTAGTTGTTTATTACATGAATCTCACTTGCATAGAATGTGGTTCTATACCCGTAACAATCTATTTCGCCTCATTGTTAAATCGATGATACAATTAAATAGGTAATTGAAATTATGGTAAAGCCCATTTTGGAAAATCAATTTGTTTTGCGTGCAAGATCTTGAAAAAACCCCAATCGTCATTGAGGCAATCATTTTGGTAAACTTCATCTATATCAGTCACCGAACCTCTTTCAACAATCATAACTTTCTTAACACCGCCGTCATACGATTCAAATTTAACTCACTCACTCACCCAATATTTTTATATTTTAATGTCTTGCAAGTTTCACCCACTTTATTCCACCTTTTCATACGCTGTGAAACAAGGCCGGCCGGAGACACCGGAGCTCCGGGTGACGGTCCGGGAAGTCAAAATTTGTGTGGCGCTTCTTCGACAATTTCTATGTACATTTTTTGAAAGTAGACAAATTTTGGCAAGTACTGGTTACCACTGAATGTTCAGGCTTTGCAGTGGCATTTCTTTAGCTTTTTTGTCCTTTCTATTTCCATTTAAAGCAGAATTATTGAATTAATGTTTTCTGAGGTGAAAAGGGCGCTGGAATGAACCCGCGCCCGGGGTGCCAGAATACTACGAGCCGGTACAGCCAAGGAAACTTCAAATTTTGATTCATTTTGGATTTTCGCCCAACACGCTCTTTGGATCACCACTTCATTTTCCAAGCAGAAAAATTAACCGACAATAAATTTAACTAAAACATCTGAAAAAAGAGCGACTCTTTCACGTTAATCCGTACCAGGATATAAATAATATGGAGACCAAAGAACTTTTCGAGCATAACCCGCGACCTCAACTACATAAAAGGCACATCCGTACATTCTTTGGAAAAGCCTAAAAGATGATGCGAGAGGGAGAGTGTGCGGAAGGATCGCGCGATGTTTTAAGTCCGCGGACGCGTCCCAACCGCTCGTCAGAGGGATCGCGTCGCCACTCCCCCCCCTCCCCCCTCCCCCCCGCCTCAGCTACCCTCACCCACACTAACTCGCGCCTCCGTCCTGCTCTGCCGCTAGAGGGCGAAGTGAGGATTGCGCGCGAAGGGAGATGTGGAAGGAGATAGGGGAAGACAGAAGGGGGTGTCGGGGACAGCGGGGTGCGCCGGGTAGGAGGGGGGAATCGTCCGAGGGGTTGCCTTCGCGAAATCCTCGTCTCTGATGCGGGCGCACGGGAACACATGATCTGGGCAGAAGAGGGTCGGGGGGAGAAGAGGTCTCGCAGAATCCGAGGAGTGGAATGGGAGGAGGGGAAGGGCGAGGGGAGACCTCTTAGAGCTTTAGGGTGGCTCTCTCCTCCCCTCTCCCTTTTTGGAGAGGATTGAGTGAGAGAGAGACAGCAAAACAGAGAGAGATGTTGAGGTAAAATTGCTGGTCTCGCTGCCCAGAAGAGTTTTCACCCCTTGTGTTGACTCTATCACACTCGCCCTCTCTCTCTCTACGGGATTTTGTCGCCGGGAATAAATAGTTTTACATTGTTTCCGCGTCCCACCTTATCCGCCGCAGGTTTTATCCCTCATGTCTCTCGGTGGCTCTCCACCCCCTCACCCCTCTCTTCTTTATCCCTCCCCCCTTACCACTCCCCCGTCTTCACTTCCCCTCTTCTCTCCCCTTGGCTCTTCCCCAGAGTGCGTGCGATCGGATACTTTCAGACTATGTTCGAATGACGGAGCAATCGCTGGAGAACGGGACGGGACGATTTTCACAATGGCCTCATGGGGAAATGCTACGTGAAGTCTTCATTCCGAATACAGTTTAAGGTATAATTTTCAGAATTGACATTGCGTGTAATTCAGAGGAAAATCGTATGTACATGTCTTTTAGGATTTTAATACAAGTTTGAAATAAAATATTAGAAAAATATTAAGTTACATGACATTATTTTTTACGGCGAATACTAACATTCCAAGGGAAGTCTAGAGCAAGGTTATTCAACCTTTTTTTGATGACGCACCCCGACGAATATTTTTTAAATAGCAGCAGATCCCCTTGCATATTTAAAAATGAAAGGGGTACGGACTAAACCTTTTTATTAAAATATATTAATGATGTTTATAAATGCAAACAATAATCTCGAGTTGACAAATTTCTATTTTTAATGTATTTAACGACCGTTTGCGACGTTTTGCGTGAGAAAAGACCAACCGATATCTCAGTAATGCATGTATGTACTTGCCGTGATAAAAGAAATTGCCCTTTGTCTGCAAACTCTCCTCCCCAATACGTTTCATAACAATATTCACAATCGTGAAACGGCAGCCTCTGATTCAGAAGCCACACGTTAAAGCTGAAGTAGAAACATTATAATCTTTAACATTTTCGCGTATAGCTTTACAACGATGCACGGTCTTTCGGTTAAAAATCCCAGGTCTTTAGCATAGCATGTTTAAAATGTGAAAAAAATTCAATATCCAATAATGTATATATAATAGCATGAACGCCGGTTCAAAATTATATGCGTTACGGCTTATCTCTGAAAGTGGCAAATATCGACTTTTCGCTGTTTCTCCTGGTTAATATTATTTCGAGGAAAATCCCATAAATAATAATTGCGATTAAAAATCTTTAAAATTTTAAATTTAAGAAACTACACAACCCAGGTTTACAAGTTCCTTTAATTGACAGATCTGCACATTAAGTATAGCATTATTTACTTTGCAGAGTTTATAATAACGTTAATTTCCCCGAGCTAGTATCGAAATTACAGACAGTGCGGACATTATTCATAACAGATCCATAACATTAAACTTTGATATTTTACGTTCGCAGGAGGAAAAAATGCATAACAAGAGACAGAGAAGGAGAGAAACCGAAACAAGTCCTCAAGACAGACATGGCGCCCACTTTCGAAACTGCGCGGCTCAATTTGCATTTGGCATTGATTCGATTTTCCGCGAAATGCCGTGAAATGTAGATTGGCCAAGGAATGGTAGAAGAAAGGGAGAGGGAGGGGAGGAGGAAGATAGATATATAGAGAGTAAATGTCTTTCTTCGGGCGAAATTTAGACCATAAGGTCCACTCTTATATTTAACCCTTCGTCAATGTTATGTTACGTTATATTAAAATACCTTAAATTACATAAAAACGATTAAGATAATAAAATACTAATACAGACAGGAAGAGGGAGGAGGGAGAGGGAGGAGGGAGAGGGAGGAGGGAGAGAGAGGAGGGGGGAGGGAGATGGAGGAAGGAGAGGGAGGAGGGAGAGGGAGGAGGGAGAGGGAGGAGGGAGAGGGATGAGGGAGAGGGAGGAGGGAGAGGGAGGAGGGAGAGGGAGGAGGGAGAGGGAGGAGGGAGAGGGATGAGGGAGGAGGGAGAGGGAGGAGGGAGAGGGAGGAGGGAGAGGGAGGAGGGAGAGGGAGGAGGGAGAGGGAGGAAGGAGAGGGAGGAGGGAGACAGACAGACAGACAAACGACTTTATTAGGGCGAAATTGAGACTGTAGTCCCTTCTTACAGGGGATGAGGGAGAGGAATGAGGGAGAGGAATGAGGGAGAGGGATGAGGGAGAGAGAGGAGGAAAAGATGGGAGGGGAGAGGGAGAGAGAGGAGGGAGAGGGTGGAGGAATTGGAGGTGTGGATGGAGGTTGGAGGTCCAAAGAGCGATCGGCGGATGGCGTCCCTCCGATTCCTTCTGGACCGGAGGCAGTGGGACCTCAACCAGAGGATAGGCAGACGGTAGCCGCCCAGTGGCGAGTGGGGAGGCGGGGGAGGTTGGGAGGGGGTGAAGCCGTCGCACGCTGCCTAGGGGCAGGCGATTCGAGTCGGGGTAACATCGATGCGATGGAAACTGCCCGAACAAAAAACGCAATCGCCGTAATGGTGGTTATTAATCATGGGGACGCTCCGAATTTCGATAAACCCTCGAGCTATGCACTGGTGCGCTTCCCTTTCCCCGCTGCGCGAATAGCTGCCTTCACCGACGATATTCCATCGGAATGGGCCGGATTTCACGTTCTTGAGGTAATTAAGGTTTCGAATGGAGGAAGAAAAATCCGGATCAAAAACAAAACAGCCTCTGGGGGCGAAAATGATTGCCCTCGGAATTCGCGACCGTGTGAGAACCCCTTTAGTCTTCTCTGATGATTCGAAGGATCGCTTCTCCAGAGGGAAAGAATACTCGACTTATGGGTGGAGGGGGAGCGTCCACTCCTCTCAGCGGTGAGAAACTTGCGCCGCGATCGGCGGTTGATTGGACGCCAACGAGATTGATTGATGGGGCATCGCGTCCTAATCGACTGGAGGCGGTCGCGGAATATTTTGTGTCCGTCGACGGATTGCTTTTGATGGAAGATGGGCGTTTATATCGGAGGTAGTTGTCGCATTGGAGGCAAATGCGTTGTCGAGAAACTAGAAATGACGAGTGTCGTTCTTTTGGGGCGAAAAGACACGACGACGGAATTGGGAAATGAAAATGGCACAAATACGGTTAATTCCAAAGGATCAAATATGATTCATTCCAACCTTAAACCTCTGTGGGAAAAAAATTATGAGTATTGATGTTATGAAATATTACATTCAAATATCGAAAGAATAACAATTTGACACGATTTTTGCTGGAAGTAACTTGGAAGTTGAAAACCTTTGCGCGTGATGTGGGCATCGTCAAATCGACTTCTATTTCTCAAAAACAGACATCGAGAGGTGTTTAGATTACCACTGCGCTCATTATGCGGGTATTTAGTCGGTTTAACCGGGACTAACACGGGCGCACGCACACACATGCCCTGAATAAAACAACAACTATTTTTCTAGGGAACTTTATGGGAGTGACTCCGTCTGAATACATACCCTGATTGGCTAAAAGTGCCATAAAACACGCCCAGTTTGTTTCGATGACATCCGAAGCATCTACGTACCGAGTATTATGCATACCCGCATTTTAGGCTGCATTGGACGGGCGAACAGGACTTGTTCGGAAAAGTCAACGGGGTGGCCACGTTGGCGGGCAACGGGAGTACAAAGTGCGATGGCGAAGGGGCGGGGGATCAGGGGACGAGTGGGAGGCGGGGGCGGATGGAGGGCGAGAGAGGGAAAGTGGAGAGAAAGAGGGCCGGGAGGGAGAAAGGGTGAGAGAGGAGGGCAAATGCGAAAAAAGAGATGGATGCGGATCCAGAGGCACCGTGCGATAAATTGAACGCGTGCCACGACCGCAGGAGAGCGGCGCTCGTCATTAATACAAAACTGAGACCTGATATCGGGCCGTGATTCATCCGGGCGCGTGACATTCAGCCCGGTCATTACGCTAAAGGACGCGACTCGCGGGCGCAAGGGGTGGGGGAGGGAAGCGGATGGAGGGGGGGAAGTCCTCCTCCTCCTCCCCCCCATCGTGTTCTACTCGCACCCTCCCTTCGCCCCGACCCCTACACACCGAAAACGCCCCCTGCTGCCCAATAACACGCAGCCATCTCTCTCTCTTTCTCTGTCTCCTCCCCGTAACTCAGCGTTTTATTCCGTGGAAAATGTTTTTTGGACACGAGCCATGTCCCGAACGCATCGGTACGAGTCATCACGGAATAGGCGGAGTGGGACGTGGTGGGGTGGGGTGGGGTGGCGGTCGTTGGAGCGGGAGGGGACGTGCGGCACGGGATGTCACCGGTCGGTGTAGGTATGAGGCGTTTTGGGGGAGGGTTGGGGGATGGGCTAAAGGGAATAGGGATGGGGAGGAGGGGTTCCGCCATCAAACAATGGATCAATTATACATCAGAGAGGGGGTTAGGATCCAATCTCTCTTTCTCTCTCCCATTTTCTCTCTCTCTCTCGACGCAACCCGTCCTCACCTCCACTCGCCACGGTTTTCCACTCGCTCGTATTCCATGATTTGGGGTGCGACTCTCTCCCCATTCCTTCTCCCCTCTCCCAAATTCCCTCCCTCACCCCCTCATATTTAACTTCGCCCGTTTTCACACACAAATGGCCACAGGATATCCGCACCTCAGAGCGCATCCCTTCGCCTCGCACCAATCTCCCCTCCCCTTTCATCTCCCCCCTCCCACTTCATCCCCCCTCCCCATCTCTCCTCCCCTTTTTCTTCCTGCTACTCGCCCATTTCTTGCAAAATTTTAATTTGAGCTTCGCATACAGTCATGCTCGCAATGTTATTAGACGCATACCTAATTTCAGCAAATCGCATTGATGTGTTTGTTCTACAAAACTGAAAGAATTGTGAAGAAGATTGTAAAGGTTACTTTATTATAAAATTTCAGGATTTGTGTGAAAAAGAAACATGGTCATTAATAAAGTTTTACTTATTTTCTGATAGGCAATGAATGAATCATTATCTCTGGTAACTTGGCACCAACTCCTTCGTCTATTCCCACCGTCTCCGCAGTCATTTGCTCTCCTCCCTCCTTCGTACTGCATCCTTGTTATCCTAACGTCGTCCATTTCTTCCTCTTTCTCTCTCTCTCTCTCTTTTGCTCTCTTTCCCTCCTCACCTCCCTCTCACTTACCCTTTACAAAATCCCTCCATATCCGCCTCTTTCTCCCCTACATTTTCACGCCGACTCCATCCCCCCTTTCCGTTTCCCTCGCCCTCCCCTCTTGTCGCATCACTCCCCTTTTCAATCGGAACAAGTGACGTGAGTAGATCACTGCTCTTTTGCGGCTGGGAGTGGGAGAGGGAGGGCGCGGGAGGGGGGAGAGCGAAAAAGGAGGGAGCGGTAGGCGGGGATTTGCGGCAGCTGCAGGGCGAGCGGCATCGAGCGACCGGGGGCGGGGGTGACGGGGCCGGTGTTACAGAACGAAAGAACCGCAGGTCACGCTGAAAAACGGGATTTTACGAGCGTTTTGCATCCCACGCCTCTCCACCTTTTCCAATATCCGTTAGCGTTTTTCAAATCGGCGTGGGAGTGTTCCTCCAGAACACACCGGACGATTCTCATCCTCTCTTCCGTTCTCTCTCGTCGACCCTCTTTCGAAAAATAGCACGCGTGCCCTGTGGAGGATCGTTGACCCCGCCTGTCGCTTAAGGGCCACGCGAACGCACGAGCGGAATATTGTAACATTATCAATCATTATCCCATTATTAATTTTTTCCGCATCGATGAGGAATTTTAGGGGATGACGTTGTTGCATATTCATGGTCGATTTTGGGGTGAAATGAATTGGAAGTGGATTTGAGTGGATTATATAAAATTTTAAAATATCGGGTGTCGCTGCAATTTTTTCGCAAACCGGACCAGCTTCGACGGAATTGATTGGCGCAAGTAAAGTGCTTATCAGTAATGACCTATCCGCTGCTGCTACTGCCAGGAAAGCTCATCAGGAATATGGCACCAGAGAATGAGAGAGGCTATTGAAATTCGATTAAAATTAATTAACTGTTTTCTGTTTTGAGTGATTTGATTAGTCCTAGTGCGGTGCTTTGGGGAAATCACGTCAACATGGCACATGCGAAGAGATTTTGCCTACGAGTGAACTGTTGATAAATACGTTCGGAGTGAATGCGAAATCGTGTTGGTTTTAATTTGACTCGTCTCTAGTGAAATAAACAGTCGATTTTTCCCTCTCTCGTTCTGAATCTCACTAAGCTATTGTAATGTGCTAATGGAGTGGATTGGATTTTTGTACGTAGGTGTAACAATTAAGGAAAATTAAAAGTCTGGAGAGATTGGAAAAGCATACGCATTTCTCAAAATGTTAGCATAAAAACATCTGAATGCACGTAAATACGGATATTGAAAACCGCAAGGCAAAACAAAATGATGTCTCAAAAAGAGGGAATAGAACTATTGAAGCCGGCTTTGTAATTTGGCTGAATAAAAAAATATTTGATTCACGGAATGCTACGTTTAAATGACGTACGTTTCATTTCAATGGCAGTCCATCGTTGCCATTATTAACGCAATCATCGCGTTGATTAACCACCTATCAATTAAAACTCTAATTGCTGCGCACATTCGCCGACAAAGGTCAAGATCTACCTTTGGGCAACGTATCTCGCAAATGTCCCGAAAAATACTGAAACCGACAAATGTGGAGAGTGAAGCGAATACACTGGTCACGCGTCATCTCTCGCTGCCAATTTCAGACCAATTACGTCTTAAGCTTGTGTAAATAAATCACTCTACGCGCGGTAAATCGGCGGTCCTGCGATATCTCAGCCAAAACGGTCAATTCTGTTCGATTCTCGAAAACAAAAATGAAAGTCTGCCTCAACGATGATATCGGGACATTTTGCAGCTTTCGAGAAACGCAGTCGCCAACCTCCATTCCAATACTCACCATAACCACACCGCCGTCAACTCCCTCGCGAGAAGCCGCCGTCCGGAGGCCCGACTGCCCCTCAGACCGCCTCACTTCATTTTTTCCTCCACTCCCCCTTCTAACGGAATCCGACCAAGGAAGGAAGGCTCGACCCTGCGTTTTCGCGCGCGAGCTGGAAATTAGGAAGAGTGGCGGGAGAAGGGAGTTTCGTGGGGAGGGAGTGTTGGGGGAGCAGCGATGGTGTGGAGGGGCGTGGTAGGACGGGAGCTCGACGGCGCGGGGAGGAAAGCAGGAGAAGCGAGGCCACAAGTTGACCGTTGTCCGGCGAACGACACGGGAAGTGAATTAACGGAGGAGGCAGGGGCCGGGTGAAGGCGTGGCGGGGAGGAGGCTTGGCGTGGCGGGACGGAGGGCGCGACCCTCGCCGGACCGTTCACCGGCGACCGGAAGGTGACGATGGGCAACCCTCGTGCTCTCCAAGCGAGGACTAACTGCCTCTCATCCCGCATCGCTGCCGCCAGATGTCTCATCGGGAGCATCCTTTTGGCGAGAGCCACTCACCGAAGAGCGAGACGCGCACACACACAGAGAAATCGCAAATAATCTCTTTCTCTCTCGGGTGAAGCATAGAACCTGCGGTGATGAGTCATCGGGAAGTGTCCTCGGGGGAAGAATTAAGAGGTAAGAGGGAAATCGATGGAAGAGAGAGACCTTTTCTAGACCAGAAAGAAAAGGCGGCCGCGTGGGTGGGAGGAGGGGAGCACAGGGCGAATGAACGAATGGGAATGTCCAAAAAACGTCCAAGTACTTCGCGCACTACCTCCCAAGTCAAGGGGCACCCTGACGCCCATTTTATTTTATACATATTTATCGATGAAAACGCCTCTAAGGCGAGGGAAAGATAAAATAATTTCCCTTCAAGATTGGGAAAGACTTTTAATTCGATGAGTCATCAGTTGGATGCCCATTTAGTTCTTTCGCGTGACAATAGAGGGCGAACGAGAGGAGCGAGTTCATCTTCGAAGATGCCTCGTAAAACCTTCCTGCCTCGAATTGCTAATAGAGTAGAAACTGCATCATAAACTTTATAATAATAAAACTTAAAATTAAATAAATTTTCATCTGATTATTAATGAAAATGTTGTATTTTATCCAAAATTTTATTATTAATAACTTTCACTTATTGTTAGAATGATATGTATTACTTTAATGCTAGTGTACTATTTCTGACTCTAAATTTCTAGTTGTCGAATACATTTTTTATTATGCTGTAGCATAAAAATGTAAATTTATTGCTAAAAATATACTTTTATTAAATGTCTTCTTTAAAGATTTACCCAGTCATCCTATAACAGATGATTAACTTAACACAGGCAACGGCATGATCATAAGGCGATGCAAGAGAAAAAGAGGTTTCTATAAGTCGAATTCTCTTTGTCTTCCATCGAGGTTCTAGTTGACGAGTTTTGCATGTATTTATGTACGCCGTAGCGGTATCTCACGCCCACGCACATGCAAGATGACATAGGAACAAGTGCCTCGCGTCCCCTAGGAGATGGAAAGGGGTGGATGCGTAATGTACGAGATGGGGTGGAAATTGAAGGAGCATAACGAAGATGAGGCGGTGATAGGGAGTGGGCGAAAGCGATTTGTGGAAACAAGGCGGTTAGGAGGGCGAGGAGGAAGGAAAGGGTTAGAGGGGAGGGAGTAGAGGGGGACTGGGTTAGAGAGGAGGGAAAGGAGAGGAGGGCGAGGAGAAGGGAGAAAGGAAAGGGGTTAGAGAGAAGTGGGTAGAGAGGAGGGTGGGGAAGAAGAAAGCACGGTGGGAGAAGCCGGCCTCAATTGGCCAGAAATTTATTTATTTATTTCAGAATCAATCGGTGGTGTCCCTTCACTGTCTCAATGGCGCTTCTTTCCATAAAAAAATCGAACTTAATTATAAATTTTAGCAAAAGCTCCTATTTTTTATATTAAGAATAATATTGTATTCGGAGCCATCTTAAAAATAGATTTCTATAGGATTCTTCTCACCAAAGAACTACGAAAGCGATTTTTAACGAGAGAACTGCCAAGCATTGGTCATTGCCACTAGGATGACTCGGCGCTCCGCCCCCTCCTCCCTTTCCGCGCTTGAACTGCGCTAGCGATGAGAGGCAGTAGTAGATGACGGAGACTGAAATCGTCGATCGTGGCGCCTTCCTCGCCGTTGGACAAGGTCGTGTCCGAGTGTTTGTCCGTCCTGTCACTCTCCGATTGGACCAGAGCTGAAAGGCCGCGGTGTCATTCCAATGTTTGTATTGGCGAAGCTGCATCTTTCTTCCGACATTTTCCCGGAAATCAAACGAGTGCTGGAGCTTTCGTGTCGTCGAGATCGCCTATTATTTGAAGCTGATCTTATTTTGCTGACCAGGACAACAGGTTTCTGATTCAATCTTATCCGATTGCTAGCGAAACTTCTTTAGAGATTTTAGTTGAAACGACACTCCACTCTTTCTTAAAAAGTGTATCCGCACTAAAGAACCAATTCAAATTTCGATTTGAAAGCGTGAAGATACTTTTATGTGTGTAAATCAGTCAAATAAAGGGACATGAGCATGTCAACTCCGAGAAAGTTTTCTATGTTAGTAAATTACCGGTAGTTGAATTTAATAAAAACAATTTTAAGACTTTGGAATCCGTCTACAACGCTTATTAAAAACAAAACCATAAACTAGGTTATCCCAACAGAGAATTATGGATCTCGTCTTATGGTTGAAAACAAATTCAATGATAAGACTTCTTTCTATACCAGAAAATCGAAAAAGTGCTTATCTTAAGTATCTCAAAGGTTTTCACAACGTTGCTATGGATATTGGAGATATCCACTATACTGGAGAAATCTACTTGCTTTTCAATTTTTTATATCGAAGTATTTATTCTTGGATTTAACTAGATTATGCTTAGGAAAATCAATTCTCGATGAACTGGACGGGTATGCGGATTCATATGAGGAAAGCAATCGACTTCTTTAAAACGAAACCACAAGTAAGGACTAAGGATACAAGATTGAAAAATTTTAACTGCAGTCTTACAGACTTTCCCATAAAGGCTAGGATTGTAAAAAATTGTCAAACTATCTATGCATGACACAACTCCTTTTATAACATCTGCCCAAAGTGAAGGAGAACTAGAGGGAAGAGTGATGCACGGTGAGAAGGTGATTGCTCCGACATCGCTTCGGTAGTCGTGAAAAGTCTACCGTGAATCCTGAAAATTTAACCCTAGGCATTTGGTTTTATGCTCTTATTTTCCTCTACTGCTTATTGTAAATTCACTTTATATCAATTTAATATATTTCTACGCGGGTATTATCTTACATATAGTTTTCCAGTTCTGAGTGTAACGCTGGCGTCATAAATTGCACTTTTTAACGCGTTATTAACAGACTTCCCGATTAGGTGGAAGGTTGAAATTCCGCAGGGATGTTAGGCTCAGATATAAAACTTAAATGAAAAAATGCGAAAAGAGACCCGGGTTCGAATCCAAGGAGGCGATTTCCATTTCCCGTAAGATAACACCTAAAAAGCGACTTTTTTAAGTGCAGGCTTTTATTCTTTTGGATATTCAAACTAGAAAGAATTGACGTACGATATTAAAATTTAAACTATGTTTTAGGAAAATTAATGAAGTTTCTTATCCTATTCAAATTTATCCCCCTGCCTTTCAAAATCTATCATATTAAACATTTAAATCGCACATTTTGGGAAAATATCGGCTTTTAAACGGGATGTTGTCTTGCCGACCACGTCTTTGTTAAACTTCGAGAACCAATTTGTTGTCTCAACCCGCATACGTGTAATATATACGAGTGCATAGATTGCCTTAAATTATCGTAGGATTTTTTGCGAAATTACGTAATCCTAATGGGACTGGGATTTAGTTTAGATTCTTTTGCTTATCTAAACGTTGTGGAGAGAGAGATAGGAAGGAAGGTATATCGGTACATAGAGAGTAAGGGAGGTATAGAATAAGAAAAGAACGGGAGGAAAGAGATAAAGAGGGAGACGGAGAAAAAGAGGGAGAGCTATGGATTGGGACAGAAGGGAAAGAGGAGGGAGGTGAGACAAAAGAGAGGGAGGGAGAGAGAGGGAAGGAAAGAGAGAGGAAGGGAGGGAGAGAGGGACGGCGAGGATATTATTATTTATTTATTATTATTACTTCATTTTTGACAAGGGGCTCATCATTTAGCATATCTTACTGATTTTTCATATCGAAATCAAATATATTTGGAATACTTTTATCATAATCCCGTCATATTTGACGGGCAATTACGCTAGTTATATAAAATTGTACCTTGTTTACAGTGATATAAACTTTACCATCTGACCAATTTTTACGTAATGACCCTTTACTGCATCCTGGGTCATGTATAGCACGTGCCAGTATTATAAATATATTACATATTGTGCCATGTGGCGAAAATGGTGTATGGGTTTAAAACATTTAATTCCACATGTTTTAAATTTTAAAAATTATATTTTTACATTCGGAATATTTCAATGGATTTATGAAAATATTTTCTCCGCATTAAAAAACATGCAGTGAAAGGTTAATGACATTGATAAAAATAATACTAGTATTCTTCACTTTTCTGTAAATGTGAATGTCGGAGGACCGGCTAACAAGTGAAGAGGAAGGAAGTGGGGGAAAAGACAAAGAGGCAGACAGATGAACGGCTCGAGTGGGGAAAGTGAGTGAGATATCTTCGAAAGGGTCAAACAAACAAACGGACACTCCGAAGGACATCCACTGGACCCCAATCCGATCGGAGACTTGTATAACCACCGGCTTCCACCGTCAGTAGGATTATCGGAGAGCAGACGGAGGCCCTCGCGCTCTGAGACCAAACTCCCGTTCCCATTCCCCCGCCTCCCCTCTCGGCCGCGCCTCCCCTCTCCCCCCGTCGACAGCTTTACTCCCTCGATCTCCGAACTTTCGGAATCTTAGGTAAGAATTTGAGTGGCAAACATTTCGCGGAGACTAGAGTTAACGTCAAACGCTCGTATATTAAATGCGAACGTTTGCACCTCTTAACCTCTCGAGGTAATCATCGTGCGATTTGGATTTCCGGAATAGGGCACGCATATCGAGGATCGCATTCGAGTGGGCTCTCGACAGCCGCATTAGTTCCTGTGATGAATCGCATAAAGGTGGCGACGCGCGGTCGCTCTCGGTCAGGGTCACTTGGGGTCCCGTTCCTGGGGCCGACGGCCCCATATTCCTCTCGTGAAGTCCGAGACGTATAGGAACGTAAGAGAGTCTGGAGGACAACGTTGGGAGAAAAAGAGAGATAGAGAGGGAGAGAGTGACAGAGAGCAACGTGTGGCACGCGAAGTGATTTTTACATGTCAAGAGGAAGAAAACGACTGAGGAATAATCCATGGGGACGGAGTGATGAACGACATTTCAACTATTTGACTAATTATAAATAAAGAGGCTTAATTAACAAATTAATTCTTAACGAATGAACAGAAAAAATAATGATGAAGTACTGCATATAATACATCTGACTGAATGAACTAGCCGGCTCTTGTTATAATCGCCCCCCGTATTTTAGCTAATCGCTTATCAGTCAAAATCGGATTCTATCACTTGTTCTCGCCGTGCAACAGCCAAAGTACTTTGCTTGATTCCGTTTTCACGCTCCGATGGCGATACAAATCCTTCGATCATTCATATTTACGAGCAGGGGCTTAATAATAAAACTTCGACCTAAGGCCGCATTATCACAATCTGCTGCTTTGCCTCGTAACTTACCCCCTACATAGAAAGCGGAAACGTTAGTCCCGAAAATGCTCAAGAGGAAATATTTAAAAAATTGAATCGATGAAAAGCACTTCCAAATTTGATGGTGTTAATGAAGCTTTCGTATTTATTTAGTCAGAAATAAATCGTGTTTTAAAGAATAATAAGATTCGTAAGAGAAAAAAAATGCTTCGACCGAAGGAACCTACCGACGTAAGTATTTTAAGCACCGCTGTGAATAACGAAGGAGAAAAGAGTAATCCGCGTGAATTCACCTTCCTCGCACTGAGGAGGGAGGGAGTGAAAAAGGTTGGGAATGGGGAGAAATGAGGTAGGGGTTGATGAGAGAGGAAGAGAAAGGCTGGGAGGAGAAGAGAGAGGATGGGCGGAAGAGGGAGGAAGGGGGAATGGAGAGGAATGGAGAATGGGGAGGAATGGAATAAGAGGGAGGTAGGTAGAATGAGGTAGAAGGGGGAATGGGGACGTAGGTAGAATGAGGTGGAAGGGGGAATGGGGAAGAAGGGGGAATGGGGAAGAAGGGGAAATGGAGGGTATGAGGGAGTAAGGGGCGAAGGGGGAGGAAGGGGTGGAAGGGAAGGGGTGAGGGGGATAAAAGGGTGGGGGAGGAAGAGGAAGGGGTGGAGGGGGAAAAGGGTGGAAGTGAAGGGGAAGGAGAAAGGGTAGAGACGTTCACACGGCCATAGGGCTCTCGATCGATTCTTCTTCGCGCGACGAGTAAAGCTGTGATTACGAAACACGGTGTTTACGAGGAAAGGGGAAGGCGGAGATAGAGGGGTGAGTGAAGAATTATCAATTCGAGGGAAAAGGGAGGCTGGTAGATGGGAAGAGAGGCAGAAGAGGTTACATGTGCAGAGTAAGGTCTTATTGAGAACGAGGAAACCTTTCTCTCGCTGGCGAATGAATCTCTCTCTCTGTGCGCGCTTCTCCAACGTTCGTGTCATAAGACTCGCGAACAGATTGTCTCCCGCCTCATAATTACGGCAGAGCAAGAGATGGGAGGGAGAGAGAAAGAGGAGGAGAAGGAATGTTGTATATACCTTTCTTATAGAGATTTCCATTCTATCTCGCTATTTACCCCGGGGGCGTTTTATTTTTGTTCTGCTGATATCTTCTTCCACTTCATCTCTTCCCCCTCGAGGAATACACATGCATACAGCGGCACATGCACGGCGTGGCTCTCTCCCTCCGCCTCGCACGCCACTCACCCCTCTTCCCTCTCTCCGTCGCAACTCTCCATTAGCCGTATCCCAAGTGAGTGTCCTTCCGATTCCAATTTTTCCAGTCGCCCTTACGGAAAAGACGATTTTCCCCATGCGCGCCGTTCATCGCGAAATTGGTCCCATACTAGGGACGGATAATGGTAAACTGCAGCGAATGATCGAGTATTGTGGCACTCTGTGTCTGCGTCGCGGGAATTTTTCATTCTGCTTCCGATTAAAAGTGAAGCAGTGCTCACTGAGGATTCTACGCCATTACTGTATTTACTCGCGTAGTTTTCTCACTTTCTTCGCCGATATTTTATCTTTCAAAAACATAAGAGGGGAAATTTAGACAAATATATTTTCACTTTAATCTGGAAATAGCATCGTCATTATTAGAATACGCGGACTAGACGTAAACGACAAATTTCATTACTTTACGCGCCGAAATGCAAGATTTATTTTCTATCAAGGACGCACGAGTATGCATACGACGTACAAAAATAGCAAAGGAGAAATTCTGGATGGAAAAGATGTTTATTTCCTTCTAAAATTATGGGAGAAGAAAAGATGCGAAAGGGGAAATTATGCGATTACATTCGGACTTACATTCAACGAGTTTAGCTGGCCTCTGCAGGGAACTTATATTTATCGTTTGATTTTCAGGAGAACACGAATCTCATGCTTTAGCCTTGGGCAATGTGTAAAACTCTATGAATATGGAAGTACAGCAAAGATAGATGGCGGGGAATTGTATGTCCCTTCAAATCTATAATCGGCTCGTGGTAAGTGCAGGTGACGCGCTATTATCTTACTCTTCGCCCATCAGAGACCTCTCCATGTGGGAATGGACCATATAGTCTCAATATCGTCAGAATAGAAACGTTTATATGTCCGTCTGTCTCACTCGATCAAACAGACGACACCTCGTTCCCCGCGAACCTTGGCCAAAACCGTCCTCGGCCCCTTGCACCCTCGACACGGCAGCACATCGACGATCTCGCCCCGCCACTCCTCGTCCTGTATTTCGACCCCCGTGCACCACCGCTCGAGGCGTCAGACGTAACAAAGGTGCTGTTCGGGTCGATCCGCCCCTGATGATGAATGCTGCGCCCGGAGGCCTCTCCCCCGTCGTCGCTTGCGATCGAGAGAGAGAGAAAGAGATGGGGCAGCGGCAAGGCGGAGTGGGCGAGGAGGAGAGGCGCGGAGGAGGAGAGGAGAGGAATCCGCCGAGAAGAAGAAGATCAGAGCGTACGGGGGTGGCGGAGGTGGAAGGTGACGCTTGGAAATTGGATGTCACTTGGAGGTGTCTCCGAAGAGGGGAAGAAGGGGGAGAAAGGAGAGTGCGGAGGAGGAGGGCAAGGGAAGTGCGGAGGAGGGGGGGCAAGGGAATTGCGGAGTAGGGGAAGAAGGGGGTGAGGAGGAGGGGATAGAGGGGTGCGGAGGAGGGGATAGAGGGGTGCGGCAGTTACAGTCACGCAGATTGTGAGGAGAGCGGCACGGACAGTGGGTTGCCAGATAGGAAAATAGCAATC
The DNA here is from genome assembly GCA_028673005.1 of Tanypteryx hageni. Classification (NCBI taxonomy): domain Eukaryota; kingdom Metazoa; phylum Arthropoda; class Insecta; order Odonata; family Petaluridae; genus Tanypteryx; species Tanypteryx hageni. The sequence goes on from CM054112.1 coordinate 126,474,381, forward strand.
AAGAATGTGAGGTGGAATGGAACAGGTGGGAGGTAGAGTGAAGAATCAGAATGAGACAGAAGGGGACGGAGGAGGCTTTTGGGTGGAGAGAGAGAGAGAGAGAGACAAAGAGAGAGGATGGCATCGGGTGCTGTCATAAACGCTTGACTCTGAAAGCCATTGTCCTTCGACTTTCATTTCTCGTGCCAGAATCTTGTCGCAAAATTATTATTTTCAAATAGAAATCGGTTAATACTCGATTATGCAATACGATCAAAAGGAAATAATTAGCGAAGAGCTAACATCATAATAGTTGTCATCGGGCCATCGTTAAAGGGAGTAATTTCGGAGATTATTTTTCGGATTTACAGTTGAGCGAATGATAACAAAAAGAGGAAAGGATATTTTTTAAAATGTGTTATTCTACGTTTAAAGGAAAAGAATACCGTTGATCGCAATATATTTGAATGATCCCGACCTTTTCAACCAAATTGAAAGCTCGATTCAGCCGTATTCCACTTATTTGTGCGAATAAATCGCCAGTTTAAATTAGATAACATGAAACCACGGAAAAGGAAAAGTATTTTTCCATAAAAAATAATTCTTGAAAATTCTATTGTTATCCGGTGGTCCTTCGATTTGTCAGCGCTTTGCTTCAAAACTAACGAAGACACCAGCGAGACAGTATCCCCCAACGCCATTCCTCTCTTTCTCTCTGGAACACGCCTTCACCTCAGGGCAAGAAGGAGACAAGACACGTGGATCCTCATTATTGGATCGCCTTGACAACCCACATAATTTTTTCAGTGCGAGAAGTTTTGTTCTTAGTCTTGGAGAGCGTACACCGTCGGTTATAAAATGGCACTCCTCTTATACGAAAGCAGGAATCCAAGAGTAACAAATGCAGAAAAGGGAATTTTTAAACCTTGCTCCGAGAGTAGATCCCCGTGTGTTGAGACCAAGCGAAGAAAGGAGGCACGACCTCGTTAGAGCGAGGGGGCAAGGAGGGAGTGAGGGAGAGAGGGACGGAGGAAGGGAGAGATAGAGGAAGGAGAGAGAGAGGGAGGGAGGGAGAGAGAGGGAGGGAGAGAGAGGGGGAGGGAGAGAGAGAGAGGGAGGGAGAGAGAGGGAGGGAGAGAGAGAGGGAGGGAGAGAGAGAGGGAGGGAGAGAGAGGGAGGGAGAGGAAGGGAGGGAGAGGAAGGGAGGGAGAGGAAGGGAGGGAGAGGAAGAGAGGGAGAGGGAGGGAGAGAGAGAGGGAGGGAGAGAGAGAGGGAGGGAGAGAGAGAGGGAGGGGGAGAGGGAGGGAGGGAGAGAGAGGGAGAGAGAGAGAGGGAGAGAGAGAGAGAGAGAGGGAGAGAGAGGGATGGAGGAAGGGAAAGAGGGAGGGAGGGAGAGAGAGGAAGGGAAAGAGGGAGGGAGGGAGAGAGAGGAATGGAGAGAGAAGGAGGGAGAGAGGGATGGAGGAAGGGAGGCCTCGCGAATGACACAAAGGACAACCAAAAGAGCGGAGGTATTCGAGAGGAGGACAAATTAGAAAGCGACAGCACGGGATCCGCGGCCCATTCCGCTAAACACCCTCCCACTCCCTTTCTCTGTCTTTCTTCCCAGTCCACTCCTTCCCGACTCCATCGATGCGCTTCCCTCCCTGTATCCTATTTTAAAACTCCTTTCATTTCATCCCCCTTCTCTACCCTTCCTTCTCCACCCACCTCTCTCATCCCCACACCATTTTTAACGATATCGAACCTACATTCCCCATTACGCATTCTAACGGTGAGGCGAATGAATGGGGAAGAAATCCTCTTTGTAATGGGATTCCGAGAGAGAGAGAGAAATGTACCGAATACGACCGGTGGTGGTGTATTTTATTTGTGTGTCTGTGTGTCAGAAAGAAGACAAAATGAATGGCTTGGTATAAATTTTTTGTTCGTTTGTTGTTCTTTGGAAAACTAGCGTTCTTAAAAATACAGATTCATTTGGGCTACACATCCAATTAAATTAATTAGACACGGCACGCTGAGCCTTTCTCAGCTCAGAGACTTGAGATTTTTCGCGAAATAGAACTCTCCAGAAAGAGACATATTAATCCACCTCGCAACGCTGAAGGAATTTGAAGAAGTCCAACAATTTTCGAATAGTTTGATTCCGAAGCATTTTTTTTATGCACCCCAGGAACGATCGAAGACTTAATTTGAGGAAGGATTGCGAATGGGGCAGAAGGTTAAGTCGAAACATTATTAAAATTTGATTACTCTACGAAATAATTTGCCATTTCTAGAATCCATATGAAGATTATCAACATGGGGAGTTTTTATCAAATATTGTTAGAGCACGGAGTCTGCGATAACGGAAAGATTAAACGGAGATAGATAGAGAAAGATGCAAAGGAATGGAGAGAGAAGAATAGGGAGATGAGATAGAGCGGAAGGGAGGGGTGGGGGGGGGGGGAAGAGAGGAGTGAAAGGGTTGGGGTCGAAGCAGAGAGTGTGTGTTTTCTCGCGCAGTAGAAACGAAGCTTATGTTCTGCGAAAGCCTAAGCCGAGAAAGGAACAATGCAGGTGGGAGTGTCGAGAGAGAGAGAGAGAGAGGGAGAGAGAGAGTGCTGCCTGCTGCGAGTGCATCGGAAATCCATACTGGGGCGGGCGACTCCGCGTTTCCAGATTCAGGTGGCAGCCGAGGCGGGTCCTCATCGCGCACGAGTCGCGGCCCAGCCGCCTCCGAACCGAGATATGGTAACGCTTGAACCAGAATACTCGGGAGCGTACAGTCGAAAAAGGTCGCGTGCCAACGATCGATTTCAACGGTTCTTTCGATAAGGAGGAGAATTCGAAATATCAAGCAATGTCATTCTTTACCTATCGTTTTTCAGGCGTTCGAATTTCTTGCGTGCTACGAAACGGGTCTCCGAAAAATGCCTCGGACTGCTTAGTCTGCGTTTATTTTCGAAGTGGGTGTTCATCCGAGAGAGAGAGCCGATCCTCTCTTTACCTATCGACGAAACAGAGGCCCTCCGCGGCTCCCTCCCTCCCTCTCGCCCCCTCCCTCCGGCCTCCTCCTTTCTTCTCACTTCCCCGCCACACCTCATTACGCCTTTCGCGACCGACCCCTTCTTCAATCTCCAAGCGTCCGCGTCCCTCGGCGCCGCCGCAGCCAGCCCTCCCCGAGGGGACAGAGCCCGCGAATCGGAGAGATAGGGAGAGGGAGGGCGATGCAGATTATTTCGGAACGGGGGATGGGATGTGGAGTGGCAGAGGGGTGAGAGGAGGGGGGAGCGTGGCAATGGGGAGGGAGTGAGGAAGGAGAGAAGGGAGGGAGGGAGAGACAACAATGCACCGAGAGGAGCGAAGTGTGGGAGCTTGTTGTCCCGTTATTATCCTTTTTTCCTTCTCTCTCTCCCTTTTCAAAGCTCACCCTCCCTCCGTCGCCCAATAAAAGATATACCGCCACGTAACGTCATGTGTGAAAAGGAAGCCGTGAATGTTGACAACAGTGGCATAAGGGAAAGGGGAGGGAGCGGGAAGGAGAGGAGGGAAAGGGAGGGAGGAATGGGATGGGGGAATAAGGGCTCGCGAACAATAGAATGAGACGTGCGACAATGGACGGGATGGAAGGAGGGAGTGGAAAGGAAGTGATGAGAGAGAGAGGAAGAGAGTGGGAAGAGATGGGAGAGAAACGTCAGAGGGGATGGGGTGGTGATGTGAAGGGGCTGGTTTGGAGAAGAGAGAGAGAATTGGAAGGGGAGGCGAAGGGAGGAAGGGGGTGGGGGGAGAAGAATCTCACGCTTAGCGTTTGTCGAAGCGGGTGTGAGAGCGTGAGAGAGGGGGGGGGGGAGAAGGAAGAGGGACCACGGTGTCAAAATTAACACCGCGTTCGCGCACACAGATTCACAAAGAAACGCGCCCATTGCAAAAGTACGCCCATCTCTCTCCTTCATTCTCTCCCCCTCATTCTCTCTCTCTCCCCCTCTCCCATGCTTTTATAGAGCTTAAAACAGATTATCTTGTAGTTTGTTTGTCTGCACCTAAGTTACTTCTCGTATTAATTATTCTGAAGAGTATGCAAAACTAAAATAAATGGCAGACCGCACGTCACAATAATGAGTCTAGGTATTTTGTGGAAACTTAAATCACTATTAATGATAAATCTATTCATAACAAAAGTAACTATTGTACGATTACAGAACATTTTATTTTTATTTCCCATTCCAATACCATTCCATTTTAGTCTAGCCCTCGCTCTCTTCTACATTCTTACGGTAGAATTAATGTAACGAGGATGGTGCATTTATTTGAATGGCGTGCTTTAAATTCCTGACATTGAAGGCTCTGTAAAGCTTTTCCCTCTTGGGTTTGGATCAAATTGGAAAAACACAGAGGATTGCTGAGAACCTCTGCTCAACGTTCCGAGAGTCGCAAAAAACCGCACTCTACCAAAGAAGTAAAATGATTTCCTGCGTTATCGGAATTTGTAAATATCAAAACGGCAGAAAATGGCTTTTTGTGAATCTTTCACAATAGTACCGCTTATGCCAGTATTTCCTAAGCGATGTGCCTGGGCACAGTGGTGTGCCTTTAGATATGAACAGGTTTGCCGTGGAATTTCGGAAAAGTCACACGTTTTTCGACCCGTCGCGGAGGAATAATCAAACACTAAAGAAGAGTAAGCGCGCCTTCTGTCGTAATTTCCGAATGCTATCGGTATGGGAGTTGTGAGAAATGGCAAAATGCCGTTTGATATGTTCTGTTTGCAAATGAATATCCAAAAGTCCCAGACAATGCAATCTAAATTTTTGTACTATTTGGATGACTTACTTGTGTAAGTAAAATTTTTTTAGTTTGATTTAAATAAAACATGAAATAACGTCTGAAAGCGGTTGATAAAAGATCTAAGAGTTTCACCGTCTTCAATTCCTGCACGGATAAAGCGGCTGTGTACTTCGAGACAAGCTCACTTTGAAAGTGTTTGTGTCAGAGGATAGAGGGCGGCAATATAATGTGTAAGCGTATCGTGCAATGAAAAAGGTTGGTAAAAATGTTTTATGTTTCAATATTAAAAAAGTTTTAAGAAAAATGATGTGAAATGAAGAAAAGCAGAAGAATGCTGACAATAAAATAGACGGATAAAGTATAAGGAAGAATAGAGAAAAGGCTAGTATATAATGTATAATACAAAGGAGAAAAACGAAATAGGGCATTTCCTGAGGAGAGATAGATAGATAGATAGATAGAAAGAGAGAAGAGAGACGCGGAGAGAAAGAGACAGAGATATGAAGACTAATTAGGAATAAGAAGGAAAACATTTTCGCCTGAGGACGACTTGGAGGGGATGGAAAGAAATAATGAAATGAAGGGGGTTGCGGAGGAGAGGATGACGTGGAGAATCCGATGTAACCCTTCCTCATGGAGTTGATCATAATATGAGGTGAATGGCAGAGGAGCACAACCGGACTGATATTTCATTTCTTCACTCGGCGTCTGAAACATTTCTAGGACCCGCGTTACTCGTCTTGTTTAACGCTACCTCTAATTTATCCCCTCATCCTGGTTGCCTCTTCCTCACCCCTTCTTACCGCGAATTGTCATGCTGGAAGCCGCTGAGTGGACGATGTCGCGTGGCGCTGCAGAGAAGACGTAAGAAAGAACCATTGGCAGAGGCGGTGGTGGCGCGATCGTGGCGCCATCGAGACCCCGTCACGCCGTGATGGAGAAACGCGCACGGGCGAGAGTAGGTTTCTGGATGGCGTTGGGGGTGGTAAAAGGATGAGAAGGAGAGGGGGCGGACGGGTGGTTAATCTGTCTCGCAGACTTCTCTGTTGCCGAGTCTCCCTTTCTCCATCTCCCCTCTCTCCTTTTTCCTCTCTCCTTTTACCTCTCTCCCCCTTCCCTCTCTTCATCCCTGCAGCCAGGCGAGAAATGGAACGGGCTTTCATCGTGCACGAACGCGGATCCGTAGAGTCCACCCCAACACAGCGAAAGACGTCCTTTGAAGAGGAAATCAAAAACACGAGCAGGAGATGCAAGCATTTTTTTCTTTCAATGTTAATCGGCACAGCGTCCGCATAGTCCGCCGCCCGTGTCTGCGTCTTGTTCCATGATTTTTTCTGGCGGTGATTTGCAATTTCGCTTCTCTCGGCACGTCCCGCCCGCTCTGCTTACGCGGTTCCACCAAATGCCTTGGTGCGAAGAGATTATTTTGCGCACTTTTCAGTGTACAGCAAAACAATTTGTCTCCACAACAATTTATTCGCATTTCTAGAAAACTTCTTTTTTAAGCGTAAACATCGATTTAGTCAATTTTGACGGGTGAAAAAATGGTAAAATAATTTACACTGCTACTAAACATTATTTCCATCATTTGGTCTTACTAAACATTAATAGATTTAGAAATCGAGAAAATTATAGCCTAAAAAATTAAGACGACTTCAGTATCAGCCTGGACACACTTGAGTCCCTACCTCCTGCCATACGCGCTAGGCTTGAATGGGACATTGCTTAGCTCCAGGAGCTAAGCCTACTTCCGTCAGTGTTACTCACCAGGGCGCATTAAAAGCATAGCGGGTAATGCGAAAAGGCATGGCCACCAGTCCGGCCATCAGAGTTGTTGTTCATTGATATTGCATTATAGCCTTAATTGTTCATAAGTATGCGAGACTTGATAAAACAAATCGATATATCGTAATATTCAGTTGAAAGTCGAGATCAATTCATACATAAACGTACTGCATCCACATATATCAAAATAGGACTTCCAAAGGTTGGGGATAAATCTCGTAAATTTTCCTTATTAACGATATAAATGAATCAAGAAATATATTTAGGAGACAATTAACCTATCAGTGGAGGAAAACAACATCGCCCGCTTTGCAAATATAAATTGTTAAGTCAAACGACAGTTTTAGATGGCTGACTTTTAGCTAAGAAAATCAAGCTTGTTATACTCATTTTTTTCTACATTGTATTTACCATATTAACCGCTATGCAATTTTTGTTCCTCTGCCTGTGAGGAAGGGCTGATCCAAAAATGTTGACTTACCTGAAACACAAGAAAAAACACATTAGATTGGCTCTGAAAATTTGTAATTATAGATATGAATATAAAAGTATGAATGCAGAACACATAACCTTTAGTGAGGCTCAGGTATTATACCTCAGAGATTCAAATATCTCTCAGAAAGACGGCTGAAGTGTCTTTGTGTCAATATTTTTTCAGCAGGTGTGCATACACGGCTTTTGTCGTTACTTCAAAATTACCAACGAACGACGTCATAAACTTTAACACGATGATATTCTTGGAAAATTTTCAAACAAGCCATCCTTCTGGCCAGTTTATAATGATAATTTCGGGGTGTTCAAATTATTAACCTTCGTTGTTTTTTCTGTAAACGAAGTAAGTTCAACTCCCTTAAATATTTTATATCGCCGCGCGGGAGCGGAAAGCGTGAACGAAGGACTTTTGGGTGTTTTTCAGACCGTTGCGAGAGCCGCGATATCTCGAATGAGATATTTATAATCCGCCAAACCACTTTCCTCATACGCTAATGTCGAGATCGGGAGATTCACCAGGTTTAGGAAACAGTCCACCCGGTGAATCACCGTTTCGCTGAGGAGGAAGTAGCGAGGAGGGGGAAGTAGAGGAAGAAGATAACCTATCACGGCAAAACAGCGAGTGGGGAAGCGGGAGGAGAAAGGTGGATGCAGGGGGGGGGGGAGGGGGAGCAGGGCGGGAGGAAGAAGAAGCGGCCAGCCGTGGATGCGGAGGAGCGGGGCGGAGAGGAAGGAAGGCCGGGAGGATGCGGTCTGTGGGAGAGGCGGGGGTGAGCACCGCTCGGCCGGCCGCTAACAATATTGCAGCAATATAAGGCGGCGGTGATGTCATAAACAGGACTCCCTCTCTCGCACGCAAACGAGCCGCGGTGTCGGCGAAGAGAATGGGAGGGGGAGAAAAGGAGGAGGGGGAGGGGGGGAGGGCGTCGCCGTCGGCTCGGTTAATGGGCGAAGAGGGAGGGAGGGGGGTCGAGGGAAAGAGACGAGAGGGGGATGTAGCCAACTCCATTACACGTATCTCTTTTTTACTCTCCGTCTTTTGTTATAAGCAGCTATAATATTGTCCCACCACTCATTACGTCGTTAAAACAATGCGCATACCGCTCGTTGGATGCCATTCACCGCCACATACATTCTCCTCCGTCCCCCTTCCCACAAACCCCTTATAGCATCGTGCTGCGCCCGCCCCATCCTCCTCCATCTCCGCCACTTCATAAACCTCGCCATAATCAAGGGAATCCTCGCTGCGAGGCGAAACCTCCTTCCTCCTTTCCTTTTCAATACCTCTTCATCTCCTCTCTCTCATATCCCTCTTGTCTCTTCCTCCTTCCTATTCTCTCTCTTCTTATTTGCCTCGTATGTCCACTCTCATTCCTGTCTTCTCTGGTTCTTTTGTCTTTCTTTCTTGCTTGTTCTCTTCTGTTATCGAGATGCTCCGGGAGATAAAACGTTTTATCTTCTCCACTGGACGAAAGAAAATCGAGCAACTTGGCAAGGGAATTGTTTTCGGAGGACGGAGAAAGATATCTAGAAGTATACCACGTCTGAATAATTTCTAACTATTTTCCAATAATGAACTACCTACGTAGCAAATGAACGATTCGATGAAAAAATGGAAAATTTTCCATTTGCTTAACAAGCAACATCACAGTTCGTTAGCGATATTTTTGTCGCGCGATAGCCCTCATTTCTTCCTAGAAGCAATATCTTACAATGAGACGTGCTATAACAAAATTATAAACGCTGAAATCTGCATAAGCGTCGGGCGTTCGCTCCGCCCCTCCCTTGGCGCATCCAAGGCGACCCCTTCTTTGTCTTCGCCGAGGAAGGAGGAAAAAAGCCGAAATCTGCATGAACGTCGAGGGGATGCGATGCGGGGATAAGGGGGAGAGGTAGGGAGGCAGCGCCCCCTCCCCACCTCACCCATCCACCCCGGCGCACGCATTCCTCCCATGGCACCGGGCGCTAATGTCCCTCCCCTCGCATTTAAATTTTCAGCCCCCTGACTCATTTCTTGTATCACTTCGGTGGGGTGCGAGCCACGTTGGCCGCAAGGGTGCTCGGTTGTCATCTGGTGGGAACATCGCGGGATGAGTTAATGGCCTTGGGAGATTGCCGGAGTGAGGGAGGAAGGGGGAGGAGGAGAGTGGCGATCCAAAGGGGGAATGCGATGGGACGAACGAAATTTTAGCGTGTGCCGAGGGAGAGGTGTGCACTTGGATCACATGGCGCGTCGTGGTGATGCCTCTGGAGTTGGACTTATTTAGCCTTTTGCGATGGCCGTGAGTTAGTGCTCTTAAGGAGATTTCGATGTGAAAAGGTTCCCATTCACATTTGACGCGTCGGGATCGATTCATTTTATACCAGGAATTCGCGAGAGAAAATTATAAGACCTGCGAAACCATTAAGAAAGGGAATCGTGAAATTCAGCACTGATATTTTCACATTTAAAACTACAGCCGGAAAACCTTTTCTGGGAAATTTATGACGCTAAAAGCATATATTGATTATGGTAGCATTTGATAGGATCTCTCGCAGACTCTCAAGTGAACTCAGATGTGAAAACCCACCGAAATATTCGCAACTGTTAATCTATTGTAAGATTGATGAAATGTGGCGTTGTTAGCATTAAAAACAAAAATTAAAACAACACACAATTTGAAAAACACTTCGACCAATTCCACGAAAGATGCTTGCCAGTCCCTGAATTACACGATGTCAACATTCCCTTATTTAAACAGAAACAGTTTTTAAAATCTTCTCTATCGATTGTCTATCACCCACATCAAAAGAAACAGCTCGATACAAAGAATTTTAATCGGCTGAAAAGTAATATTATTGATACAGTTGTGATATCCTAATAGAAAGAAAACTTGGATGACGATGAAGACTGGTGGTCTTGCACACAAATGTGGAGATCAAAGTAAAATCTTTAGGATTTGCACATAAGTCAGTCAAAAAATTAGAGTCGTCAAATAAGTAGACATTTAAATAAAACTATGCGTTAGAATCTTCTAAACATCGAAGAAATTTCTAATTATGGAAATTTAACCGTTATCGTTCTACCCGCAAAATATAAACTCTCTCGAGGGAAAGAAAGAACAATTGACTGCAATACTGGACTGCAATTAAATATTTTTAGTCGATCTCTACGGTTTGCGCGAGTGTAGAAGAGAATGGGGTTGGCGAGGTCATAAGGGGGTAACTGCTCGCTGGAATAACGTAAATGCACTTTTGGGAGCAACTTGTCGAATAGTTCTTCAGCAAATCTTCTCTGGAGAATGGACGTCATTTTTACGCTCGGATGTTTGCAAGGGACCACAATATCTCATTTTTTTAAACGCACAGTCAATCCACCTCTCCCCTTTTTCCATTTCAGACACATGACTAGGTTCTCGCTCAGTTTTAACTGCCATTGCCAAGTCATTATGACGTAGCCGTTAAGGTTCCCTCGATGGAGGGGAGGCCAGTCTGTATGCTACGATTGGGGATGTCATAAAAGTATATAGTTGAATGGATTTTGTTTAAGGGAAAAAAAAGAAAATGTCTTAGTAGGTATCAGGGCGGAAATTAAATCCAAAAACAGCAAGGGACTTCAAGTAAGATATTCTAAATAAAATTACAGTAAATTACCCCAATAAAACGAATAATGCAATACATTTATGGGTTGAAACCTAGAACGTGTGATGCGATAGGAAATTCTTAGCATGCACAGAAATACTGTAGCGCAATGGCTTAAAATATTAGAGTAAAAACTTTAATATTAGAACAACCTGTAAAATTAGAGCATAATTCATGGCGGCAATGTCAGAATCTGCACAATTTAATAAACTTTATTCAGACAGTCAGTGAAAGTTCAAAATGCATAACCCTAAAGTGAGCAGCCTTCTTGTATGGATTCTATCCCCAGAAAGACGCAATACGTCGATTGGAAAACGAGATTCCCAAAAGAAGACAAAAATTTGAGCCACCTTATCATCGTATCGCCAATGGATCATCTAATTTTCACTATTGAGGCAGTCTGAGCGTAAGAATAATTTTGTCGATTTACATACGCTATTGTGAAAAATATAAATTCTAATTTAAGAACGCTATGCTATACTGAAAAGAGGTATGTAAATTGAAAACTCACGAATCGTGAGCGATTTTCCCATACACACGAACACAAAAGATCTCGGCTACTTAAATTATATTAATACTCGCATTATTAGAAGCGACTACCATTTTCTTGGGTTCTTTTTTCAATGATCAACTGCAGAACAGTGGCGTAGCGGCATACGCAATGCGTAAGAAGCCACCGACGGAGGGAGCATATTAATAACTAGAAGAATTAAAAGTGAGTTTTTTACATTTATAAATGCATGTACAGAATAATATTTTCTTTTTTCTTATGATTACTAAATTTTATTCTTGGACGATTTTATATATTGCTCATGAAAAGGAGGCCCCATTATTAATTTTTACAGCGAGGCTCACACACCCATTGCCACTCTTCTGCTGCAGAGTTTAAATTAACCTGGAACACCAATGACAAAAAATCTTTAGTTTCGTTATGTTGTCGCCTAATAGATAAAATGACTTCTCAGAGCCAACAATTTAAGAAATAAAATAATTAAGTCTTGAGTGGCATTTACTTTTTGTCTGGTTAATCCACAACCATTAAACCGATCCAATTAAAATTTTAGATTCCAATTTAGAAGATTGGAAAGATTTGAAGAAATTAATGAATCAAAAATAATTATTCAGCCGTTTAACCTCGAGAGGTTGTCTCACAGAGCTACATTTTATCCACACGATATCGGGCTCAGTAATTCATTTTTAGACCCTAAGGTGGTGGTGAGAGCTTTTCTTTCATACAGATATTCTATCCATTTACAGGTCATTCCGTTGGAATCATCTATATTCCTCATATCCCCGTTTAGAAGTTCTTCATACTTTGATTTTCAGGGTTTCCAGAGCAGTAGAGAAGTATAGAGCTCACTTTGGCAGTGGAATGGGAAATCTTTGTCTCATGAATACGTTTCTGAAGAGAGAAAAGGAGTTTTTAGTGATAAAAGAATGACTCTGTGTATGAAAATATGCCAACTTTCTAAGCAAACTTGTATTCTCGGCTGAAACTTACATTTTTACTGTTTGAAGTGAATCTCTCGCGAAGAAAAATAAACACGAACATCAGTTTATTTTTTAGCTTACCATAAGTATTGTTTCTGTAATTGTTCATATGTGCAGCGGTAATAACTACGCAATATTTCCTGACATTCTTGTTATTCAGAAAAAGCTCAAATAATAAAATTACTTCATCTACCGATCTGGTCCACTCTTTCACTCACCTCTGTTCTCTTTCGCATTCTCTTCCTCTCTCTCTCTCATACTATCTCTCATGCTCTCTCTCTCTCATACTCTGCCGAGATGAACACAAACTCGGCGTCCTCTCCATTTTCTCTGCTGGACCCCGACCTCTCACCGAACACTTCCTTCACTGCCTCCGCTGGATTTATCCCCTCTTACTCGCCTCCTGCCTTCTTCCTACCCCCTCCTACCCTCCTCTTACTCTCCTCCTACCTTCATCCTACCCCCCCTCCTACCCTCCTCCTACCCCCTCCTACTCCCTCCTACCCTCCTTCCCCCCTCCTAATATCCTCCTTCCCTCCTCCTCCCCACCCTACTCCTCTCCCACGCACTGCCCTCCATCCACTCACCACCCCACCTCTCATTCTCCCCCTACTCTCTCTCCGCGGAATCGCCGCTCCACCTGCCCCCGGGGCTTAATAAAATCCCCAAGGAGGAGGAGAATTCTTGGTCCGAGGTCCCTCCACCTCTTTCTTCCATTCCCTCAGCGAAGGAGAGGAAAAAAATCAACATGAAAATAAGGGCCGAGAGGTAAGGAGGTGAGTGAGGGAGGAGGAAAAGTTGGCCATGATATTAGAAGTGAAGCGCGAGCTATAATAACAACATTCTGGGACAACAGCCCGCGGTGATTCCATCGAAAGGAGCAAAAGGGGACGAAACATCGGAAGGGAGTGCGGCGGGAGGGGGAGGGGAGAAAGGAAGGGTGGAGGGGAGAAGGTAAGGGGCAAGACGATGAAAGAGGCGGAGGGATTTGAGGAAGGAAAGATATGGATGATTGCGGGGAAGTGTCGGTGAGAGTGGTGGGGGCGGCAGCGAGGAGAGGAACGGATCCTGGAAGTCGAGGAAAAACTTTGCCGGAACCAGCCTCCGGTAAAAGAAACACAGTGTATAGGAAGAGATCTTGGGTCAGGTGGTAGGGTGAGTGGGTGGTGGGATGGGAGAAAAGCAAACACGGGAGAGCTCCAGGAGGGGAATGCGGGAAGGAAGGTGATGGCACATCCAGTGAAAGTACGCGAGGCTTGATTGAAGAGGACAGCCAAGAAGGGAATGGCTATGATATAAAACGGAATTATGAACTCGGGTGTGTGGGCGGCGAGCGGTGTGAACCCATAGGAGAGAGAAGTACCAAATTACCTGGAGGAGTATGGCGAAATGATGACCGAAGACGAAGTGGATTCAATAAGTGAGCGAAGAATAACCAACATATTAATAACTGAGGAAAAATGAAATTTCAACGAAAAATATGTAAGATAAAACCAATTCATTAGCAATTAATATAATAGAGAAAAAGTATATCAGAATTAATGTGGGACTATTTGTAAAAATGATCCATCCTTCTAGAGATCAATAAGACTTTAATGCGGTCTCAGAAGTCATTATTCGATTTTTCGTAGACAATTGAACGTTATATATAAAAGGGGCTCTGCCGCTCTCCCCTTATGGGGTCCAGACCCGTCAGACGACTCGCTTCATTGCATTATTTGAAGCAATAAATAAAAGGAGTTGTTTTTTTAATAAACAAGATATTTGGTGTTTTAGGATTATTACGTCATCATGTGTTTGCGTCGTTGGTTGAAATAAACTATCAAAATTTAAGTCTACTAGTTCATATTAAAGCATTACATGCTATTATAATATAGAGTATTAATTTCTATTCAAAGGCATTGGACTCACTACCATAGTAGTAGTCAATATTTTTCATTGGTAAAAACTAAAAAATTGTATATTTTCTTGATTAAAAACAAACTTTTGTGCTAATTCGGCAGGGATTTAAATTTTGCCTTAAAAAATAAACTTAAATCTTTCGGCTATAGAACTGTTCATATCCCGAGTTCGCATAGCAACTTAACTAATTTAAAAATGAAATTTTATAAAGCCCTACACTGAATTCCATGCTTTTCTTGTAGAAGGTAGAAATGAAACAATGGGGTCAGAAAAACTTTACTAAAAATAAAACTTTTGGAATTTCGGAAATTTCTCGCCGGTTGTACACAATGGCCTGACATCATGCCAAATATCAGAACTGTAGTCATTCTGGAAGTACCTTATGATTTATACCCTCTTATATCCTCCTATGTAAGAAGCAGCTATATATAATTGATATAGAGTCCAAGAATTATCGTAAGAATGGGAAATCGATCTTTAATGATACAATATATTTTTTGCTCAAAAGAAACTTCCACGCCTACATTATATTTTTTAAATCCTGTTTTTGTACCCTTTGTAAATGCGTCATTCATTTGCAATTCTAAATTCTCCGTAATGAATATGATGAATAATAATCCAATAATTCACCGCTATGAACATTTTCCTCGCCGCGAGGGGAAAAAGAAGTGGAGAGGAAAAAAAGAAGGAAAGAGAAAGATGAAAACAGAGGGAGAGAAGAATATCGACGTTATCGCAACCGAAGTGAACGAAGATGAGCAGGTGAAGGCGTCCTCAGGGAGAGGAGGAGGCGAGCCAGTCCATCGCGCAGTCACCGAGGGCGCGGCTCCCGGACCGCACCCCACGCCCCTCCTCCTATCCTCGCGTGTGACCACTGCTGCCCCGCCAGAGAAGCAATTACTAAGGATGGAAAAATTGGATGGTGGAAGGCCTTGAGGGAATATATTCCGAAAGCGGCGCGACCGAGAATGAAGGGGCCTCGCATCGCCCGCTTCTCCTTTCCCCTCCGCCATCCCCCCCCCTCCTCCCCTCCCCTCGCCCTCCATCCTTCCTCTCCCCTCCCCCTCATCACTTCCTTCCCCCTCTATCTTCCTCCCCAAATACGACTTCTTTCGATCTTCTCATATTTTGTTTCCCGGAATCGACCATCAATTTCTTTCGCGATAAAATTCCATTATTTTTCAAAAGAAACATTAAATAGCGTTTATGAAAAAGAGCGATAGTGGTAGAGTTATGGAGAGGGTTTCGCATTCTGTATCTCCCGAATTGATTCGCGCCTTCAGTCGGGACAACAATGCGTTTTTCAGTATTTATTTATTAGGTAGCTTTATACCATCTGCATTTCGGAGGCAAATTATATCATGCGCTTGAAATGTATAATGACGTTCATTAAAATACGCCAAGGAAATGCTTCTAGCCGTTGTATATTTACATTTCCTCCGAGACGCACGCACTAATTCCGAAACATATAACTGCTGTAATAAACGAGAACACGTTTTCACGCTCTTACTGCCCAATACGGAAGGCACGAAAGAGATAATCACGCGCTTGCTTCTTTCTCAACGCGATACGAATAAACTTGAAAGTTGCAACGTGCGACGGGCGCGCGAATGGGGACTGAAAGTCTCGCCGGATTGCTTAAGTTCGTTAGGATTACAGACTGCATTGACGATCAATTAGAAAGAGATGGCGGGAGGAGGGGAGATTACGGCCCTTTCTCTCTCTCTCTCTCTCTCTCTCACTTCATTTCGAGGCTAATTGCATGCAAACAGGCCTTCGAGAGCGTGCTCAAGATAAAAAGGGAGCGGCGAAAGGATGCCACTTTGTCGCCTTTTCAACGGATTCACCTTTACTCGCTCCTAAACTCAATTCACGGAACCGCAATTAGTTTAATATTCCGACTGAGACCACAAACTCCCCGCGGTGAAAACATTAAAAGAAGAAGATCATCATAGTTAAAACGTTCACGTGCCGCAGCTTTTCACCGCGGGACTCCAAATAACGCTCAAATCGGTAAAGTAATCTCCTTACCGCTTCATCCAGCTCGAGGCCTTTTCTACATTTTCACCCGACGCATATTCCATCGAAGAAAAACTGGGAAGAAATTTTTACGAATAAAGCGCAAGCTAATTTCATTAAATGAGATAAAAATCGATGTCATGCCGTAGGCGACGGTAATCATCGATATTAAATGATTTTCCCATCCTTCCATCAAATTCAAAAGAAATTAAGGTGGAAGATTTTTATGAGACCGTTTTGACGATTTGATTCAAACTAGAAGTCACACGACACGCGTTTCATATTTCCGAATTGTCTTCGCAAGCGTTGTGTTCGTACTGTAGAATGAATCGCAACTCTTTACGATGGAATTTTTGATTTCGCTCAATTTTAACAGTGAACGATTCCACCGCGTAAGCGGGAATTTCTTTTTATACGTTAAAAATGGGCGACGTAAGTTTTAATTGACGATTTTTTTATTTCTTTAACACATCGTTTTGAGGGGGAGAGAAAAGTTTTGTCTTTGGTTTCAACCTCAGCAATTTCAGCAAATTCATTCATTTCGGATACGATATAACACGCCATCCAACGACCGCACTAATCCACGCATTACGCATTGTTTCATTCGGTATACATATAACCCTCTTCCGACACATCTCTCCTGCGTTTCACAAAAACACATCCCTTATCTCACCCTCTTCCTCTTTTTCTATGCGCTCTCTTCACCCGAAAACCTCCTCCCTCGACCCAACCTCTTCAAGAGATCTCTCTCTCTCTCTCCTCTCACTTCTTCCTCCGCCTCACGTAGCCCATTTCAGCCTCCCTATTCCTCCTCCTGCCATTGGAAACAACCCCATCTCCTCACCCAATCTTCCGCTTTCATTTCCCCGCCACTCCCACCTCTCTCTTTCTCCCTCCCTCTCTCTTTCTCCCTCCCTCTCTCTCTCTCTCTCTTTCTCTCCCTCCCTCGCGCTCCCTTTTCGAACGCGAGTGACTCCCTCTCATAATGAGGCCAGATACGTGTCCCTGCAGACACGTACTCGGCACCGCGGCGGCGACGACGCCCTCTGCTGTGGCGTCGCGATGCTTAAATGGGCAGCCTCGGGGAGTGCGGAGGGTGGATCGTGGGTTGAGGGGAAGGAGCGGAAGGGAGGCGACTGCCGTGGGGGCGGAGGGAAGTATGAGGTTTGGCGGAGGGAAGCATGAGGTTGGGCGGGGAGACGAAAGCTAGGGTGCCGTGGAACGAAGCCGGTAGGACATTCCAGCGTTCGGATATGATGAGAAGGGGAAAGGGAGAAGAGGTGCACGGCGTAGGAGGGCGGAGCGAACAGAGGGGGGGAAGGGCGAGGTGGACGGAAGGCGAGGAGGGCGTGGTGGACGGAAGGGGAGGAGGGCGTGGTGGACGGAAGGCGAGGAGGGGACTTGCGTAGACACCTCTTTGGCACCGTTCGGCTTGTCCAAGTGGCAGGAAGAGGCGAGCCATATTTTCGCTAAAATGTCCGAGCTACAGGAATTGTATAATACATCAGCATATCCGGAAAGAGCCATATCAAAGGTTTATTCCTACGACCGATATTTCCGGTGAACGACTAATTCATTTTATTATTCATAGAGCATCTAGAAAAGAGTTGATTACCGTTTAAAAGGTGTTTAATATCTCAGACGACCTTCGAAATATATTTTCGATGGTACTTATATCGCTTATAACGTTTTGAAAAATGTCAAAAATAGTTTAAAATTTATTTACGAAATGAGCATCACTCTGGAATTTCGAAAATCATAGATTAGTATAAAAATGCCAATTTCACGCGGACGAGAGGACAAAGAGGCAAATGCGTTCGCCGCGGAACTTCTCTCGTGCGGCCTCTTTTTGTTCGCGTCTCTCGGAGGACGTGAGGAGAACCCCGCCCAAATGAAAGTTAATTCGAAGGAAGGTGACGGAGAGAGGGAGGAGGAGGAAGGGGGAGGGAAGAGAGGGAGAGCGAAAGGAGAGAGAATCCCCGAATGAAGAAGGAAAGAGAGATCGTGTTAAGCATGGGGAAGAGGGCACCACGGGAAAAGTGCGAGTGGCGAGGAGGGCGCCGAGGCATTATTAAAAGGAAGTCGGAATAAAATAAAAGCCGAGGAACGGGTTAGCGGGAGGAATGGCAGGAGAGGGAGGAAGGAGAGGGAAGCAGGAGAGGGAGGAGGGAGGAAGGAGAGGGAGACAGGAGAGGGAGGCAGGAGAGGGAGGCAGGAGAGGGAGGCAGGAGAGGGAGGAGGAAGGAAAGGCGTGGATGGACGCCGATGGAAGGAGGGGCGTGGAGTGAGAGGTGTGGCGGCAAATAGTGTGGGATTAGGATGAAGGTCGCATATATGACAAGCCTCTCTAAATATGTATATACTAGTATGCTCGTTGTAGCTACGCTTGCAATTATTTGTAGTTAGATTTTACCAAGTAAAATATAAATTTTTATCAGAAAACAATAACGATTTCTAGTTATACTGACAAAGCTATATAAACTATTTTACAGAATAAATTTTTAGAATTGGATGTGTGTTAATAACAGTAGCAATAAATAATATTGATTTAATTACGAAATAGTAATAATTAGAAAATTGGGCGGTAGGGAAACTGATAGCTCCGGGAGTGGAGAGGAGAGGAACCTCTAATGTAAGTCTAAGCGAGAAATGCGATTTTCCTTGACGATGAAAGATTTTTACTAAAAAACGACAAATTTTCGTACTCAAAACGAATATATGGTCCGATTGAACGCGTATATAAAAATCGACGGTAGGCAAATGAATTTCATTCTTTTAAACGTTGTTTGGATCAAGTCCCACATCCGTACGACAATTCTAAGTAATTTTAAAATGCGACGCGCTGCTTCTCGTTAACGTAGCTCTTATGTAAAATATACGGACGCTTTATACGCACGTGCGCACGAAGCTTCACGCAAAAATATATAATAAGATTTCTCGCGTCCCTTTAAAACCATTTCTTCCTTCCGGCAAGAACGGTTCGCTTCGAAATACCTCTCTCATTCCGCCGGATCGTGTATCCCTTCTCCACTCCACTCCTGCACCCGATTCCTCCCCATCTATCTCCTCCACGCCCCCACCCACTCATCCTATCATACCTCATTCGCATGCGGCGTAAGAGGCAGGGACCGCGAAGAGGAGGCTCGCGTGAGCGAGTTGGTGAGGGAAGGAAGAAATGACGAAGGATGATGCTCTGGGAGAGGGAGGGGAGTGAGGGAGGGGAGTGAGAGAGGGGAGTGAGGGAGGGAAAGAGGAGTGAAGGAGGGAGAAAGGGGAGAAAGTAGGGAGGGAGGGGAGGAGATAGAGAGGGAGGGAGAGGAGAAGATAGGGAGGGTGGGGAGGAGATAGGGAGGGAGGGGAGGGGTAGGGAGGGGAGGGAGGGGAGGGGTAGGGAGGGGAGGGGGTAGGGAGGGAGGGGAGGGGGTAGGGAGGGAGGGGAGGAGGTAGGGAAGAAGTGAAAAGGGGAGAGCCAGAGGAAAGGGGTTCCCCCGTGTGTTGCGGGTCGACTACGTTCCCGGATATATTAACCGCTTAGAGATGAGGTATATGTGGCTGGGGAAAAGGGGAATTTAACTTTCCTCCCTCTCGCTCTATTAGGGATGCTAAGGCACGAGAGAAGGGGTTGCTCATGAAGCACGAGATGCGACGCGTGCGTCACGGCGTGGGCGGGACAACCCGCTTCGTATCGTGTCTGGTTTTTCCTCGGTATGTCTTTCCCTCTTTAATTCTCTTTTTTCGCTTTTGAATGCAAACGGAACGAGACATTTCATACCGTGTGTATGTCGGTGGAAAAATATGTTGAACGGTTTGGCGTCGTTTTTTGAGGAACTCTCCGTTTCGCATATGCGACACGATAGGTGAAGTTTATTTTCGCAACCTTAAGAACTGTAAGTTCTAATAACCGATAGTGTCCTCTCTCGATTCGGTGATTTTCAGGATTCCGATAATATCGTCACAGGTTTCTTATCCTCTTGTCCGGAAAAAAAGAGTCAAAAGAGTGGAATTGCGGATTTCAGGGTTCGCTAATGAAGAACCTGTACTACGGGGGTGACCAATCTGCGGCCCACGGGCCGGATGTGGCCCGCTAAACGACTTCATGCGGCCCAGCAACAGTGTTCCATGATTTTCAAATGTTTTTTTCCTTTTGATTTATTTATTTATTAATTATTATTTTTTATCCAGCAATATCTGCTAAAAGATCTAGCGTTAAATTGGGATCCCTTATTAAATATTCCTCAATTCAAATAAATTCTTTTTAATTCCGTTTTTGATCTTTCCTCAAAGACATTTCTAAGATTAAATTCTAACATGATTTTTAATACTGAAACTCTAATCCTAAAAACCTAATTTTAACACGATTTTCACTCATATTCTGCCTAAAAATCTCCAGGTAGCTTCCGATTTAACTTTAATTCAGTTCACCGAAGCATTGGCAATTTCCAATGTGGCCTACCAACCAAAAAAGGTTTTCCCACCCCTGTTCTACTAAATATAGTGTAATGAACATAGTTTCATTTATAAATTATTTCAAGTAATTCAATCCATTATAATTTCAATTGTTTATTATTTTATTAATATTCTGTCGTTTTTAAACATTATTCATTGAATAGTCTGCATTTAACTCTTTCTGTTAAATCAAACGAAGACAACTGCATACCTCAGATAGCACCGCTTAAATTAGCCAATGAATACAATTACGACGTACAAACTAAACAGTTTACTTTAAGGTGTGGCAAAAAAGAGATAGAAGAAAAAATAAAACTGTTCATTTTTATTTGAAATAGACTGAAGTGTTTTCCGATATTAGTTTGAGAAAAATGTATAATTGAATGTCAGTTGTGATTATAGTGCCGCCATTTGAGCCGTATTCTAACGAGCCACGAGCCCCGAGGGAGAGTGCTAGTGGCAGTGGAGAGGGAGAGAAATGGGAGAGAGGGAGAGAGAAAGTGAAAGAGGGAGTGAGGAAGAAGAAAAGATAGGGGGAGAGGGAGAAAAAAAGAGAGGGGGAGAGGGGAAGAAATAGGGAGAGAAAAAGAAGGGGAAGGGGGGAGAGAGGGGGAGACAGAGGGAGAGAAAAAGGGATAGAGAGAGAATAAGAGGGGGAGGGAGAAGAAAGGGAGAAAAAGAGGGAGATAGGTAGAGGGAAAGAGAGGAGAGTGAGAAAATAGAAAAGTAGGGAGAAAGACAGCGGGTTGTGCCGAGGGCGAGTCCAATAGAGCAATGGTAATTTTGCGAGTGGTTTCCTCTGATTTCCCACATCATTCCCGGCACATTGTTTTTTTTTTGCCTTACCGCCTATCCTCCTCCTCCCCCTCTCCCCCCTCTCTGTGCCTCTCTCTCTCTCTCTCTGACATCGATTCCCTAAAGACCGGCTCTCGATTCATCGATGGCTACCCTACTCCCATTCCAAAAAAATACCCCTCGCGTGCACACCCACCCATACCCCACCCCCTATTCCGCACCACTAAAAACCCTCCGCTCTCCTCCTCCCTACCTCCTATCGCCTCCCTCCCTCCTATCTCCTCCCTTCCATCTCCTTCCTCCCCCGCCCGTCCACTCCCTCTTTTTCCGGAGTGCTCGAATTCATTCGGCCAACTGTTGCCGCGGCTGCCACCGCAGAGACAGCTACGTCACAAGGGTCCGCAACAACCCGCGAGGGACGAAGGGGTGCAGGGGTTAGGGAAAGGGGGGTGGTTATGGTGGGGGAGAGGTGGTACGGAGAAAGGACACGGAGGAGGAAAGGAAACTTGGCAGAGCGAGTGTCGAAGTGTGTCGCCGTCTGTTTGCCGTTGGTCATCACCCCTCGATGTTCATCACTGCCTCGCATTTTGTCTTATATTGCTCTAGTTATCGAAGGTATTCGAGAGAAATTTGAATTTTTCTATTAATAAACTTGGATAAAATATGAGATACTGGAATCACGTCATTCAAATTTTATCCTATGAAAGGCCAAAGTTTAAATATTTAATATTCTGAAATCTTTACTGATGGTAGGATATATACAATAGTATTTTCTTGGGAATATATTGATCGTTCTTTTCATGTTCGCGATTATTTTTTCAATCGACATTCCTTATTCTTGTTTTGCTGCATGTTATCACTTTATTTACTTGACCCCTCATATTTTTCCCCTCAGTTAGGTGCTTATCATTACGGAGAGATGAACGGGGAAAGAACAAAGAGAGGAGACACGGAGACGTCGAGAGTGATTTGTGGTCTCCCTCTTTCTCACCCACGCGATCAACGAACCGCGATAGACGCACACAGCGGCGCTACCGAAAGGATCACGGGAGTGAAGGAGATCGTGCGTGGGAAGGGAAGAGGAACATGAGGGCAGAAGAGGGCAGAATTGAGAGCAGAAGGGGGCAGAGAGGGACAGGCGGACACTCACCGCCGCAAGGACTCTTGGGCATATGGGTTGGCCTAATTAAGTGCCCGAGTCAGAGGCCGTGAGGATGGGGCGGGGCGCTCTGGAAAGGGACGTTTTAAGCGGAGGAGAAAGTAAATCGCCGCCCGCTAGGCTGCAGACGCCACCCCACACCCCGACTCCCTCCCCCTAGCATCCTCGCCCTCCCCCCTCTCCTCTTCCTCTCCACACGGCATGACGGACGGTTCCTCCCGCTCCTATTGCCGCTCCTCCCCGGCTCCCGGATGCCAGGGCCCCGCTGGCTCCACGATCCCAACCACCAATTAGGAGCCCCGGCCACGTTCCGAGCCGGCGGACGCCCGGCGCCTCGACGCCGCCCACGACGTTTCTGGCGCCACACGGAGTCCTCCCTTCTTTCCTCCTTTTCCTCCCTCCGCGACCCCTTCCTCCCTCGAACAATTCCCTTCTTCCCCCTTCTACTCCCCTTTCTCTCCATTGGTCCTTCCCTTTTCACGGCCTCCTCTAGAAAAGCACGGCGGCGATTTCTGCCTCCGTTCCCACGAATTGCTGCCAGAAGAGATCCTCTCCGAGGATATATCCTCTCGCTCCGAATAGGATTAAATCCGTAGATGAGAGGGGGTGGCGGAGGAGGAGGTGGCTGAGGAGGAGACGGCGGAGGAGGAGGCTGCGGAGCAGGAGGAGTGGGTGAGGCGCGTGGTCCATCGGAATTCGAGACACGAGAGGTCGACGAAGCCATGGCAACGATTAGCGCGCGATTGGACAGCAACCGAGAAGATCCCATCTCGAAAGAGGATACGAGCGGCTGCTGCAAGAGGGGAGAGGGAGAAGAGGGGAGAGGGAGAAGATGGGAGAGGGAGAAGAGGGGAGAGGGAGAAGAGGAAGGAGGAGAAGAAGGGGGCAGAGGTAAGGAGGCAGATCAAGAGGAGCGGAGAGGGGCGGTGAGGGAATTTAGAGAAGATAGAGAAGGAAGAGGTTTTAGGAGAAAGGGAGGATGGGAGGGTTGGGGAAGGAGAGGAAAGGCAGGGAGGGAGGAGTGGGTGCCGTTGCCATTTTGATTGCGCGGAAGATTGGAGATTGCGACGCGAGAGCGTTTTCGAGGGTGACAGAGGGAGAGCGAGGAATGCACTCGAGAGGACATCAGATGTTCTGAATTGTGTTTTGCGGCGGCGCACATTCGATTAACTATTACATCGCGGCGCTTCTCTCCTAATCGCAATAAGTGCCGAGTTCATGTCAGCAGATATGAAGATATTTCATGTAAGTGAAAATGTCGCGATGGCTGACTGAAACAGGAAATAGGCCAAGATAGGTGTCATTTATAATTTATTAGATCTTATCGGAGTTAGAAAGATTTTAAAATGATCGGGTGACTATTATCTGCACGAGAGACTTTTATTTTGATAAATGTGGTCGTTAATTCTTTAACTAGACCTAGACAGATACTTTAAAATTTTATATCGCCTTTTATATTATCAACTGGCAGTGGCTGCAATGCCTCCATGGCCATACAACTAAAGCGTACTTGAGTCCAAAACGTAATCAATTAATTATTTTAGAACGTGAACTTTTGACCGGAATCAAGAGATTAAAATATTCCCTGGGAAATAATTCTCGAAACTAGAAAAACAGTGAGGCATTGTACACCTAGAAGAAAATCCCCAAAAAGTTGGGCGATGAGGAGTGTCCTCGAAAAGAATAGAATAAGAAAGAGGAAAGAAAGGAGATAGAGAGAGGGAGAGAATGAGGGAGGAGAGAGATTTGAGGGCGGGCGGCGATCAAACAAAGCAAAAAAATGTCGCCACCTAAATTCTGCGAGGAAAAAAATTGAAAGGCGATCCGACAGAGGAAGGAAACTCTCCTTCCCTCTTATCCTCCTCTCCCCTCGTTCTTTCTGCTCCTTCCTCTTTCCCTCTATTCCTCCCTTGCTCGCAACCATCTCATCCTGCTCCTCCCCTCCCGTAGCCCACTCTCCTCACCCCATGACTTTTCCATCCCCCTCCCACAAACAGCACGAAGATATAGTGAAACATCAACCAACGAACATCCTTCATATAGAGCGGGGCGAAGCGGTTCCTCCTTTCTCTTTGAATCCAATAACACGCCACGTACTCAAAAGCTCCCTCTTTTTTCTCTCTCTCCTTTTTCCTCCCCTCTTCCTTCTTCTATTCCTCTCTGCTCTCATTTCACCAGCGCCCTCTCGACTCTCTTGGGGCGGTGATGGTGCGTATAGAATCCACTGCGACCGACACCACCTCTTCCCTAAAAACCACTCCCTTCCCTCTCACCCTCCCTCCCTCCATCCACCCGAAGCTCCACTAGAAATAATACCTCTTCTTGGCCCAGTGGGCACGAATGAATATTCACACCACTAGATCATTCCTCGGGCGAGAAGATACCCGCGGCCCTCGTCCTACCCCCCGCCCTCCCCACCACCGAAATAAGAGGTCGTGCTGGGGGGGAAATGGACCGACACAAACACGAAAAAACGCAACCTCCTATCCTCCCTCCCTCTTCTCCTTCCTCCACTCTTCTTCTCACCCCCCCCCTCACTCCCTTCCCTCCCTCCACTTCCTTCTATCCTCGATCCTCTCCTCCATTCTATTATCCCCTCTCCTCTCTTCCCTCCCTTCACTCCTCCCTCATCCTCTCCCTCCCTTCACTCCTCTCCCCCTTCACTCCCTTCGTGTTTTCCTTTTCGTCCTCCGACAGGAACGCCATCTTGATCGGAGAAAGAATTTTTTTCTCTCTGGTACGGTACGGAAGATTTATTCAAATAGATGGACTAAAAAGGAAGGTGTGTAAGAAAAGGAACCGCTCTTTGGAGATCGTGAAAATGCGACATATTTCATAAGGCGCCAAAATCTCGCCCGTTTTCGACCTGAAAGAGATCGCGCAAAAACATACGATTCGGTTTGATAGGTGAAATTGGTCACAACGCGAATTTATATGCTCGACCAAGAATTCGATAGAAATACGATCCACGTGCAACAAAGCACTTTAGCGTCGTGACGTCGGTGAAGGAAAATGCAGAGTGATTAGTAGCGGCAAGAGAGCGTGCAATAAGCGGGGAAAGGGGAGAAAGGGGCGTGCATCGGGGAAACGAGAGATGTGAAGGGGATTGCGTGAGTGGGAGAGGAGGTGAGGTCAGGGAGAGAGAGAGAGGTTGGCGGAGTGATGAGGGAGGAAGGAAGAGAGAGAAGTAGATGGGAAGAGAGAGAGAGAGGGAAGAGGGATACGAGATACGCACATAAATACACGCGTGGTGGGGCAGTAAATATTCACTCTCCCGCGCGCTGCGGGGGTCGTGGGGAGGCGAGAGGAGTAGGAGGAGGTGCGGCGGAGAATATGATGGCATAGGAGTGGAGGCGAATGGGGTGGGGAGAGGGAAGGAAAGAGCAATGGAGAAAATGGAGAGAGGAGGCCGTGGTAGAGCCGTCGGAAACCGTATACGATGGAAGAGGGGGGGAGAATAAGGGGGGAAGGAGGTGGCGGTGGAAAGGTCTAGGCGCCCCGCTGGCGCTAAGGCTTCGCGAGTGCCTCGTTCTTCTCGTCGGAGAGGAGTGAGGGGGCGGTTGGGGGGCGCACGAGGGGTCAAAGGGGCCGCTCCCGAGGAGGCTTAGGGCGGCAGGAGGAGTGTTCGTTCGCTCGGGGATAGTCGTGACCCGCCAACGATCACAAAAGCCTCTTTTTCTACCGCATTGCGTCGAACTTGCCAAACCGATAAAATGCCGGCCGACGGCACCACAGGTGTCCACGAGTGAGGTATTCTAACAGGTAGACCTGTGGCAGGGAGAAAGAGATTGCGCGTCCGGTATCACGTCAATCGCTGGTTCGAAAGCAAGAGGGTACAGGTCTCGGTTTGCAAAACACCGTTCAAATGACTTACGTCAACCCAATTTTGCGGGAAGATAATGAAGTAGATGATTTGCACTCATGGCGTTGTCGAATAATTTACTGGTGCCACGAATAGTACTTCTTCAGCCGTGGGAAAATAATAAGCTCACAACTTGGCCGCATGATCCATTCGTCGATGTAATGTTCGTGTTTCTTAATGTCAATGAAATGAAATAAATAGTAAATTCTTATATTCTAATAAGGTTCTCATTATATACAGTACATTTATTGGAATCGATAATCGAATTACTACTTCGGAATTATACTTGGTTACTAAAATGCGCAACCAGTGCACGAAGCAGATTGATAATTGTTAACTGTTTCTTTATCATTTATAGGATACATGCTATAAAATGAGCTCGATGATTTATTTTTACAATCTATTCACTTGGTGAATTATTTATAAAAAAATGTACATGCACGTTTTTCGGATATGCAAGTCTCTGTTTTATGAGATTCACCCGGCCTGTTTTATTTAGTTCTGTACTTCCATTCTTGGTAGATTAGCTCTACCGATTTCTTTTCGAGAAAGTTATTCTGCAATAAAGTTTTAAATCACTTAAGACAGATTCGTTTGTGAAATCAAAACGATAAAAATTGACTGTCTAAGACTTCTTTTCGAATGAAAAGAAATGAAATGAAAGGAAATGTAATTATTCCGAGGCTAAAATGCTTAGAATTTTTTCTCCAGATCGTTTGAACCGATGAGAAAAAGGCAGTTCAAGAATCCTGAAGACAAGAAAGAAAATCTTCGAAGGAATTCCAAATCGAATTCTCGTAGAAAATATCCTCTCGACCGGAAGGCCCATTACGTTCCTCGAAACAAGAAATAACGAGAATGTCCCCAAAATCGAATCCACCAATTCAGATTAATCGGCGGCGCCAATTAAAGTCGACTGATGTCGCTGCTCGCCTCCGACTTTTATTGCGACCAATGGACATTACTTTTCCCTTCGACTTTGCTCCCGTTGTCTCACGCATAGGGCATCCATTCCCCAGACCGAGGAGCGCACACTAAATATCCTGAGATGCTAACCTCCCCTCTCCCATTTGTTTATCCCGCCCACGCTGCCTCCGCTCCAGACATCCAATTGCTTTCTTCTCTCCCGCGATTTCTATTCCTCTCCCACACAAATCTCTCCCCCTCTTACCACTCCTCCTCTCCCTCTCCTCCTCCCTCCATCTCTCTCTCTCCTATCACGACCAATAAGCACGCCACCTGACGTGGACATCGTAATTAACGTTCTTCCGCGCCATCGACCCTCGATTCCCATGCTTCTTTCGACTCCTCAGCCCCCCCCGACCACCCCTCGCCTCCCCGTCTCCCCATCTTGCACTCTCTTGCGAGGCGTACCCCTTCCACTGCTCATCCTAGCGGCACGCACCTCCTCGTCTCTCTCTTTCGACCTCTTTCCCAATCACCATTCCATTCCAAACCCTTCGTCGTAGAACCAAACCTCTTCGGGCGCAGATTTTTGGAATTTCTTCTCGTACTTTCGCTCCCATCTTTCTCCCATTCTCTCTCTCTCTCTTCCCCCTCTTTCGTTCGTTCTCTTCCCTACCCCACCCACTCCTGATTTTCTGTTCTTCCGACCCCATTCCCTCACGACGGGAGGGTGTTGAGGAGAGAGAGAGAGAGATGCAGGATGGGAAGCGTTGTGGAGGGGCGCGGTGATTCCTCTATCGTTTCTCTCTCTCCCTATTTTTCTCTCTCGCCCTTCACGTCTTAAGGGCGGTGCCGCCGGTTCGTCTCGCCGGTGGCGAGGGTCCCCATCGCCCTTCCCCTCTCCCTCTCCTTCCCCATCCTGCCACGCCATTATCTCTAGAGACGACGAGATATGCCACGGCCGCAATAATCGTTTTGGTGGCAAAAAGAAACAGAGTGGGAGGTGAGCCATTTTTTAACAATCAGGACGTTTTTATGCTTCGCGAAAAAGAGTTATCCACGCACACATTTACCGATATTTCCATGTCGTAAGAACGCGAATATATTTTTAGTTGTATGAGCACGGATACAAATGTAAATGGAACGCGGGCTTGAAATTTAAGCGAAACTTATGTTGGAAGCCGTGTTAAATTTAAAAAAATACCCGTGAGTCTATTTTATGCGAAGATCAATTTGAGTAAGAGGAAATATCATAATGATTGAAATATTAGCTCTTGGAAATTAAAATTTGGCAATTCAAATAATTTGAGAAAAATCAACAGAATAAGAGATTGTCCGCAAAGGTGTATTATTTGGCTCAGGAATAAGATTGTTGACTATTAAATTCTCAGCTAAATCCATTATGAGATTTCCAGTTTATTAATAAAACTTCGACAAAAACCATAAGGTGAAATATGGTTAATACTAAATCGGATAATACAAAATGCTCGTTTACATGAGTTATACTTCAACCGCTTCCGAAATCATTATTATAATTTTAATTTATTATACTTTTTCATTTAAAAACGTGAAATTTTAATTCCTTGAAAGGTAGAATGGAAGAAGTAATATTAATTTGGGATTATGAGAAATAAGCAAAGTTTATATAATTCTTCAATGTCCAATAGGAATACGATGCTCGTAATACTTGTGACGATCAGATCTACATATTTTCCGCAAAATAAATGCAACGTTGATAAAAAGGATGCACAGTCTCTCCAAAACTAATTCTTATAATGGTTACGGGTGTAAAACTTTTTCTTTCCAATTATCAGCAAATTTTTGACATATGTGCGAAGTTTGAAGAACATAATTTAAGTGATAAAGAATTTAATTCCCCGCATTCGGCTAGCGGCAAACGGATTGGAGTCAAAGATTATAAGCGAGAGAAAAAATGTAAAATTGTTTAATAAAGATGCAAAATATTTTTATTTATGACAGCTTTTATAGACATGGCCTACCACAGCCCTTCTAACGCCAAAGAGAGATTAGATTAGATAGATAGGAAAGGGATGTGGGCGTCACGCAATATTAACAAATAATCCTTCGCAACCGATGTTGATCCTTCATTTCGTGGATCATGCAAGAATCGAGCGGAAAGAAATAAGGCGCACAGTATCGTTGCCAATGGTAGCTGACAGAATCTCCTGGCAACGGCAATATTTACGTTGGCAGTGGAAGTGCGGAAGCATATTTTTCGAGCGACAAGCACCTCTCCTCATCCGGGGGAGCGCTGGCATGCGCGGGGAAAGGTTTGCTATTTTCCGAGGAAATTGCACTAAGTCACACGAATGAACCGAAGCGTCATTTACAAGAGTTTCGATGGAGTTAAATATACTTGCACTTTATGTCGACCAAACCGAGTTCTTCAGCTAATTTTAAAAGAATATGTAGAACATCACATCCTTCCCCTTTGAGAAATGTTTTACTCTCGTTGCCATTTCATTCGATGGAGAAATTCGATTTTGTTAGTCTAAGGATTATTTTAATTTCCTTAGGAGTAAATCCTATTCGCTGATGTAATGTTCACATGTATCGGTAAGAAACGTAAAAACCTTCGCGAATTATACGTAACGTATTCACAAGTTTAATCTAAAACTAAAGCAGGTTAAATTTAGCCTAAGCCTCTCTTTCCAAAACGTCATCAATTAGTTCACCTCATAACTGATTTATCACTCCTCCCGTTTCGGAAAAGGCATCTTTAAAACGCGGACGCGTATTAAGACAGTCGCATGCGATGATTACCCCCTTTTACGAGGGAAAAATACAGCCACTCATAGGCCAAAAGGGTAGAAAAAAATTCATCAAAACACATTCAACCAACGGATTCGCCATAAAACCAAAGGGCGTGGTGTCGGGGAGAGGGGGATAAAGGAGGGCGTGGTGTCGGGGAGCGGGGGATAAAGGAGGGCGTGGGTGGCGAAAGAAGAGGGCGGGAGGGACGGAGGAGATCTTCTAGTCAGAGCCAAGCGAAGCGAAATCGTTAATTCTCCCTCAACGTGGAAGCGTCTTCGCGACGGTGGCTGTGCAGTGGCCAAAGGGCGCGGGAGCGAATACAGGGAGAAAGGGAAAAAATTAGGAGAAGGAGAATTAGAAGGAGAAAGGGGAGACGGAGGGACAAGCTCCACGAAGCACACGAAAGAAACATTTGTCTTTTGTAGCTGGCTGGCAAAGAGTAAAGGGGTTTTTTGGGAAGGAAGGGGATAAAGGAATGAGCAGGGTGTAAAAGGGATAGAGAGGAAAGGGAAGAGTTTAAAAGGAGATACGGAAAGGGGCGGGGAGGGGGCAGTGGAGAGGTGGAGGGGGGAGCGGGTCATGCTCGCGAAAGGCGGAGGTAAGGGGAGAGGGAGAGAGAATGGATAGGGGATTAAAGAGGGAGCGTTGTGGCGGAGGGGAAGGAGGAAGAGGTTGGTGAGAGGAGGGGACAAAAAGGAGGAATTATGGTTGAGGGAAGAAGAGGGGAGAGGGGATTGGATAAGAAGCGAGAAGAAAACAAGAGAAAGAGTGAGGGTGTCGCAGGGAGCGCTAAAAAAACGGGGTTAAGGGAGGAGAGGGAGGGCGCTGTTTGATAAGTCCAAAGGAACGTGGATTAGCCGGCAAGGAAAAGAGGTGGTGATGGGGTGGGGGTTATAAAGGGAGGAGGGGGGGAGGAGGGCGTTTGGGAGGGCGTCCATGCGAGGGCTCGTGGGATGAAAAGGATGGAGAGCGTGATTCAGTGAGGGATGTGCGGCGTGTGGACAAAAAAACAAACGCAAAAACAAAAGAAATACGTGGAGCGGCGGCGTAAAGGGAAGAAAAGCGCCGTGGCTGAGTTTGGAGGGAGGGAGGAAGATGGAGGGAGAGAGAGAAAGAGAGAGGGTGTGAAGTAAGGAAGGGGAGAGGGAGGCGGGGGAGGGAAGGAGTTATACGAAAGAACGAGTAACGGCAGGAAAGTAGTTGAACGAGGATGTAAGACGTGTTAAAAAGTTGCGGGGCGGAAAATTTATAAGGTACGGCTGCCACGAATATATATTCCCTGTAATAATTGCAGCCTAATCCGATGAGAGTGCGAGGGGGTGGGGCGTCGGCGTCTCGTCGGTGGATTTGAGTAGAGAGAGGTGGGGCGATGGGGATGGGGAAGGTACGTGCGGTGGGGCAGAGTGAGGGCGTAGAGAGGGCAGGGGAGGACCGCTGCCATAAAGAAGGGGTGGCTTACTTTGACGCGAGGGAGAGAGAGAGAGTTTGGATTTGCGCACTTAATTATAACCACATTCACTCCCTCCACCCACTCTCCGCTCTCCTATTTTCTTACTCCTTTCCCTCCTCTCCTTCATCTTTAAACCGCATACAAAGCTTCCTCCGTCGGTCTCATTTGCCCAGGATATCCTCATTTTTTCCCTCATCGCCCAGTCCCTCCCTTTCTCTCTCTCTCTCTCCCACTCACTCCTCCGATGTTATTCTCCCCGCCCTCTCTCCTGTCGCCTCCTCCCTCACGACGCATATATAATGCAGGCGCCACCCCCCCCACTCCTTCGCTCTCCCCCGCCGCCGCTTCCGTGCCTGCTTCCCTCCGATGTCTGTGTCGTAGCTGCTTCCGCGTTTATTGTTCGCGGCTTCGGGCGGAGGCAATTTGCTCGACATTGGGGGATTTTGAAGACGTGTACCATCTCAGAATTATGACGGGTAAGGGAGGAGGTAAGAAAGAGAGAGTGGGGGGAGAGGAGGTAAGAGGGAGCGGGTGGGAGGAGAGGGTGAGCCTCACTACGGGCTGGATGGAAGCGGAGGCTGCTACTACGTGAGCCTAAGGTGAGGCAGAACGACCTTATGAAGGAGCAAAAAAAGGATACGGAATGATTTAGGAGGATGATAGGGTAGTGCGGAGGTGTAGTGGGGGCGATGGGGGAGGGGGGGGGGGAGAACTCCCAAAGAGCGAGGCATAGCAAATGCGGAGACATTTGGAGGCGTCGTTTGGCAGTTCGGAATGGGATTACAAAGGTGGGTTTATTTGCTTTCGAGGAGTGTTTGCTTTGTTTTTTTT
The DNA here is from genome assembly GCA_028673005.1 of Tanypteryx hageni. Classification (NCBI taxonomy): domain Eukaryota; kingdom Metazoa; phylum Arthropoda; class Insecta; order Odonata; family Petaluridae; genus Tanypteryx; species Tanypteryx hageni. The sequence goes on from CM054112.1 coordinate 126,506,661, forward strand.
GTATTGCCTTATTACGGTTGGTATGACGCGATAGCGGTGTTAAAACAGTTAACGCTAGCCGCGAAAGCAGAAAATGCGGCGTTTCATGGGGTGTCGTTTTCAACTCAAAATGAGCGCAAGCGATCTAATATACTATTTGCTGTCACTGTAACGCTTGCAGTCTCTGATTTACAAATTCTAATGATTCATATTTAGTGGATGGATAAATGATGATATATTGAGCGGTTCTAGATTGATTTATAATTATAAATGATAGCAAATATCTCGGGCAATTAAACGTTTCAATGAATATTAAAATATAAAAATTCTTGGAACTTTAATCTAACAAATAAATTGATATTATCATTAGCCTTTCATACTCACAAAACAGTAAAGTTGCTTGAAATATGTAAATGCGAGTGTGCTTGACGACTCCATTAGATCGCAACCATCTTTAACTGGCATTAAAGGATTGCTGTGCTAAATTGTTCAAGTTAGTCGAAGGTGACAGGTCTTTATATCTCGTAGCATACCGTTTTTTTTCTTTAATAGCAGCGATTCTTTGGACCAATTTTCACTTGTCTCGTAATTTTTATCTAGAATTATGAGGGGGAGAGAATAACCGAGCAAACGGACACTCGAGAACGCGTTGTCGCAGCAACGAGACATATAATAAAGCGCGATTAAAATTGTAGCGGGTGGAAAGAACATTTTGATGAAGTTGCTGATGGCGACGCGATGGCTCTCAAAATTAATTTCTACTGCTTTCATCCGGACATGGGCCGCCGCCCGCCAGAGCATTAGGGCGGGGAGGCGCTACCGCCGTACCATCCGACTTTCGCCATCGCAATATACAAAGAACACTTAACGAGGCGCGCGAGGGAATATCAGCGAACATTACGAGGCCTCCGCTTCTCTCTTGATTTCTATCTCCGGACAAAGAACGAAATCTTCCATTGTCCTCTTCCTCTACGCTTCTGCGGAAGGAAAAAATGACCAATATAAGCTGTCCGTCGAGGAAGGGGCCGTGACACCAGGTTTGCCATTATAACAAGGGCGAGTCCGCCCCGCCCTTCACGGAGATGGGGAAGGGAAAGGAGGAGGCGAAGAGGGCAGAGCCGCAGTCTCGACGGTGTCAAAAGAAATGAAAAGGAGGGAAGAGAATTTGGAGGCCTCAGAAAGTCCGGATGACAGAAGAGATGTAGGCGGAAGGGGAGGCAACAGGGGGGAGGCAGAGCGGGGGCGTAGTAGGGGGAGGACCGTGCAGATATTACAGATGGGGATGAAGGTCTGAAGGCGAAGAATCCAGAGAACAAAAGAATGGAGTGATGGCGGAGGGAGTGACAATAGCCGCGAACTGACCTCCTCATTCGAACTCTTTCTCCCCTTCCGGCCCGCTTCCCCTCCACCCTCATCCCACGCTCCCTTCCTCATCCTCCTCCTGCATCTCAGCCACAGCCTTTCATAAGTCATCCGTTGCACCGCCCCTTTCACCTCATCCGAAGAGTTAGATTTCGTTTTGTGTTTTCTTTTTAATATCTTTTCAGCTATACACTGCGACAGTAAATGTTAGTTTTTCTTCATAGAACAACTTCAATTTCTGTTTCTTTTCCTTATGTATGGAAAAGTATCACGATTAATTCACCTGAGACGAAATCGAGAGCGGCGATGGAAGGTTTGCGTTCCATGTCTCCTTTTCTATCCATCTGACGACTCCGTCTGTCGTCTCTTTTTGTCTCCATTTCTCGTAAAATTTTCTCGACGAAGGCGAAGCGGAGATAAAGTGACGTCAAAACGGTCGGTAAACATAAACGCTACGGTACGTTGCCTTTTTCGACGATCAAAAGCGAAGGCATTCGCAGTGATCCGTTGTCTTGCGCACCATCATCGCCGCGCCTCCTTCGCCCCACTGCCACTCCACCCTTCTCTCCCCTCCGGAATCTTCTTTGTCTCGGAGGGCACCGTCGACTCCGGGGGAGGGACTTCTCCCCGCCCTCACCGCTCTTCCCCATCCTTCCCGTGCACCAGCATCCGGTGCGGGCGCCGCTCCGGTCGCCTTTCGCTCCTGCGTCTATTTATCGTCGCGTCGCTGCAAGTCACGGATGCGCCTGCCGCGCCTTCCACGCGCCGCATCTCTAATGCTTATATTGGTCGCGCGAAAACGCGCTGACTCAACGATGTCTATCTCTTTATAAGGGGCAAGAATGCGAATCCGTGAATCGCAGCTTATCCTTGCTTCGCCATACATTTGTTTCCTCGGTTAGAGACAGTCTTCGTTCAACGCACGCAGCTATCGCTCATTCGGATTATTGATTGATTTACGAGATAATGAAATCTTTTTCCTCGATTCTTTTTAAACAGAGCAATCACTTTTATAATACCTTCGACTATTTAGTGACACCAATCCATGTTTCAAAAAACTTCGTAATTTTTTACGAAAATATCCAACAGAGTGCAGCAGAGCAAAATGGACTTTTAATTCTTTTACATAAAAACTGGCTAACACAAACAGAAGAAGGAAAAGGTTTTGCAGTCGACTCCTTCATTAAAGGATAAAAGTAAAGAAAAACTAAGGGTTATCAAAAAGAGAAATGGAAGAATGGGTTAAGGGAGGGAAAGGAGGAGAGAAGGCGTATAGAGGGAGGAGGAGAGGAGAGAAAAATCTGGCGGGAGGAAATAGAACGGCGGAGTGAGGAGAGAGATGACAGAAGATCGAGAGAGATGGAATGAGGCAAGGGAAAATTCTGAAGGAGAAACCATGGAACGAAAACGAATCGGCGATACTGCTCGTGTACTAATCACTAAATAGATAGGAAAAAAGGAGCGAGTCGAAAGTAGTACGGCCGTCTGAAAGAAAGAGGTGGATGTCGCTAGCAGGCGAAGACGCGATTGGCCTGCCAGTGCCACCGTAAGAGGAAGGAGTGAGTAAGATCGGGAGGGAGAGTTTGGAATTTTTAACGAAAGAAAGGAGAAAAATAGGACCTGAAATGCTTAAGACCTGTCAGCTGATCGCATTCATGATGAAATCAGATGCGTGCAGAAAATAGAGTGGAGAAATAGAAATAAATAAGGGATTGAAGGGAAAGTGCGGGAATACAAGTAGCAAGGCGGAGTAGAGTGTGGACCAAGTATGACGCAGCCCATTATATCGCAAAACACGGTAAAACGAAGACCACAATATTTTTTATCTTTTCAGAGCACATTTACAGTATTTTTCGCGATGTGTCGAACATTGTTGAATTAACAACGATCCACGAATGACTATATTCGAAATGGCTTATTTTACGCATGAATAACTGAATATTTTAATTCTGTTCATGTTTAGTCGTATTACATGTTAAATCGCTCGAAATTATCCTTAAAGCGCAAATTTTATTAACATTTTCCAGGCGGCAACAAAGCTAAATTTCTTAATTGTTATCCTCCTCAGAGGGAGATAGCCACGTAAAGATTAATGCAAGGAAAGTCCACGCCGTGGCGCTCCGTTGAGGAAGAATAGCCAAATCCAAGATAAAGGGTACAAATGGATTAAATATAGTCTATAAATACTTTTAAAGTGAATCAAATGATTTTTAAGGAATATTATAACATTGTTATCTTTTACCATTAACATTGAAAGATATATCGCAATACAAATCAATACATCTACTTAGATTTGTTCGGTAACCAAGATGCTGTTTATTGTATACGTTTTGGCTAATAGTATTGACATAATCCACATAATTTTGTTGCTGCTTTAAAGACTTCGGTGCATCTATCCATGTGGATATTAAGCAAGACGTTAATGTGTAAATATATTAATGGTAAAACTTTACAATACAATAGATAAAATATTAAATGTTAATGTAAACATCGCTTGCATAATTAAGGAATGTGGAACGAAAATTCAGAGCTTATGGTGCACTCGGAGTAATTTCTATTTTAGTAAAACTGCTCGATTATGCTAAATATTCTTGGAAAAGCATTCTGCCTTGATTATATGATGGATTCGCCATTGAGATACACCCACGAGCACAAGCCTGACTAAAATTTTTCAATGTTTTTTTAGGTGGTAGTTAAAATTCCGTGTGAACCTCCTCGCCTAATAACACATTTGAGAAATTTGGGGGCACCGACAGGGCGGGGTCCCAAGAAATAAAAATCATTTGCTACTCAAAAGAAAATTCTTTCCCGAGCGAAGCCAAGTAACTCCAGCTAGTGTAAATATAAACGTGGAAGCATCAGGAAAAATCTGAAAACACCGAAGTGTAGAATTATTTTGAAGTAAATAATTTTTCAAAATAAAAATGTTCCATTTAAAGTACATTGCGTCGCCATTTTGTCCATAAAATTACTTCATTAATTAGTTTGAATTTAGATACGAACTTGAGTCTTTGAGAGTTGAAACAACGGAAGTTTTTCAAGGTTTTTAGCAATGACAAATTCTGATAATAAAACGCGTTCAATGCATTTAAATTGGAAATGGAATGTGAGGTGGGAGAGAGGCCAGGAGGAAAGGGTGTACGCTCTCAAGGCGTCTATCGAATGGACCGAAGTTTAGTACCTACTGTTTTGTTCTTCTATTCGAGGTTTTTGCAAAAGTATCTGGGCAGCGGCAATTTCCCCTTCGTTTACGGAATTTGCATTCTAGACTCGAATTTTTATCTCTGGAACTACGAGTCGTATTCTCGTACTCTCGCTGACTATTTGATTATTTTGTGGCGAATGCTGTTCTCTTTTGGGATAACATTTCGTTCACTTAATATTTTCAAACTAATTTAACACGAACTTGATAAATATGTAAAATATAAAATATATAGTCGTTAAAACGAGTTCTTAAAAATTGTTGTTGTTTAGATTCTTGTTAAATGAATGATAGTCTCTGACTTAAAAATGCTTGTAAGGACCAGAATTAGTCCCGCGAAGCCATTAATTTGGCCAGGGGGAAAGCAGGATTAGCTAGTCCTCGCGAAGGAACAAAACGTTTCAGAAATAATTACTTCATCAACAGTGCTACAGCATATCATTGTTTTAAGGATAAAGTAAGATGCCGGTAAGAGTAATCTTAAATAATTGTTGCATCACTAAATTATTTTAATGTTTCTCTTACCTGAAATGAATTCGCCTTCCTACCTCTTCTTTTGAAAAGGCAGAAATTGTCATGTTGCAAAATATTTATTTATAAATTATCGTTAGAATTAAATCATTAACTTGGTGAAAAGAAGGAAGAATCGCATTGGAAGCTTTTTGAATGATTGTTTTGCGCTTAGTATATTTGCGTTGAAGCACTACCACTACGAAAGGTATACAATGTGTGTTTGTGACTCGACTTGAATTTCCAAAAAATAAAAGAAATTTTGAAATTTGACCCATCGGTGGCAGGGGTTAGAGTCGTCAGATCGAGCTCATATTCTGCATATAGTCATTTGACATCAAAAGGAAAAAAATAGCCATCAGCAATACAACATTTCAAGCTTTTTATTTTTTTGACGCGCCCTACCCCATGCCTCTCTCCTGTACTGACGAAGGGATCACCCCCGAAAGCTTCCGTGTTTTTTGTGTATGTTTTATGTGTCACTTCGACACCCCCAGCAACTCGCCAACTTTAAGTAATCTTATTGGTTAGTGCTCATTGGGCTTCCTTATCCCAACAACTTGTTGCCATCCATTTATCCCATTTACCTTACCTCTTCAGTAAGTATTTACTAGATAAATAGTTGCACATAGTTCTCTTGAATCAAAATGCGAGTAAACAGATACCAAAATTCTTCATTATCGATGGAAAATTACTGTATCTTGTTGAGCGGCTAGGGAACTCGTGAAATCAATAATAATTATCGTTTTATATTACGGCACTTAACTGACGAGCGTGACTAAAGGTTTGCACACTTGACATAATAAAACCTCGCGTTGAACTTATTCGGTATCTTAAATTTGTGAAGAGAAATCCCGGCCTCTAGCGACAAGAAATTCAACTGCCTCCTAATCGTAATTTTCAAATAAAAATTTGTATTTGTTTCATAACGGAACCTATTTTGTATGATCTTCTAAATCATATGACTGTTTTAGAACATATCCTTACGACCCAGCGTTTTTGCAAAATCGAAGACAAAACGTACAATAGGAGGAAACTAATCGAAATGACCACTAAGTACAGAGGATTTTCACAGGCAACCTCACTACAAACAAACACTTAATGATGCACAATCTAAATAATAAAGCTTGTTTACTTACAGCGTACAATGTCGTGTAACCAAAATTATTTAGAACGAAGCGTTGCATAAATATTTTCTTTTATCTCAAATAAATATAAACATTTATATTGTCTTGGAAAAGCCAATAAATTAACAAAAGTAAAAGCTAGTTTTAGTGTTGCTACCAATAAACCGAAAAGTAAACAAAGAATTATTTATTTTGCACGTTAAATTGTCATTTGAAAACAGTTTGTTGATTAAAATAAAAGTTTTTTCGCACTACGTTTTCGATTCCAAAACAGCGTTTTAATTTTACTGTTCATAGTCAATATTAGACGAGAAATAACAAATTAAAGGATTAAAGTAATGAGCAGAGTTTTTAAAGCTTGAATGAATATTTAGTTATATTTATCGAAAAATTCTATATTTGTCGGTAAATTGTTGCTAAAAATATGAAACTGAATTTCAAAATTATAGTTTACCAATTTCATCCCTTATCAAGATATAATGAGTACTTCTATATAAATTAAGGGACTGGCATATACATGCATACTGGTGGATTCCAAGCCCTCTTAAGTAGTTAAAATTAAGTGACAAACAGTCACATCCCACAGGATGGCACGCACTGACGCTAAACGGGTATGCAAAAGTCGCACCAAAGCACATAGTTAACATTCGGCTTAAATTTTTGCTCTCCTAATCTTGAAATGGACTGGCGGGTACAACTAATAGGCAGACAACGCGTCAGTCCTTTGTTTTGACCATCTACTAGAGTACGGCGTGAGGAAGGTAGAAAATGTATACATCAGCCAAAGTGAAGTAATGATATGAGGAGTTGCTATAAATCTCTAAAAGAGCTCAAGAAGAGGCGTAGTGCGAGTTGGCAATGTGACGAACTTAACATCATAAGGAATTCCGTAACAATAATGCTACAGCGCATTCCAGCAACATCGAAAAATGGTATTCTAGGAATAAATGAACGCTTATGGAAAGATTCTAACTGTGGTCAAACTTTGGCGCCTGAGGCGGTTGCCTCGCTGCCTAACCTCACGCTTTTGAGGAGCTACTGTATACACTAAAACTATGTGCCCGGATTATAATAAATAGAAAACCGTTGCATTACAACGCAATTGAAGCAAATAGCTGAAACATATAATGGCACCGAAGACGTCTCGGCGAGTTCACAAACAATTGATTATATTTGCTTGAACTTGAATTAAAACTCGCAAATGATACATAAAAGACAAAGGAAAGGTTTTGGCTTTCGTTCAGCAGTTCATTTGGCTTGCATAAATTATTACAATTCGTAAGTTATTCGAGTTTCAATTTGATGTCTACGTATATGTCGACCGCTTGATGGTTTTATAGACAAACAAACGAAGCTGACAGATCGGCGCCTTGGGACCATAAGTGTTAACCCTTAATAAGTCGCGTGGGGTCAATATGACCCCAAGCAATGTTTTTTTGTCAATATCTAAAGAAATGTATTGTCAATCTAACCCAAACTTGTTCTACCTTCGAAACTGACATTCTAGAAGAGAAATTTGCATTTTTGTTTATTTTTAAATTTGTTATTTTTGATATTTTGATATTTATATATATAGTATAAATATTGTAACTATTGAGAAAATTAAACTATTTTAAAGTGCTATTTTGGTGTGTATCCATTTGTTATGTATATATGAGGTTAAAAAAGTTGCTTTTATTTTGACATCTCTCTACCTGTTGCTTTTTTCTCTATTGGTCTAGAAGGGTTCAATGCAATACATTATTATTATCACATCAGAAATACAAATAATTTTCCTGATAAGAAGTATTTCATTGTTTTAACACTAGTTCTCTTATGATACATTTCTACTTCACTAATTTTCACTATAGGTTGGTTACCCCTCTTCCTCCCATCTCCCCCCCCTCTCCCTCCTCCAATGCAACCTTTTCCCTCTTTTCGTAATTCTCCGGGTGTTTTCTTACTTCGGCCGCACACATGCAACTGTTTTCTTCCCATAGTTTTCTACCCGCTATAAAAGTCACAAACAAACGCACGTGGTCTCTCTAAAAGAAAGCGGTTTGCCTTTTATTACTGCTCACCCTTTTTAGCACGAGTTTTTCCCTTATTTTTCGGAATAAGCACGAACACGAATGAGATCGGCAATATTCAAAGTTTTTCGATCTCCTACCGGTTGTATGATGGTCACGGTTGGGAAGTTTTAGACCAAAATATAAAAATCCTATTTTCAATGGGGTTTCTATGGAGAAGTCCAAGTACGTTCACACTTATAGGGGAGGACGCGGTTGGACCTCGGCACGAACCCCTTGGGTTGCTCGAGGAGGCAACTTTTGTCCCAAGCCCCATCGAGGGCAATCCTCGGTGACAGCAGAAGTGAGCTTGAATCTTTCTGCTAGTTGGGGGCAGCCATAAACTACTTCATGCTGTAGGTGGGGGCCGGAAAGTGACCGTGCCGCGACCGATGTCTAACCCACAAGTGTGAGTGATCTCCACAAAAATAGTCCTATCCCTAATAAAGCCCTCAACGCGACCTTCATGCGACAATGCAACAAAAGGTGGCGTAGATACATGCGATCAGCTCTACGCTGCTTATAATGTTGGCAAAAGAATGAAAAGATGGCCGTTAGCTGTGTTTTTTCATTTGCTGAACGTTTCTGCCCTAAATGCCTTTATTGTTTGTAAACAAAACGTTCAAAAGGAAATGACAAGGCGAAATTTCTTGAAATCATTATCGAAAGAATTAATAAAGGATCTACAGATTTTGAGGTCACAGAGTCAGTTTATATCTAGGCATCTCCGAAAGCGCATATGCACTCAACAGGGACTTGCGGAGGAAGGTCCATCACCGGGATTGGGACTATCAAGAGGAAGATGCGAACATTGCCCAAGAAATAAGGACAATAAAGTGTCCACTAGATGTGGAAATTGTAGAGCTTTTACTTGCAAAGACCATATGACAATGAAGTGCATTGAATGTGGGGAGAGGGAAAGTGATTAGAAAATACAAAAAAAAATTAATTTATTTTAATCAATGTTTATTGTAAAAATTACTAATAAATAATTGTATTATAATGAAAGATTGATTTTATTTCCAGTAAAATATAAATAAATTAATATATTATTGCTTATCTTTAGAAATTATTTTGGGGTCATATTGACCCCACGCGACTAATTACGGAACTATTTTTCACGCGACTAACTAAGGGTTAAGAATGTATTTATACCTAATTTTCAATATTTATATAAAATTTTTAATCACTTTAATTTTGTGTGATAAATAGCTATTTAAGTTTCGTAATGTTTTATAAATGAAATGCTCTCAAGATGATAAGACTTTTTTTGAGCGCAGTCTTCATCAAAATTTGACCTTGTATGGCCTTCTTTTTGGAAGTTTGCCAGTTATTTGTACGGGATACATTTCTATTTACATTAATTATTAATTTCCGTTGAATTAAAAGTTTATTAGAGTAGTAGTATTAGAGATAGCGTTTTAGCAGAACTTTGCATCTCAGTTGTAAACATGCCCGACGATAGCTCGCCTTTGATAACCTTCCCATATGAATGTCATTACTCATGTCAAGCACAAATAAACCTATTGAAAACACTTCATCGAAATGAAAAGTACATTGATAAAAGATAAACATTAATTCGCTAAAGAACTGTTGATCTTTCTTACGGCTACAATGCAACCGAAATGCGCATATGGTTTTCATAACCTTGTTATGGCTATCGGAGAGATCTAAGAAAAGTACATACTTAGTTTTTTAATTTTTAATAATGAAGTGCTTATTCTTGAATTTTTTTCAGCCATTAGACGAGCTCTATAGGTCTTATAATCAACTTGGTAAGGATTAAACACGTTCTGGGCTGGTTTTAGGCGTGAGCGACTGTATAAGGTGGCCCGAATCAGAGTTACTAGGTTGTCATTTTATAATGGAATAAGCGGGTGCAATATATACCGGCTGGCGATAGGAAGGAGCGGTGCTTGATCTCTTTATATTTTCTCTTTTGACAGTTTTGGGTTTTTCCCAAATCTTCCTCGGGCTTTCCAATCTCCCATTAAATGCGTTTTCTTCACCCCCACACTGCTCTCTCATTTGTTTCCCCGCACGGTCATTAACCCGCCATTAAATGTTGTGGTGCCACGGTTGTGGGCCGTGCTCGAGAATGAAATTCTCCTGCAGCGTCGGCAGCAGTAGATGTATGCTGAGGCAAGGAAGTATATGGAAGGGGAATTTTTGGTTCATTACCTAGAAATGAATTTGACATGTAAACGAGAGTGTGCCGATGGTAAAGGCGGTTTGCAAGAATGGACGATAAATCGGTGGTCTCCGGGCACTCTGTGGGTTCAGGGTATCCAGAAAAGCAATTTCCCTCTATTCCGCGCTCTCAGGATGAAATCAACGGGCTAGATATGGTTTCAAGGTGGGACCCACAAAAGCGTACCTTTGGTTTTCTTCTCTTAATGATCCTTTCTTCTCGATAGAAGCCGCAGTTGGGTTATCTTTTTGGCAGCTTGTTAATAACATTTATAAGCCTGCACTGAGGACTGTGTACCGCTATATTTTTACACATCTGAGACCTCACATCGCTTTCTCCCCCATACTGTTCTCCAACTCCACCCACCGAATTCCCATTTTAGAATTTCAAGAAATAAGATAGCATGGAAATTTTACTTGGTATAGCGTGGATAAACATAAAACTTTAATTGATTTGAATTATCTCCATTATTTAAGAAACCATTTTTGCTTATATCGGATCAGATGGTTTATCCGATTATGAGGCTCTTTTCATCAGTTTATCTGTGGTTCTGCACCACGGTTGCCCGTGTGCAATTTCCTTTTTGTTCCTCCGCGTTAAAGTCTCTTTATGTCCCTTCATTTTAGAATCAAGACAACGCTTTGACAAAAAGGGTGATTGACATATATTTTATTTATAAAAGTAAAATAAGACAATCTTAATAGTAGAAATTAGGATCGTCTGTCCGTTATCACGGGGTGAAGTTGGGGCAATGTCCCTCTTTCCATGCAGTTCTTGCTTCGCTGTTGCACCGAAATACAAGTTTCCGGAACTTGGAGGTTTTTTGGAAATACGAAATGGGTTTAAAAATTAAATTTAAAAGCAAAAATTTATTTAAAACTGTACAATATAACGTGCGTTACGAGAAATCGGCCGATCTTGATTATTCGGTAGCCCGTGTTCGCAGTACATATGGACGCGCACCCATTTTCTGCATTATACTGGCTAATATCATGGCGTATTTGAAATTTTGAAGGAATCTCGTTAAAACGCGTCGATCGCAATGATCCCATAGGGCTGGGTTACAGCAGGTTCCGAGTGTATTTAGCAGCTTTTATTAAAAGAGAGGGGGAAAATATAAAGAGCAAGTAAGATCACAAATGAAGGATGGTCCAAGGCAGGTTTAGAAGGGAGAAAAGAGGTTTTTAGGGGTTAAGTTCGAATAAGAGCGAAGAGATGGGAGATAGTGGTGGAAGTGAATGAATTAAGAGCTAAGGAAGAGAAGTTTATTGACCAAATGGTTAGAGGTCGCTATACAGAAACGTCGGAGGAAACAAGCACCTCGTATTTTTCCCCCTACGGTGGAAGGGGGATTGGGAGGGATGGTTGAGGGTGGGGGACGAAGAGGGGAGTGAATAGAAGGGAATGGGGGTGTAAATAGAAGGGAATGGGGTGAGCATGACGGTGGGTCGGAAAAATACGAGCCGACGAAACCGATGAATGCAACGACGAGAAAACATTCCCCTGCGAACTGTCACTTCTTCTAGACAAATGAGCATCACTTCCTCCTCTCCTGCTTCCGTCATTTTTTTCTCTTCGCAATCACTTAGCACGCTCGTATCAAACGCAAAACCGTTCTCTCCGCCGGATTTTTCGCGCCGAACCCTCCCCGTGCAAGTCTGCCACCCGCCGAAATGGGGGAACTCGGCGAGAAATGCGTTAACTGACAGGCAGTCCGCAGCCAAAACATATTGTTTTACAAATAAACGCAGACAAAGATACCGCATAACGTATACGCAGAACCCGAAAGAATATTGTACAAAAGACAACACCTATTGCATTTATTTACAAATCAGGAATACCTCTCACGCTTCCTTCTCTACTTTCTCCACCTTTTCCTCGCCCTCCGCCGCCTCTCCCTTCCCTCTGCAACTCTCCCTCGTCCCTCTCCTCCTTCCAAGACGCCGCCGTCCAACGCGCTGTTTCTGGAGAGGTCTTTTTTAGTGCCACTGCTGCACGTGCTCAATTGCTGTGGTGCTCAATGAAAGCGGAGCAGACGTAGGAGGCGAAATACGCTCGTGAATATGTCGTCCGCGGTGTGTCTGTGCGATACTTGGATCCCGAACTGCATGCCGTGGTCCTAGCGATTTACGAGGCCTTTCTCGTGAGCCATAGTTAGCTCTGAGGTGAAGCGTGTACGGGAAGAAGGAAGAAAGAAAGAAATGGAGTAGGAACGACAGCGCACGTGCCTTTCCTGTAAACATTATCGTCGCTCATTCAAGGAAACACAATTACTCTGGTTCGCAACGCGCTTTGGCTGCCACAGACCGTGAACTTCGCCTGGCGCTCTAAGATTTCGTCCTGCTCACGTCCTGTTCTTTTTCACTGGGAGGATTTATGGCGGATGAAACCGCTTCATGTATGAGGATGTTTGTTTCGACTAATGGCAGCTTCGGATTCGCAGAGCACGGCGATGCCATTTGAAGGGATGCCTCGCTAAGCGATGCAATACAGAAGGAAGTAAGTGACAAATTATTTTTTAATGTTAAAACCTATTAAATATTGCTACGATAATTTTAATCTCAAGAGAAGATGAGAAGCTGCAGTTAACGAAACTCTGTAGCAATCTACGACTTATAGAAATATTTGTAAATACGCATATGGATATATAAAAATATGCCATTTTGTCATCTCCTCCAGTTTTATTCCAGGCTAAGATGGCGTCACTCAGGAAGTCGCATTGTTTTTAATACTAAGTGAAATGATAAGCGGTGGCAATTGTACAAAGTTGTGTTGTTCCTTATTTTAGCAGGATGTAGTCTTCGGTAGTAAATTAAGTGAAATGTTAATGAAAGGATATTTACCTAAATAACCGAAATACGAACGGAACCGTTGAAATTAAAATTAGGAGAGGTAGGTTAAAATTCAAGGATAAGCGTTTCCACTATTAAAATAAAATAAAAAATTTCTTACCTTTCGCAGAACTTGGAAATATCTTTATTTACTTGAAACAAAAAATTGTAAATACACATTCATTTTCCATTCGAGAACACTCTCGATTTAATAGTCTTTCTGGGGAAGGAGTTAGAATATGAGAATTGTAAGTGCGAGACCTTTTCATTTTTTCATTTGTTATTGAGATTTACTAGGTGGCAAATATCATATGATTGTGAATGGGGCTACTCTATCTTCTAGGATGCTCTGGAGAATCTATTTCACTCATTGTTGCGAAATATATTTTATAATAACTCATACCCTCACACGATGAATGCTTTCATAAATTTCAGCAGTTCCTCAAATAAACATCGTCACCAAACTTTCCGCCGTGTTCCTGGACCCTTCGGCCTATACAAAAATCCCTCCCTCCACTCAAGTCCAGTTTTTTTCTCAGTTTCGTAACTATAAAAGATGTTTATATTAAAAGCTTCCCATAGAGTAGTTTTTTTATAGCTACAAATCTATAGCCACTCACATATATGCACAATGTATCAATAAAATCTCCTACAAGAACCAGAATAAATATAAAAATATTGTGTTGCTTAAAAAACGGGAATTAAGGATAATTTTTAGGCTCCACCCGCTTGATAGACATGGAGCAGCAGTCAAATGCTACATGAACACAATTCTCAGTACGTTTAGGGAAATAACACAAAATATCATCTAATTATTTTCACGGTAATGACAAACATCACAGCCGCGATGTGAATATCTTGGAGGAAGAATAGTTAACGAAGCACGAAATCTCAACCCCTCCTTAGATTGCGAGGAGCACTTCTGACTCTATTTAGGAAATACACATCGGCACGGATCACCTCATCCAAATACAAATTGCGAGAATCGTTATTGAGAGTTTCGACCGATAGTGAAAAAGATAAAGGCGCAAATGAAAGATGACGACGTTGAGCGGAAAAGCAATTCCGGACGAATCGGAGGTTTGTGGGAGAAGGAAGTATCCGGATGGAGATTATTTACGGTTTAAAGAAAGGGTGGTTATAATGGAGAGGTTAAAGCCCGAGGAAAGGCAAGAAACTCGGTGAATGCGATGGATTCGCAAGACGGAGCTAGACAGCCAAGAGAGATGCACGCCAGGAGCAGAGTTCTCCCCGCGAGACAAAACAGGGGGAGGGGCGGGCGATAGAGAGAGCGAGAGGAGAGAGAGAAGGGAGCCACGTAGGGCACGAGTGCGCGTTGCGTGAGGCAGGTGCTTCCCGAAGAAGAAAAGGGCGTCTCGACGAATCGGGACTCAATAAAAACGGGAGCGAAGAGGGCGCCGAAAAACAAGCCGCGTCATCAAGTACAGGAGCGTGACAACGCTGGTCGGTGCGAAGCGAAGGTTATTGTGGGAAGGAGGGCATTTGAGGCAGCGGTCTAGTCGAAGGATTTAGGTGAACCAAAGAGGGCGGATGCGCCACCTTAGCCAGCGAGAGGGCGGCGGAGGGAGGGGGAAGAAACATATGCGGGGGTGGTGTCTGAGTCGCTCGGTTTAGCCTACGCACGCAACACAAATCTCGCCTCTGTGGAGGGAAGTGTCCTTTCGTTAGTACGGGAGAGTCGGGGTTCGTGGAGGATGGTGTAGGAAGAAACGGAATGGCTAGAGGGAGGTTGAGGAGAAGGAGGCTGGTGGAGCGGGATTATTTCGTACGGTAGCACGTGCGTGCATGGCGCGTGCTGTTGCTCGGCGAGAAAGGGGACGGGTGATGTAGAAGGGAAAGTCCCTTCCACGCCTCCTGAAAAAAAATATCAATTGAAGAGGTCGTAATAAAAGGCAGCTGGGTGGGCAACGGCACCCGTGGTTCCTGTTGGTCACGTGAGCGAAGATTGATGTTTCGGTTGATAATAGGATTTACTTCGGAGCTCTAAAACACGAGTTTTGTGGTATTAATGTCGAGGACAGCATAAAACGAAATCCGCTGAAACATTTTAGTCGTTAACGCGGTTGATGAAGCGGCGATAGAGTTAAACGTAATATTCTACCAACTTTCCGCGTAAAGCAATCGTATACTTGGCTTAAATTGTTGAAAAGTACGCTCATTAAATTGCAAGGATACTTACTTCTAAATATGTACATCGATCGTATCTTAGTTTTAGTTCTGCGCGGCCTTCAGTGATACGCTGTGGGCAGGGGCGGACCTAGAAACTTCCCAAGGGGGGGGGGGGGCGATTACGGACCATTTACCTACGTGGGTGAGGAATATTTTAATAATGACCCTAAATTTTTGTAAAAATTATTGCCATTCCTTATTTTTTAAATAGTTAACCATGGAAAATGTTATTATAGTGTGATAACTATCATAAAACATTTTATATATGAAATATATTTTGCTAACAACATATTTAGTTTCGCTTCCTAATCATAACTTCTATTATGTGAAAATACCATATTACTTTTATTTTTAGCGTAACGTAAAAAAACACAAATATCTACAAGAGGTAGAAAATGGATTTTATTAATTTTATATTGTAACAAGTATGATCCCGTATATCATTTATAGGGAGAGTTAGTAAAATTTTCAGTAAAATTTTGCAGTTTGGTATTTAACATGGTTGCACGTAGATTCACGTTCCCATTTGGTTCTCCACGTATTTAATTCACTTTGAAAAACAGTAAATCAATTTGAAACACTCATTTTTTTCAACAAAGCAGAATATTTTGCCCATAATGATGTAGCTGTATTTACAAAATCGTCTTCATTCAAACAAAGTAGTTTTTCGGCAATATATTCCCTAAATAGAATGATTTCAGCGTGTCATCACAAAAACGGCTTCGAAAATCAGCTAAGAGTGTATCGATCATAGGGACAAATACATTGCGCCGGTTGTATTCCTAAGCAGTTTCAGAACTGGAAATTCTTGCATATCGTCCAGTTGCATGCCGGGGCTTCATTCCAAGGTATCACCCAATTCATTATCACTTTTCCAAATCCTACGTAATATTTCGTCAGCCCTTTTCCTTTCTAAATCTAATAAACAAACAAGGTCTTCAATGCATTTTATAGCTAAACTCAGGTCTAGGGATTCTTTTTGGAGTGATTTACTACCCGGAAGGATTAGTGAAAATATATAAGTAACGCATTTCATTGAAACAACGAATACGCTGGTCATGAGGGCATCAAGGAATAAACCTGCCTTTGCTAAAGATGTGATATCATCCCAACTACTGATACTTGTCAATACCTCTGTCATTGATAACAAATTATTATCAATTATTAAATGTGCATCATGCCTTTCTACCCAGCGTGTATCGCACAAGCTACTTAACTGTTTCCCCATATCTCTCTTTAAAACAAAACTTCTCTTAGCAGATGCACAAAAGAAATTTATTACTTCACCCATTACTCCAAAATATTTTCTAATAGGCAGAATTTCGGAGGATTTCGACAAAGTCAAGTTAAATGAATGACTTTGACAAGGAACCCTAACCGCATGCGGAGCAACCTTACGAATTTCTGAGACAACGCCACGCTGCTCGGAAGCCATGACACGACAGCTGTCGGTAGAGATCTCAACACAGTGTTCCACTTCTAAATTATTTTTAATAAAAACTGGACCACTGATTTTCCTACCACATTTCCACTCAATTTTGGTTCGAGTTCTTCACAAATGCCTTATCCGAAATTTATCTCATGCAAGTCCACAAAACCAAGGAAATCTCCTGTTATTTAATTCTCATAAATCCCACGCTCATATTTACAATTAATCGCACCAACCGTTCTGGGAGCAAACAAGGTACAATATTTGCAGTAAATGCCCCTCTTTTTGGAGAATAAATTAGCCAGGCATATTTATCAAAGTGAGATTGATTAAGGTATCTTTTTTCAACTTTGGCTTTCTTTCGATGTTCAGAAAACGGAAAGACGTAATGTTTTGGCGGGGAAAACGGATTTTTTTATTATTTTTATTATTTATTATTATTTATTTATTTTTGTTAAATTATCTAGTAATATTCCTTCATCCAAGTAAATACCGATATCGTTTTTTCTCATGACACTACTATAATGCTCGATATCGACGGAATGAGCCGATGAAATAACTGAACCGCTGTCTTCATTAGCGAAGGAGGAGTTTGTTGGTTGTGAGGTAGAAGCTGCCTCTTCTTGATTGCTCAAATTTATCTTAGATTTTGTTTCTGAGGAATTAAGATAAAAATGCAACGTTTTCTGGCGTTTTTGTCTATTTGATGTCATTTTTATCAAGGGATACCTGTAAATGTTTAAATGATACATAAGGTTAACGATAAAGTAAATTTAAAGATATTCCTACTATACTGAATAAAGTACAATAATACCGATAAATATATTTGAAGACCAATTTCAGGTCTTCAATTTATATTACTTTTATTAGGCGTAAATTGTATTATATTTAAATTAATAAGAAGTCTAATTCGGCAAAAATAAATTATAAAAAAAAATATATATAAAAGCCAACAATGTAGATCACTTAAAAGTTTATTATAGAATTCACGAAAAAGACACAATTTTTACTGAATGTTCGACGTCAGCAACCAAAAAGGAAAGTAGCACTGGTAGACTAGCATGAAGCAAGTAGATCTTGAACACTTATTTAACTGCTCATGTAATCAATTAGATTGCGTCACATGATAAATTGTCACACTTGGTTGTTGGTGCACTAGAATAGAGTCGACACTAATATTCAACTCATAGCACTGCCCCGGCTCACTTTTACACACTAGCGGATCACTTCAGAACTGATCTAAAACGCCAGTAAAATCTTGTAAGGAATAATTGAAAAACCTTAGGCGGCAAAAGGTCGCTTGCAAAGAATCTTGTGACATGGAGAAGTTCAGCTAGTGGTGGGGAAGAACTCGAAACAAAAGAAAGTAAATCCCCAAACCCAAACCAGTGAAATAGGGTGAAAGGGGTACCAAGGCAATAAACCGAGCGCATTTTTTCAGCCTCTTACCGGCACGTAGCCGGTAGTGTAGGTCCGTGACATGGACATCACCCCTACTCGCGGTTCGAAAGAGAGAGGAATCATATGATACTATCTTTACTGCGCCCGATGCGAGGGTTCTCCAAAGGACCGTAAATCCTGTGAAAGACTGCGATTATAAAAACGAGAAGCATGGGAAATTTCGAAGAAGACTTTGTGCCAAAACTGAAGCCTACTGGAAGAAGCATCCCGAGCCCATTCGCTTGTCCCAGAGAGTATCCAAGAGGGGGGGAGGGATCGCCCCCTCCCCCTTGGATCCGCCCCTGGCTGTGGGATATGACTCGCAAATATAGTTAATGAAAATTTCATGCAAAGATGCTTTTCCTTATTTTTAGCGTCGAACCTCCACATTTCTTCAAGAGACGTAAGAAAGTGGAAAATACTGCCGGTGGAGGGGAAAAGAGGGAGAGCGCAAGCCTCGAGGCGATTGCGTGTCTCAGCTGCCTCCGTTGCGTCGAGTTGCCCTCGACAGAGAACATATTGTCGCGGATTGTTTCGAGACCTCACCTGCCAACGGTCTCAACGGAAGGACGTAAATAGCCGCGCTAATGATTCCAATTCTAGAAGAAATGTAACACTTACAGCAGAAGGCAAAAAGTTTGCTTTTGATTTGAACTGCCAACAGCAGACAATAACTTGTGAAATTGTAACTAATCAACTTATGAATAATAATGAAGTTCTTGCTTTCCTATAGGATTCATCGTCAGTTGAAATGTCTTTTTATTAGGCTTATGACGAATCAAAAGGTGTTCGTGCGGGATTATAGTCGGATGTCATTCCTCTGCTGCATGAAAAGGAATTTGTTAATATACTGTGATATTATGTATGTACATTTGGAGTTCAATTAAGAAAGAACTGGCTATAATAGCGAGACGGACTATGCCATCGCACGATCGAAATACTTAGTGCTCCACCCTTGCCAAGATGTAATTTGGCGGGGAGTCCACGGAGGACGATGAAAATAAACAGTTTTAATTGACAGTAAGAGTGATACGTGAAGTACTCTTTCATTTCCTCAATTACTGAGGTTAAATGGCTTGAAATGCCTCTTTCACCGTGTAGGCGCGCTGAATGCACAAAAACACCCTCTCCCCCCACGCACGCACGCACACCCCCCACACACGCCCGCACGCACACGCTCACTGTACACATCCGCACACAACGTGGCACCTCAAGGAGCCTCTCCGTATTCGTCGCCACCCTTTCACTAATTTTTCCTCATTGCTTTAATGGGTCGGGACGTTAAGTTTAGGTGTGACGGAGTATATCAACCCGGTCGGCTCTCTTCCCACCCTCCGCGCCACTATCCTTCTCCCTTTTTCTCTTTCCTCACCCTCCGATTCAGGAGGATGTGCCCAATTAGCCAATGTTTCTTCCCTAGACTCGACCTCTCGCATTCCCCTCCACCCCCTCCATCAGAGAGGCGACCCTTTTCTGCCCACGCGATGCGTGTCCGTGCGTGCCATCCGATCGCCCACGCGCCAATCAAAGCCCGGATTGCGGGAGGAGAGGAGGCGAAGGGCGGGACACGGGCCGCGCTCTCGCATGTGGCAGGCCGCCTCTGTTACGCCGGACCTTCTCAATTCGGCACGCTCCAGATGGAGTTATATACTTGGGCGCGAATTCGATGTCGAGTACTGGAGACGAAGAAAATGCATGAATTTTGGATGGAAGGTAACATCAGGCCAACAGCGACATATTTTACCAGAGAAATTTCCAGGTCTTATTGTATATAATGATATTATGTTTATCTTTCAAGTTTTAGGCGTTCTTTACAAAAAGTAAAAAAATCTGATGTGGCCACCACATGACTTTCTCCATACCTGTAATATTTCTAAAAATTCCAAATAGGTTAAATGATAATGAATATTTTAAGGAACTGCGAGAAAAATTTAAAGACTTGACAAAGAACAGAAATAGACTTATATCGTAGCCTTCTGATATTGGATATAGCCAGGAATCTCCAACAATTAAGAAAATAAAAAGGAGCGTAACTAAGCGTCAATTGTTAACAATAGTCGCCGGTAGGTGAATGCATTAAATGGGAAAATGTTTCAAACAAAGGTTGTAGAAAATTAAATTTCCTACAACATTTATTACAATATTTTTTTTCATTAATCAAATACTAAAGCAAATATAAAAAACGGATGTGAAAAGAGTAAACACCCACTTCCGGTTGACCGATCTTTACCAAAATCCAAACAGTTCTTGTGACTGCCATAAAAATGTTAAATATAAAATTGCGCGTTGACCTGATTAATAGTTTTTGAGTTAGAGCACCCAAAATAACTGTCACAAACACACAGACACTATCGAGAAAATGGTCAAAACGTGTTCAGGGGACCTCAAAACGTGTATTTCCGTTGAAATCTCGAAGTCGATTTTTTTCATGAAAACAATACTTTCCCCTATACTACGTATGGGGAAAGTAAAAAAGAACGCTTTGTGGTCAGGTCGTGCCCGTCCGTCTGTCCGTCCACATGTTTCATCTGCGAAACTATTGTTCACGATAAAAAAATGAACTCAAATATGTACGTTCATTTTCTTTACGTAAAGACACAGCTTTCGTAAGTGAAAAATATACGTCGAAGGAATGAACGTGAACGTATATATCACTACTATTCATTTCAAGTGAGGTATGTTTTAAATAATTTTCAATTGTTTCATTAATTACTACTGATTATAAAGTAAATCGGTAAATCACAAATTAAATATTTCCTTGTCATCCCTTATGATATATGGTTTTGCATTGCTTAGACATTAGACTAAGTCATTAGTATTCATCCTTTTTCGACACGATAACATAAATCTTAAAGAATACCTTTGGAAACTCTGTATACTTCGACATGGAGTACACATTTCCATACTTGTTTCAATTTGTGAATGAAAAAAATACTAACACTATTTAGCAGATTTTTAATGAAAATTAAAATTAACCGAATTACATTACTTGTTTTTCGTTAGTTTTCCATTACTTTTTATTAGTTAGTTAAAGTCAACGATTCGCAGAAACGGTACTTACCTAAGTCGTATTATCATTTTAGTCAACTAGGCTAGGGATGAATGAATACGTTGGCTTGCTTTGCAAGGCACGTTATGAGAGTCGCATTTCAATTATTTCGTCACTTTTACAAAAACAAAAAAGGAGATTGATTGAATCTTCAGTATTACGACCCAAAAGGGTGATTGAACTTGCTTGGTACGTAAAATTATTTCAATTAATTTCGTTAACTGAAATTCCAGACGAATTTAAAAAATTTCCGAGCTAAGTGGCTAGAACGTATTATTTAAAAAAATAATAAATTACTTAACAATATGGAATTATTAAAAGAAATAGCGCTTTATTTTTCTGTAACTAGGCTTACTTTGAATAACAGCTGTTTCAACGATGTTGTTTCTTTATCAAGTCAAATATATTTAATTTAAAAAAGATTTGTCGAATTTTATTTATGACTGGAATCGAATTGACAAGCTTTTGTTAAACAGTTGTATAAAACTCCTTCAGCCAAAAAATTGTAGGGTAAGCCCTATGCATTTCGCCCACTAAGTGGGCATCTTCAGGGGAGAACCTGCCTTGGCAGTGAACAGAGTTCAAGCTTTTGTTACTCAAAGCGCCATAAAAACGGTGAAAAACCTAATGCACATTTAGATTACGTAAGAACCGCATCAGTGGCGATTCGCTTAGAGTATATTTCTGTGGGAATTCATATCAAATAAGTTACATAGCAAACTTCCAGGTGGATACCTGCGGCTTAATGACACAAATTATTCACATCGTCTAAAAGAGGAAAATGAGATGGGAATTGAACAAGCTGGGGTTTACGACTTCTAAGGCGTTAGTGGTGAGAGTAGAATATCTCAAGAGGGCACTAACGCGCCAAATCAGAGACACTGGATGCTCTCACAGAAAGAGGGGAAGAAAATGAGAGAAGTAGAGGGAGGAGAGCGTGAAGTAGGGAGTGAGGTAGAGAGGCGAGTGAATTTGAGGAGATAGGGAGAGAGGTGGGGGTGGAGAGGGGAGTAGAGAGGGGGGTTAGAGAGGGGGTAGAGAGGGGGGGTAGAGAGGGGGGTAGAGAGGGAGGTAGAGAGGGAGGTAGAGAGGGGGGTAGAGAGGGAGGTAGAGAGGGAGGTAGAGAGGGGGGTAGAGAGGGGGGTAGAGAGGGGGTAGAGAGGGGGGTAGAGAGGGGTAGAGAGGGGAGTAGAGAGGGGGGTAGAGAGGGGGGTAGAGAGGGGGGTAGAGAGGGGGGGTAGAGAGGGGGGTAGAGAGGGGGGTAGAGAGGGGGGTAGAGAGGGGGTAAAGAGAGGCGAAGAGAGGAAGGGGGGGGCAGGGGAAGGGACATCGGCATGCGTTGAAAAGACTTCAATGGAGAAAGAAGACTCGCGTGACGTTATTTTGAAAGGGAAAAAGAGGAGAATGGGTAAAAGTCCGGGGGAGAGCGGCTTAAGGAGGCATAGAACGAGTTAGAAAGTGAGGAGAGAGAGAGGAAGCGCGAGGGGAGGAATTATAGAGTGGATGAGAGATGGTGTGTGATATGTGTAAGCGAGAGAAAGTGAATGTGATCGGATGACCACTGAGAGACTGGGACACGGAGGAACCAGGAAATCGCCAAAATAATCACCAAGAGAGCGTCCCATATTACCCAGTATTCACCTAAAATAAAATGACTTCGTCCATCGTTGAATATGTCTCCATCACGGTCGAGTGCCATTTATTAGCGGAATGTCGGAGACGAAAATAACATTTTGGAGTCAAGTTTATCGAATTACAAAGTTTGATAAAATGTAGTTACAATTGCCATGAAAAGTTTGAGTTCATTGAATGCATGTTTCGGCGACAGAGCAGCAGCAGGCATCGTTAGTGGTTCAGCGATTATAGATTGTTTTTTCGAATTTTCGAATCGCGGCCATGAGGGCTGCATTGTAGCCAATTTTCGCATATGATTTTCTCAGCCTTTCTATAGCTATTGGATTTAAAAAGCAGATAAATCGCATTCCTGCGCAAGGCAGGCTCGGGAATTCACTTTTGATTTGAAAAACTTTGTAAGCAAAACATGAGTTACAAAATGATAATTAGTTTCTCTTGACAAAATAACCTTAATCATGAGGTTGCAGACACAACGAGTAAATGTTCTGAACTTCTTGATGCCGAACTGCATTCGAGTGCTTATGGCAACAGGGACGAACAATCTTTAAGAAACATTCGATTCCTCCAAGTTATATTTAAGTTAATATTTAAATCATTATGAATGTTACGAATTCGCCGAATACTGTTCGTAACTTCCTGATTACAGAAGCACATACACACACATACACAAAAAGAGAGAGTGGGAGAGGGGTGGATAGAGGGAGAGGAGTGCGGTGGGGCGTCGCGTGTGTGAGAATGCGTGCGCGTTTTCCCCTCCGTGTCGTGTGTCGCATTGCGATTCCGGGCGACTCGGTGTCGTCGCCTCCCCCTCCCTCTCTCCTTTCCTACGCCCACGCTTCCCTCTCAAGATCCCGTCCATCGCCCACGGCCATCCGCATCCCTCCCTTCCTCCCTCTCTCTTTCTCTCTGTTCCACGGTGGGAGGGAGAGAATGAAGACGGAGGGAGAGAATATGTACGAGCCTCCTTCGGCGCAGGTGGTGGGCGTATCCGATGGATGTGCCCTTAGGTGACCCCTTCTTTTCCTCTCGCTTCCCATTCTTCGCGATTGCTCCCACCTCCTCTCCCCCCCCCCCCTCTCCTCTCTGTAGACTTCCTCAATTCCCGCGTCGGCCCTCTCCCGCCTGCTTACTTCCATTAAGTTTTACGGGGGACAGGAATGCGTCGCGGGCCGCGCGAATGGCCGGGCAATTGCTCTAAAATTTTTCTGCGATTCATCGAGATATTCATATAAGAGGGAAATCGAGGCAAATGACACCTGTTTCAGGTGCATCATGTAAGAGGGCATTACCAATAGGCTCAAGGAGGTTTTCCTTTTCGTAACGAATCGCCGCTTCGCCTCACGGCGAGGACGGAATCGATTATTTCGAAAACGATTCTCTCCTTCTGCGCTTCGTGATAACGTGCATCTGACGCATGATGACGTCAGACGTAGTAATTTTTCCATCCGCGGCATCTCTCCCTTCCACTAAACATCAGACACCCGCCATTAAATGGATTAGAGGAGCAGTTTTCCCTCTGTCATTTTCATCAGCGCAGGTCATAATATTTGCCCCGCCCCGCCCCCTCTCGGCCCTCCTAATAGCCACGAGATTCCTCTGTCGAGCGACTTCCCGTCCGTCGAGTAGCCACCTTTTCCATCTGCCAGAACCGCTCTCTCCCCTCGCTTCATAAGCCCCATAGCACGTGATCGGATTTTCGTTTGAGTCCCAAGACGCCACCGTCCGTAGCACCCTCTCCGGACGAAGGTGCCAAAGATCCGCATTTTCAAAGGTATTTGCTTTGTCTTGGATTAAACCAGAATTACAAACCCGATTTAATTTTAATTTTAAGATACTAATATGGAAGATACGAAGAGAATTTTCGTCTTAGTTTCTTCAGCCGCTTTTGCCGTGGGCAAAATTGTCAAATAGAGTTGGTGTTTTATCCACCCGCTACATGGATATGTATGCACACATTTAGACGAATTCGCTTATTACGAATATTCGAGCTGTGAAAAATTTAATCTTTAATATCCAGAGAGAGGCCAAAGAAGTGAATGAAGTGCAACACATACCAAATATATTATGATTCTCAGATTTGTAATACATTATTGCAGAGATTTTCAATGTTTTTTATAGAAATGCATTCAAAATTTTTGTAATTAAATTTATTTTTTAAGCAAACCCAAAATTCGATTAATATCATTTCATTAAAAAGCATTTACTGCTTAATATTGCGGACGAATAATGATGGTGCAGACCTTCAACTCTTCCACACAGGGCCGGCACGAAGTCCGGGAGAGCCGGGAGGCTGCTTGGGGCGCCAAAGTATTTGGGGGCTATCCTGGTCATCTATCTATGCATTAATTGCAAGTGAATAAATACTGGATACTTATGTATATCGCGGAACAGGCTGAGATCTTGACGAAATTCCTCATATTTTTCATTATAAATAATTTTTACAGAGCGCTGAACAAATTAACATATACTATGAAAATATCTCAATAAACGTTTACGGAGGGGGACGCTGAAGTACAATCTCGCCCGGGGCGCAAAAATTCCTCGGGCCGGAGCGGCCACAACACTGAAACCCTAGTGAAGTTACTGTTTTTACTATGCAGAAAAGTTCATACATAGAGTCTAACTTCTCGCGCAACAAGAGAAATTTAGGGTTGATAACAGAAATGTTACGAAATTGCAATAACACATGAAAGTTACGAAAATCAACGTGCAAATTTTACGAGTTCAAAGCAAGGCAATCAGAAAATATACTAAGGACTTGGAATCACACGTATTGTTTGAAGCGAGTAGTTGGGTTTAGTAGTAAGGGTATAAAGAATGGAGATCGGAAGTAGCGTGGAAAATGTTGCCTCAAACTTGAATGCATTTAAAGAAGACGAAAACATTATCTCCAATGTCTTATAAGAAGGCATTCTATCGCTTCGATTTTCAATCTACCATTTCGGGAAAAAGAAAGACGATATTTTTTATATTTTGCGTAAATATTTGATATGGAATTCAAACTTATAGTTGCTCTTAAAAACTGCGAGATAGTACAGCGCATCCTTAAAATTGAAATCAAATTTTTGAAAATGGAAACCTTAGAAAGCTCATTGTATCCGTTATCCTACTATATCCTTGCTATTTATAAGAGAGGGCCAATTTACCTAGTATATATATAGTTCTTGGTTCTGTTTTGTCAGAATTTCTACGTTCATCCTAGTTTTTATGTTCTGTATACTTTCCGTAAATTCCATTCAATAAATGTACAAGCTTATAGATGTTCGCGTGAAGAAGAATCTAGGATATATAAAATAAACGAGTGACTACATGTTAAAGATGGGTCTAAAACTTGAGTAAAAAGATAGTTTCAGCTATAAAGGGAATGAACGAGCAAAAGGATCTGTCGTGAATGTCGAAAGGTTGCGGAGGATGTGTCGATGTGGCGCCTTCGTATGGTATCCCTTCACCTATCAATCCCGAAGAATTGCAGGGCTGAATGGCGCCGAAGTGATCGGGATGGCGGCGAGCCGTCGTTTCAAAGACGCGAGCACCGTCCGCGCATCGTCCACCTCGTCGCTCACTACAGCGATCGCTTCTCTAAACAACAAAATTCCATGCTAGAAACTCATATTCTCGAGGCCTTGTTGTGCCGCATCATATCATTTCTCCCCGTTTCTCAAACAAAAGCTTATCATTCCCCTCCAGTAACAATATCACGGACTCGTCAACGCGATCAGCGAAGTCATTAGTTTCCATTGGCTTTAAATGAAGCGAGTTGCATTTCGAAGGACGGAAACAACACCGAAGGGAACGGAAAGTGCGCTCACGGGAAGAGTCGGCGGAGGGATAGCGCGGCGGTGGCATAGGCAAGATGAATGGTCGGAGAGAGGAGATTGAGTGAGAAAGAGAGAGGAGGGGAAGGGGAGGAGGATAATGTGATCGAGAGAGAGGGTGATTGAGACGAGACGTAAAGATGGCAGCAGGAGGGAGGGGGAGGAGAATAGGCGAGTTGTGTGGAGAGAGGCGGAGAGGAAGAGAGAGAATGGCGGGATGAAGGGTCATGGTGGGGCAGAAAGCGAAAGAGGATTTGCTCTCAGAGGAATCATGCCGCGAAGTGTGGATTCCTCCTGCTAAAAGAAGGGAGGAAGACTGAGAGGGAGAGAGGGAAGGGGAGAGAGAGAGAGAATTAAAAGGGAAGGACCGCAATAGAAGCTGTTGTCAGTGGAGGGGCGAATAGGGATGGGAATGGGGAAGGGGGGTGAAGGGTGGATGGGATAATTTAATTGTCTCCGGCTTGACGAGCAGAAGGGATAGGATTTTGGACTGGGACACCCGCTCGCACACACACACATAAGCGGAAGTGAAAGAGGGCGTCGTGGTTGTTAAGTGACGTCTTGGAATTGTAAAAGGATCTCTCTCTCTCTTTCCCCCATTGAGTCGCTTTCTTACTCTCGGGAAGGAGACGAGAACGTTGGTTGGTGCGTGTTCATCAGGAAAGGGAGAGCAGACGGAGAGAGGGAGAAAAAGAGAAAGACAGGGAGGAAGGGGAAGGCATCACTATTATATGGCGGAGCTGTGAATGAGAATAGATAGGGCAATTCGAATTTCCCTGCAATGAAAATCCAATATCGAATGTTTTGGCGTATCAGTCAGTGGGGAAAATTTTCCGAAAATATTTATCCTTGGAGAGAAAATGTTGGCTAAATGAAACAAGACCAGGCAGAAGATTTCAAAATCTATCGGAAATTTGACAGAGGAACGCTGGCATTAATAGACATAACATTTTTTCCTAAAGTGGCCGTTCTAAGATGAGAGAGCTACAAAATCTATCATTTTGTGTAGACGTTGTGGAAGAAAGCAACTCAAGGTATCCCCGAATATTAATAACTTCATGTTGGCTTACACTCTTTCGTGTTGGCGAAGCTAGACGGGTAGAGGAGTCGAGGATGAGAGAAGTGGGAGAGATGGGAAGGATAGAGATGCCGGTGGAGGAAGGGAAGGGGAATGGGAGGGGGAAGAGGAGGGGAGGAGAAGGGGGAGGAGGATGGGAAGGGTGAGGGTTGCTGGGTGGAGACGTATTCGGGCAAGGAGTTTCTCAGGAAGATCGCGTGGGAGTGAACGTTTGAATCGGAATTTATAAGCAGAATTAATTAGAGTGAAACCACTGGCAACCCTTTCCTCCCGCCACCCCTCGCCCCCTCTCTCCCTTCGCCCCCTCCATTCTTTGCACCCTACGAATCCTCTTCCCATTCGGCAGACTGTTTTAATTTACAAAAGCCAAACTTAATTCTTGCCTGGGTAGTGGGGAGGGAGCGGCGAGGGGGTTATGGGAAGGGGGATGGAAGGGAGGCTTTAGGTGAGGAGGAGGGTACGGTTGAGTCGGAAATTAAAAGCGATTTAGGGGCTAAGGCTTTGATTCGCTCGGGTTTTCCCTCTCACGCCCTTTTCTTGCTCTCGCGAAAGATAGAGAGAGGGAGGGGGAGGATCGCGGAGGAAATCCTTTGTAGAGTCGCGAAAGAGAAGAAACTCTTTCCTGAAAAGGATCCTAGGTACCGAAACCGATGAGACGAACTTCCATATCCTCCTCTTGTTGTTCAATTGAGATGAGCGGAAGCTTTTTTTCATTGCTTTCAGGAACGTTATTTCACACGCTTACATTATATAGCTCTCCAAAATAATAACTGTAAGCATATAGTATATGAAGCAATTGTCAACGCACAAATGATAAATATTCTCGGGCATATAAATATACAGAGAAAATATTGTACGCGTGTTGATTAAAGGAAATTTTTTGGAAGGTTTTAACATTTTTACCCGGGCTATACCTACGTCCTAGTATGAAAGGAATTAATTCATTAACATAATCATCATTTCAAATATTATATTAAAATAATTACAAATTAGTTGTTTCGGGGGATTTTGGGATAATTTCGATATAATCACGACTTCCTAAAGAAACCCTCGCGAGGTAAGAAAGATTCTTTTTACTTTGCAATCTCAATAAGGTTGCCACTTGCTCATCAAATGCCTCGTCGAGAAGAAGTTAATTTTTGTTGGCGTGGGTGTCGCCCAATCCTCAATATCCGCACCGCCACCGACATAAGTACGGCCACTGGGGAGAGATCACCGCTCTCTCGACTTGTCGGCCGCCTTCCTCTCCTCCACCGCTCCCTCCCTTTTCGCCAAATTCCCCACTCCACCCTCCCCAGACGCTCCTTCGCTCTCTTTCTCTCCAACCAATTAGCAATCCACTCCTCATCCTCCTCCCCTTACTACCCACCCCATCCCAGCACGTCACACGCAGGCAGTCGCGCGCTGTAAGGAGCGCCACCCAAGCGGACCGGATTCATTTCCCCAAGTCCCACTCGCCCACCAACCGTTTGTGAACGTGATCCGAAGATGTAAGTAACTCTTAAAATTTCTTCTTCTCTAGACTTGGGTATGTGGGACAGGGAGTGAGGGGGTGGAGAGGGAAGGAGGGGAGAATATTGAGAGGGAGGGGGTAGAGAGGGCGAGCGGCCGTGTAATTAGTTCCCCGCGTTGTTTTCCTCAGAAATCGAGGGGAAAAGGAGGAAAGATTATGTGACGGTGTCGAAAGAATTTGTACCTTTCTATCGATTTAAAAGCACGCTATCCGTCCAGCGATCTGTCATTTAATTACCTGTCCATAATGAATGACTTCGCTATTTGCAATTCGCATATAGGTTGACAATGGATATTGCGTGTTTACTAACCATAGAGCTCTTATCAAAATGTTTTTTGAGTTTATGTGATTAACTCTCGAGCAAAAGTCGCAAATATTTCAGATAATATTTAAAGTTAGAATATTTTCTTCATATATCTGTGACGTTTTAAGTTGAAATTTTTTAATTACTACTGTTTTAATGACAACTACTGAGATAAAACGAAAGGATACACATACATAACATACATACCTATTCGAAATTCAACGGCTTGAATTATTGCTAATTCAAAGGATATATTCCTCCTCGTCCGCATATATCTTCGATAAAATGAAATTCGATAACTCGCAATATTTTCGTCTTAACGTGATCGAGAGGTAACCTGAGTTCGACTACATATGAGCGCAACTTGTATACCACTCAATATCATAAATAAAATAACAGCTTCATATCTGGTACACAAAATGCGTTTAGATCAAAATTAACTCCAACATTTCCCTCCAACTAATATGATGGAATTGGATAGAGGACACCGAGGCCAATTCTAGGCTTCGGAGGAGCTCATCCATAAGATACCCGCGTAAAAGAATGATCTCAATGGCGGCACTTCCGCGCGAAAGCCGAGCGTCGAGGGGCGGCCGAGAGGAGGGATGTGACGCGGAGAAACTTAAAAAAAATAAGTGGCAATAAGGAGGAGGAAGTCGAGTCTCTCTCCCTCCCTTTCGAGCAAGCGACCCGAGGAGGAAAGTTTTGTCCCCTCATATTTAGAGATTACACCACCTTCA
Source organism: Tanypteryx hageni (assembly GCA_028673005.1). NCBI lineage: Eukaryota > Metazoa > Arthropoda > Insecta > Odonata > Petaluridae > Tanypteryx > Tanypteryx hageni. Next base: position 126,537,104 of record CM054112.1, read on the forward strand.
CCCACCGCCAAAAATCCCCTCGGCCTACGCGCGGGTCGGGACTTCCATCACGAAACTCCTCCTCCCTACCCCTCCTCCCGTCTCCTATCTTCCACCTCCCCCCATTCTACACTCCGCATTATCTCATAGCAAGAGGTATCGAGGGGGGAGGGGAGGTGGAGTGAAATGAGGCCTAAGTGGAGAGAGTGGGAGACAGAAGGGAGATGGAGGTGTTAGCAGGAAAACGGCAAAAGAAGGGAGAGGGGTGGGAGAAAATTGAGGTTTAAGTGGGAGGAGGGAGGGAGGATGGAAGGGGAGGAGGGAGAGGGCAGGGGGTGTGGGAGGGGGGAGGAGTAATAAAATTAGGAAATACGGAGCGAGAGGAGTTTGTTCAAACGCTCTGGGGATGGAGGGAGAAAAGAGAAAAGTGTGTGCCGTTAAGGGTGAGGGAAAAGGGAGAAAGAGGCTGCGGGGAGATAATATTTCCTCCCGGAGAGAGGGATCTAGGAAGGAGGGATCGAGGAGTGGGAAAGATAGCGCGAGAGGAAGGGAAAGATGTACCGCGCTTCCGTTTCGCAGGCTCACACGAGAATTAAGGGCCCCTGGACCGATCTCGCCGCTCCCCCTCCTCCTCGCTCCCTCCCTTCACTTTCCCATAAGCGGCGCCCCGAATCCTTTCTCTCCCACTCCACCCTTTCTTTCCCTCCCTTTCCCTATCATAACGCCGACTTCAAAAGTTTCCCACGTAATCTCTCCGAGAAAGAGTGCGGCCCCTCGTCCCTCACGCGAATGCCCCGCTCCGTGTTCTGCGGTGGGTTTTCGGTAATGGTAGGGAGGGTGTGCGAGGGCGGAGGAGGAGGAGAAGGGGCGGCAGAGGAGGAAGGGACCTCCGGAAAGATAGGGTGGGGCGGGAAGAGGGGGGCTTCGCGCCAGCGGAGGAGACCGCTTGTTTGGGATATGCGCTAGAGAGGGGGGTAAGAGGCTCGAACCCAGGACCTTTTACCCCCGGAGAGAACATTCTCCGGCAAAATAAGAGGGTGGGTGGAGGCGAGCGGGGATTAGGGGAAGGGGACATGCGAGAGGAGGGACTGCCAGAGTCGTAATTTTTATCCTCTGAAACATTATGCAAAGTGTGAGAAGCGGAGAAGAGAGGGAAGAGGGAGAGAGGCGAGGAGGAGGGAGAGAGGCGAGGAGGAGAGGCGAGGAGGAGGGAGAGAGGCGAGGAGGAGAGGCGAGGAGGAGGGAGAGAGGCGAGGAGGAGGAGAAGCGAGAGTATGGGGAAGACGGATGTAAAGGAGGCCGGGTAAACGGGGCGGCAGAGTAGGAGAAGGGGTAGGGGCGGCCTCGCGGGGGCGTGGCTGACGATCTCCGGAGAGACCGCCGTGATTGCGAAGATCGCGTCATCCCTCGCCTTCTTCTCGTTCGTCCCCTCCCCCTTCTGCCCCCTCCCGCCCTCCTTCAGCCCCCTCCCGCTCCCCTTCTGCCCCTCCCGTCCCCCTCTCACCACTCTTCTGCCCCCTCCCGCCCTTCTTCTGCCCCTTCCCGCCTCTCTTCTGCCCCCTCCCGCCCTTCTTCTGCACCCTCCCACCCCATTCTGTCCTCACCCGCTCCCACCCTCCCTTTCGTTTCCCTCCCGCCCCCTCCTTCTTTCTCCTGCCACCCCTCCCGTCGACATCGCTCCTCGATTTCTCCTCTCTTGATGATTTGGATGTATCGTGAGATTCGTTCCATGAAATTCCGAATCTTAACTAACGCCCCCGAGATTCTGTCGGATTAAGCGGGTTTTAAAAGACAGAGGAAAAGCGGGAGCTTATACGATACATTCGATACGCAAATATCGCTACCTTCTTTAAAAAGTTAAATATCATCCTGATAATTAAAGTGCATATTAACCTCGACTAATAGTTTTATCCTTATGAAGCAAAGATTTTATTGTCAAAGTGTATTGTGAAACTTCAAAATAATTCGCCAAGATAATAATACCAACCATTAAATCCCAAGAAATTGCTATATTCGACTAGAATAGAACGTCAGTGCGTTTCTTTCATCTCTATAGGCTAGTTATATCGTACCTCCGATTCGGGAGAATAATTAACTAAATGTGGACGTCCGCCAGAGAAGGGTCCACTTTGTCGATTCTAGTTTTGGAGATATGACCATTTCTGTGAAAAAGGGTAGAAAATGTCAATGTCTAGAAAAGTGCATAGAACGATTCTCTGGGTTATTAAGAATAACCGTATCGAGGAATTATATTCATAAGTTAAGTACGAGTAGAGCTTATTTTTAATGTCCTGATTTTGGCTTCAATTTTCTCAAAGCACTATTTTTAAATAGCATCTCTAATATTCAATAAAAAATTTCTTTTTCAACATAGGAATGTGATTTTTCTCTTATTTTACTCCTAATTCATCACAGAATACGTCTGCATTCATAACTCCATACCGAAAAAGTGGGCCCTTCTCTGGTGTACGTCCACATATTTTGAACTGATTTTTTAAATATATATATAGTTCTAGACAGGAAATTATATTTATCCGAAAAGGAATGTGAAGAACAACATCAGAATAAATGACTAACATTAGGTATGACGGCTTTCCACAAAGCTACTCTTCGTTAGTAGAAAGCGAATATAATTCGTGTCAAGGACTCATTCTGCAGACAAAATCTTGAGACGAGTGAACTGAACTTGACCGCTGCTAATGACTGCTGCGAGAAGCGAGATGTATCCGCTGGAGATATGGCGCTGATCGCGTATCGCACAAATCTCCGACGCCTCCAAATACTAAAGCCTACACCGCGATGGGATTCGACGCAAGTCGCGGGCCCCTCTGCTTACCTTGAGGGGTCGCATGCCGGTCATGGATAATTTTCGTTCAACGCGCACGGCGAATCAATCCAGCCTTTGGAGTTAGGACGGCGCTACTCACGAATTATCTCTTATTACAGCCGCTCGCGTTATCAAAGGTTGACGAGTTTGTAAGATGTTCCCAAAGGTTCGTTTTCCCAGCGCTTCGTCGAAAGGTCCATCCATTCGTTTCCTCAAAATGTTTGACGGACGATGAGGATGAATTTCTGAAGTGGATGATCATAATGGAAACGGAAGTTGCTCTCTTCTGTGAGACTAGGTCGCCGTTATTTTCCTACAAGTTCTGAAATCATTAATAACGAGTAACTTAATGGGACAATTACGTCAAAAATGGAATACAAAAACAAATTATCTGCATTTGAATGTAAATCGCAAGTCCTAGGAGGAATGATTAATCGAAATGCATTATTTATGATCTCAACGTAAATGGAAAGAGGGAGAAAGGGATCTGCGTTAGGCATACCGTCGGGGAATAATGGCCCCCGAGTGTGGCTGGCCGAGAAAATATAATTGATTGTTGCTGCTACTTACGCTCAAATATGGGTTCATGAAAAGTTATCATTCGGCGAGGAGGTCTCATACGATGAATTTAATTTACATACGGTATTGTGTTTTTTGAATATCTTCAGATTATTACGATCTCTATGCTTAAGAAAAGTTACGCACGAACAAATGGAATAACGAACAATACAGGTCACGTCATTGGTATCTAAAACCTCGATACCACTTTTTTAGACTGAAAATGCGAGATTGTTTAACCACATTAAAATAATAACTCTCAAAGTAAAAATGATCTACAAAAGTATAAAAAAGTCTTGCTAATGACAAGCCAAAATGGGTCATTTATCCGTGAAAATGATAAAACACACAAATTGGTTTCTCTATGAATATACACTAGCAAATGAATAGCCATCACCATTCTGCACAATAAAATTTTAGCAATTCGACGATACGAGTTGTATTTCATAGCACAACCGACGTCAGAAATAAAGAAAGTTGTGCGGCGATGAGAAATGCGATTAGAGAATTGAGAAAAGGCGAGAGAGAGAGAGAGCGAAAATGGGAGGGGAGGGGGGGAGAGAGAGGAGGAGTGGGTCGCCGGGGATATGTGTGCCTTCTTTGAATCTCGGCGCGAGATATCGAGAGATATGCATTGCATAAGCAGAAGATAGGTGCGAATTTATGACGAATGAATGTCCATCGCTCGTTAGTCACGGAGAGAAGTAGAGAAACGGAAGTGAGAGGGGATTCGACACGCGCGGTCGGCGTCTCGGGGGCGGCCGGATGGGCCGCGATGACACCGTACGATCCACGATACTCGCCTCTCTTAAACCAACCGCTAGCCTCCGACACGCGTCGGCTGCATCGGCTCGTCTGTCCACGATTCACTTGCAAATCGAAACCGCGGTTATTTTTTAATTGCCATGACATCTATCACTTTCGATATTTTGAGGGTTTTAAAAAGGTTTCTTAAATAACCATAAAATTATGAAATTGTTGCTTAGTCGATTCAGCGATCAGTTTACGGTAAAATTTCGAATTACTAACGACGCTAAAAATTTATTAATTACATGCTCATATTATTATTATTATCCTTGTATAATTTCAAGGTTTATTTTGTACTTATTCGTATAAATTGTAGCTGTGAAAAGGACTGTAAACGCGCGAAATTACTCATAAACAAATTCCTCGCTCGGTTCAAATTACGTCATCAACCGAAAAATAAGCCAGGCACGCGGACACGGGAGCCGGCAGGAAGAATGGGAACAATCTATGAGAGAATATTCATTCATCTATCGATCCGCTTACAATAAAACGGTCTCTTTAGCGTGCGCGCGTGCCAGGGACGAGGGGCGTGCGGGGTCGCCGCAGCACGGCAGAGAGTACACGTAATGGGTTTCGGGCGTAGAAGATCGGGAGGGTGGGTCGTGAAGGAGAGGAGGAGGAGGGGTGAGCGGTTGGGAGATGATGGGGCGGAGAGTGGGAGGGTCGGGTTAGGTACGATCTGCGGGATAGGCAATCCAGAAGAGCACCCATGCATACCTGAAGTGCATTAGATGTATTACCCGAATTAAAATTCCACCCCTCTCGGGCCGGCAGAAGAGGGAAGTTCCTTCTCCTCCACGAGATCCCTCGCCTCCTCCTTCCACCCTCCTCTTCCAAAGTCGTCCCATAAAGCCTCGGGAAGTCGGAAATCCCTTTTCACCCTACTCCCTAACCTTCTCCTCCCCCCTGCTCTCCATCCATCCCGGCCTCCTCCCTCTCTCTCGCGCGCGCACACACACACACACAAACACACACACACGAGTTCCACGGCGCGGGTGCCCTGAAGGGATGAGTAGTCGGCGCTTGATATAACGGAGGCCGCCGCAACTGGGACGGTCTGGGAGACGTAAGACTACGAAAGGGCGAAGGTGGGAGTGTGGGCGGGTGGGGGAGAAGGGATATGCACGGAGAGCCATTGTTCCCCTTCTAATGGCGAGGAGAGAGTGGGGCTGGATTAAAAGGGAAGGAAGTGAGGAGGAAGGTTGGGAGAGTTGGAGAAGAGAGGCGGAGGGAGGTCGAGAGGTTTTTCGGAATGATGATGATGATGATGACGGTGATGAGGGCGGTAGGTAGTAGGAGTAGATGAAAAAATAAGGGACGCTGGAATTGGGAACGATGTGCCGAAGGGGTGGGGAGTTGATTGATTCATTCGTTTATGGCTTCAATTTAGGGAGTGGGAGAGTGGAATAGGGTGGAGGCGAGAAAGAGAGGGAGAGTGGGAATGAACGCGTGGAGCAGGGGATGCAGAGTGGAAGTGATGCGGAGGAAGGTTTACGTGGGATAGAAACAGCGGCGGGTGGATGATGGAAGGAAGCGAACGGATACCGTAAAGAGATTGATTGACATTTGGCTCTATTGCAGTAAGAGCCACCCAAAAAGGTCGGATCTTCATACTTTCAAACCGATATGCCTGCTAAATGTGTAATTTTAATCGGATGATGCGATTTCTTATTTACATAATCATGGACTACACATCAGGAAAATTAATAAAATAGTCAAAATAATTCCTATAGTAAATTATTCTCGGGGAATTATTACCGAATAAACACGAAAAGTTGCGAAGAAAATTATTTCCATTTAACCTTATAACGAATTAACGAACATTTATACACACGGTTAAATGGTGAACAAAACATAAATATAGGAATAGGGATGAGGAAATTTGATTTAGATAATTATCTGATATCTGAAAATGCGATGTGGTCATAAGTATTTAAATTTTAAAAATAGGTTTCAAATGGTAATGCAATATTTTCACTAACGGCTATAAGCCAGTAAAAATCTCGGTTAATATCTAATTAACCCTAAGTGACGTTTAAATGGAATATAGTTTAAATGTCATCACAAATCCGCAATAATTATTTAAGTGAGGTGGAGATGCAAAGGGAGGAGTGAGAGATAGCGCGAAAAGAGAAAGGTTGATGTGGAGTTTCGGGTGGGTGAAATGGAGGGGGAGGGAGAGATAGAGGGAGGAGAAGTAGAGGGGGAGAAAGAAAAGGGAGGAAACCAGTTGAGGGAGTGCGAGAGGGTGTGAGAAGAGCAAGGGAAGGCAGAGGGAGGGAAAACGAGGGGTTAAAAGCAGGGAGATGGAATGAGACGGAGAGAGAGGAACGCGGGAGGTGTATCGCGAGCGTGGAAGACGGCCCTGCTCTCGGGGAGTGAAGGATGGGGGCATAAAACAAGTGTTGTCCAACTTTGAAAAGCGCGCACAAAGAATGAAGCAACTCCCTTCTCGGTGACGCAACGGGAGCACTACGGCCTATTAACCTTTGACCTGCCGAGCGTAAGATTTCCCGTTACCCGAGCCTCATACCACCACTTTCAACTCCCACCCCCAGGACCATCATTCTCCACTGCGCCGTTTTCATACTTCGCCTCCTTATGTCAGCCGGGATTCTCCTTCCGCCGCCACTCCCTCCCTTCTCTCCCATCCCCCTCCCTTCCTGCTCCCTCCATTCCCTCCAATCCACTCGCCCCACCCACGTCTCTTCCACTTTCCTAGCCTCCGCTCTCTTGTTACCTTGCCTCCGTCTTTCGTCTTTGCTATATAACATTTCTACACATTATCGCGGGATGTCATTTTCGCGTCGCCGCAATTCGTACAATCGTTAAATATATAAATAAATCTACAGATTAATCAATTCAGTAAAAGGAAAAAAAAATTAAGTCATTACAGACGACGTGAAATTTCGTTGTAATAGATTTTTGAGACTCACGCCCTTCTTTATTGATCGCCGTCGAAGTGACGTGATAACACTTCACTATTACGTACTTCACTGTTGCGGAGGTTTCATTACTAGGCATTTTAAATCGCCCAAATGCTATATTTTTCTCTGCACACTTACGCTATGCACAGAGAAATTGATGGTAATTGCTCGTTGAGATTCGTAGACCAAAAGTGCGAGGGCATATTCACAATGTCGCCATTCGGAGGTATGATTTTATTTTATTTTTAAGTTTAAAGCCATAGTTCAGCATTACGATTTATTCAGTTTTCCAATACCACTCCGAATCTGGGAAAGACTTTTATTATGACGTACGTTCAGTAAAACGCAGACTTAGGTTATTTGCAAATTACATGGTTTTGAATAAGTTGGATATAAATGGAATCATAAACTCCGATGCGTTAAAAAGGTAAGATTTCGTCAACATAAGCGTATCGTTAATGAATGCGTCCATAAACATTTGCCTATAAATAGAATCTCACTCTCCCGTTTGCTCTCCCTTTATTCGTCCTATCGTCCCGCGAGTCTCCCATCCCTCATTTTCTCTCTCTCCTCTTTCCCTTTCTCTCTTTCTCCTCTCGCCTCCTCCTCCTCCCTTACAAAACGGTGGAGCGAATCAAAACTCTTGAAAATTACCACCATCCAATAAAACCTCGTAAAAGCCCTTCGAGAAGATTCCTTTATGGAGGCGTTTAGCGCAGAGCTCGAGGTTCGGATATATTAAATTCCTCCTCCTTGGTCCGCTTCCTTTGCCCGCCCTTCCTCGAATCCGCCTCCCTCTCCCCTTACCCCCCTCTTCCCCTCCCCCTCCCTCCAGCCCTTCGCCCAGCGCATTGGTGCATCCTCCTTTCATTCCCCGCTTCTCTCTCCTACATCAATTAGGATTTCACGTGCTTCGTTTTATAGGTATTAAAAGCTCTCTCCCTGCCTGTGCAAGTGCGAAGAGGGACAAACGCCAGACAAGTCCATCAAAGCCGTCATATTTTAACGAAAGCATCTTATCCGAAACTTGGGCATCCTGAAAGGTTTTTGAATATTTAAAACGCGGATGAAACGGACCCTCCTAAGGGTATATGCGAAATTAGCAAGGTTTTTCCACAGCCCCGTTCAAAATTCTCTCACAAAGGGATAATATATTTGTATGTATCTTAAGGTGGAATTGATGACAATTGATGAAGACCAAAACTGAACAGTTTTCAATATTTTGCGAATATAAAATTAGAATCTAGTTGTACATTAATGAATAAAACCAATATATTCGCGCGAGCATATCAAAGTGTATGTCAGAAGCAACATTGCAGGAGAACTCTTTAAACATTCTCACGCCAAAATGATCCCCTCGATAACAGCCGAGGAACCAAAAATAGCACAAGAAGAATTTTCTATAGCTTTCGCATTTTTTTTACAAAATAATCACACGACAGTGAGTTAGATAACAGAAGGAAGCGGGGGATGGGATAAATTTCAAGCGGTACGAAGGCGCACGTCTCAATTCCGGTGAATGACTCACGCAGGGCGTTAAAGCCGCCAACGCGAATGATATAGATGAAATGTTTCTATAGTTAAGATGTATAGCGTGAAGTCATCGCGGCATAAACAAGACAAACAAGTAAAACTCAACCGATCGGAAAGCACCGCCATCATGGATTCGTTCGGTGTAGTTCTCAGCGCAGAATGCGTCCGAGTTCACCGTAAAACTGAGTCTGACATTTGCGTACGAGATTTTCAGACCGCGCGTCAGACTTTCTCCAGAATCCGACTTTCTCTGCTTCAAACTTGATAAAACGGGAACAAATACTGAAATGCAAGCGCCCACTGCCACAAAAACGAGCCGTCTCGACTCCAGAGCCCGTCCTTCCGTAAAAGCGATCAGACGAATGAGAAGGTTCGCGCGGAAGAAAAGTCAAAACACGACAACATTTAAGTGGTGGAATGGAGAGTGAAGGAAAGGACGCCATAAAGGAGGACGAAGCACGGGAGCGAAAGAGAGAGAGAGAGACTCCTTTTGGTCCGGAAACGCCTCGGAGAGCAGGAGAAGAGATTCTTAATGGCAGCACGGCCTGGTGAGCAAGACGGGGCGTCACAACGGCAGCGAGACGCGGGATTTCAGGAGGAGAAGAGGCGAGGAGGAGGGGGAGAGAGGGGAGAGGAGGAGGGGGGTAGGGGAGCGGAGGTGGAAAGCGTAGGTAATGCAGCGGTACATTAGGGAGCACTCGAGGAGCGGAAAGGGAAGGAAGAAGGAACGGAGTAGTAGCGATAGAGAAGCGATGGAGAGGGGAAGGGAGGGTGGTGGAGGGGGGAAGGGAGGGTGGTAGAGGGGGAGGGGGGAAGAGAGGGTGGTAGAGGGGGTTGGGGGGGGGGAGCACGCGGGGCCGAGGAGATTGCCGTTGCAGGAGAGAGGCCAATCGCCGCTCGTCCACTTGCGATAATTGAGATTAATCGCAGCGGAACATAGGCTGTCTCTCTCTCTTTCTGTCTCCGAGAGTGGGGAGTTTCGCGAAGGGGAAGTCAGAGGAGAGGGGCTGATGGAAGAGGGAGAGGGAGATAGCTTGAAAGGAGACGAATGGGGATGGTGGTGCGGAAGTGGGGAAGTTGTATGGGAGGTTTGGTCGAGGGGGGTGAGAGGGAGGAGGGTAGGAGAGGAGGAATATGCTAGGCAAGGGATAGGGGGATGGAGGGGGGAAGTGTTGGAGGAGCAAGCGACCCGAGGGAAGATGAGGGGGAGCGGAACGCCAAGGAGACAGGGTAGAAACAAAGACGGCGGATGGAAAGGGAGAGTAGGTGAGGGGAAGAGACAAAAACTAGAGGTATGAATGCGTGCGGAGAGTCGTAGGGACAGGTTCACGGAAGGTTGGACGCTGGGAGAGAGCAAGAGGCTGTGCAGAGGAGATTAGAGAGGGGGAGAGATAATGCGTGTGTGTGCGTGCGTGCGAGAGAGAGAAAGGAGAAGAAGGCGGTGGAGATAAGAAGGACAATCAGCGCGGCAGGGAGTAAGTAGTACTTAAAGAGAAGAGAGAGGGGTTTTTTTAAAATGAATGTTGCTTCCACATGAAATGCTGACAGAAGTTTTTAAAGCTCTCGAGAAAATTATTAACCTTTTGACCTTTTTATTAGGCGATTTATTTACAAGTGCCTTAAAAGTTTGTTTCACGATAAATTTCACCTTTTATCATGCATTTTTTAAAATGGAAACGACATATATTTATTTAAAAACTACTATTACAGTTTTGAGTCGGCATGACTCAAACGGAAATTAAAATTAATCATAGTTTCTGCCTAAAATAAAACAACCTTATAACCATACGCTATCAACCGTGTTAATTGAATGATCCCTCTGTTTCAATCACGCAGTAAAAGTTAAAAACATGTTTAAATTGAGAATTCAATAACTTTCAGTCCATTCAAAGCATGGAAATTTTGTGAGAGAACTTAATAACCGTGCATGTATAATAAAAATGTGTGACGCGAAGATGCAATTTAATCAAGTTTCCTATCATTCATTTCTTTTCTGATTGCTGGAGGTCAACAAAAAGGGCATCTCATTTTCTTGGGAACATATAGATTTAAAAAATTCAAAAGTTTAACTTAGATTTTAGGAAAATTAATGAGGACGCGAAAACGAAATGAAAACATCTTCGCATGAGACGATCTGCAGAGAGAATTTGATCTTAGAGAGAGAGAGAGAGATTTTCCTAGAGTTTAAGATAGCTGAGGCGCGTCAGAGAGGGTGAGTGCGTGCGCGGGAGAAGTGGAAGGGCGCGGAGGAGGAGATAATGGGGTGGAGGAGACGAAGGAGAGAAAGAGATGCTATAGGCAGTCGAGGATGGGGGAAGAGCGAAGGAAGAAAAGGGAAGATATGGCAGAGAGAGAGAGAGAAACGGGGGAAGGAGAGTTTGAGTTGGGGGAGGCTGAATGCCGCGGGGGCAGAAGAAGACTCCGGTCACTCCGCCGGATTCTACGCGAATTGCCGTCCCTCGCCATCCCTTCCCTCCCCAATTTCACCTCTCCTCCTTTCCCCGTTCCCTCTTCCCCATCCGCACCACCCACCTCAGAAATTGCCCTCCGCCGGACTGTTTGGCCCGCAGGGTTGATTCCCTGCCCGCACACTCACCATCTCTCTCTCTCTCTCGCTTTTATTCCCCGCTATATTGTCTTTCCCTCTTCTGCGGCCCATGAGAACTCACGTCCTCGCGGCCCACATCCGAGGAGGAGGATCTGCCGGGTGGGAGGCGTAACGGAGGTGGGCGGATGAAGGAGCGGCTGGAGGGGAGGCACGCGATAATGGAGGGCCCCAGAGTCCTTAGGTCGCCGCCTTAGGGGCATGCAGATGGTCAGATGGACACACACGAATGAGCGAGGTTGGCTCAAGTTCTATTGCGGGGAAGATGTGTGCGAGGGAAGGAGAGGCGGCGGGAGGAAGAGGGAATGCGCAGAGCTCCTACTATTTTATTCCCGTTTTGCGCGCGCTTGTGTGTGTGTGTGTGTGGATGTGGCTACGAAGTGGGCGCGCCGAGGTCGGCGAGGAGGATGGAGATTTGAGTTGCGATGCCGAGGTGAAAGATGGCGGTCGGAGGGAAGAAGGTTCGAGAGAAGGACTTCGGCCGGAATTGAGGAGGATGGAGAGGAGTGAGGGAGGGAGAGGAGAGAGAGAGGAAGATAGGAGGTGCAGAAGTAAGGAGAGGGAGGGGAGAGGAAGGGAGGAGGAAGAGGGAAAGAGGGAAGGAGAGGGAGAGAGGGAAGAGGAAGAGAGGGAGAGAGAGTGAGAAGAGGGGGAGGGAGAGAGGGAGGGAGAGGGAGGAGGCGAGGTTAGCGAGGGCGAAAGGAAAGGGAGGCGGACAGAGAAGGAGGCGCTCTCCCGTGTTAATGGTATCCGTGATAGAGCCCAAAGCTCACTTGTAGACGGGAGTGCCCGCCCTCTGTGCTCTGCTCGTGATTATTATGCGTATGAATTCCACGAATGATATTGGGAATAGACAATAAGACTCGAATGGCGATGTTGTATATCATGTTTGACGAATAGAGAGAGATTATCGCCCAAACGCCTTGAGAGGATGTGACTGTGAATAATAATAAATAATTTCCATCAGTCAATTTCAAATAGAGCAACTAAAATAAAAACTTGGAATTCACTACAGCAACTTGTATAGATTAATTTGAAATGGTATGCGCTTTCTTGAGGAAAGCAAATCTTAAATTGTAATAAATTCTAATTAGATATTTAAGAGTAACAAAAATTATAATAGGGTGAATGTTAGTTGACTTTTACAGGTGGAAATTATTTCTGTAATCGAATTTCGATTACTCGAACCTCAACGGAAGATATAAAAAGATAAGAGTTATGAAAATTCGAATAGAAGAACTTCATTTAAATCTAAAAATGAAGGGGGGAAAATACTATTTGGGTACTTAATCATGACATAAATCCGAGTCATAGATGCACGAGTTATCAAGGCCAAACTATATCATCATCATATTACAGGGGCGGGCAAACTTTTTACGTGGCGGGCCGCATTAACAGTTGCATATTCTTAGGCGGGCCGCATAAACAGATGAAAATGCTTCGGCGGGCCACGTTAGGGTTCACATCGTAGGTAATGTGAGGTAATGCCTGTGATCCTGTTAGGGAAAATCAATAATAAATAATATGTTATCCCCATAAAATCACTGGAAAAGGTTTTACGGCATTAATTTTAAGTTGCAAACATGAAATTATCTGTATTTTATATTACGGTTCGCTTTCATAATGGCATCGCGGGCCACATAAATTGCCCTTGCGGGCCACATGTGGCCCGCGGGCCGCAGTTTGCCCACCCCTGTCATATTAGGTGATCGGTCCGCAGGCAGAACCGTGATTATTATTGCTTTCGCCTGACTCAGCAAATACTCCTGCTTTCCGTAATCCTCTTCATTTCTTGATAGCTCTTTTTCTGTCAGCTGAAACCATTTCCTTCTAACACGTCTTGTCTTTAATCATGCTCCCTCTTCTCAGGTAATGTCCGATCCAGCTTTCCTGCTTCTTATAGTCTGTATATACTATACAGTGTATGTGACTCTCTCTCTATATTTATGTGTGTGTGTATATATATATATATATATATATATATATATAAAACACATACATTCATACATATATATGTGGAATGGGATGAGCGTGGGGATGTAAGAATGGCAGGAGAGGCGTAAGAAGTAGCGATAAGGGAGTGCAAAGAGAGAAGGCAGATGAAGAGATGGAGCTAACGCTGGTGGAGGGGAAGAAAATGGAGGTAGATAAAGAGAGGGTGTGTGTGAGACAGAGAGAGAGAGCGAAACGAAGGAAGGCATTGTATGTGTGTGAGAAGGAGTGAGAGATAGAGAGAGCGGACGATGGAGTTTGGCGTAGGAGAGAGAGAAGGTGGAAGGGAGGTTGGATCTTGGGAGTGGTCCTCCCTCGGGGGTCAAGGGGTTTTCATAGGGCCAAGTGCGAGGGCGCGACGGGAGGAGGGGCGGGAGGGGGGAGGTGAGGGGTGTATAAGGAGCTAGACGCCGCGCATAGTTTTCAAACAAAGGGGCAAAGGAAGAGGGAGAAAGAGAGAGAGGCAGGGGGAGGGAAGTGAATGCCTCCGCCACACCCACCCACGTCCTCCCTTCTCCTTTCTTAGAGAAGACTTCTAGGTACAGGCGCTATACGCCTGCCTCCTCGCTCGCCCGCACCTCCACGCCCCTCGCCACCCCGTCCATTCATTCCCTTTCTCCAGCACGCATTTCTTCTCTCTCTCTCTGGAAACTGAGATCCCTCCTCGCCCCATTCCTTCTCCTAGCGGGCATTTAAGTACGACCGGCCACCGCACGGAGTCTGAATCGAGTAATGTGCGCGCTACACGACCCACACCACGCCGCCTCCTTCCATCTCTTGTCTGCAGTTTCCTCCATTCGCCGTTCCCTTCTTCCTTTCCCGTTCTCCTTCTTCATCACTTCTATCTTCTTAATTACCTTCCTTACCGCGATTCTTTACTTTAATTCCTTCCCCTTTTCTCGCTTTTGCCATTGTCACCCGTTACTCCTTTAGTGTCCTTTAGTATTCTCTCTGGATCCTCGCATAAATGTTTAAAAGTTCTCGTTTTCTCAGATACCGCGTCCATTTCTTCTTGAAATTTTTTTAAACTTTTTATTCCGATGTTTCCTTTCTCTTTCATTTCTTGAGAATTTCTCACGCGGAATCGTCTTCCCGTAGTTCCCTCCTTCCATTGCATCCCATTCCCCTGCTCTCTCTCCGCCTTGCCGCATTGGGAGCGGTCGAGGGAAGATACGATACTCTGTTCTCTGCCGCCGCTCCCTCGCACCCGCGCCACGCCACCGCAGCTTCTCAAAGTGCTCCCGAGGCCGAGATAAGGGGGCGGGCATCTTATGAAGGGTCTTTGGCGAGGGGAGGGAGACGGCGTGACTTTGCTGCTCGTTGAGGGGCGGACGGGGGCCACGGGGACCTCTCACGGCATGCGAATCTGAACCGGAATCTTGGAGCGGTCGGACATCATTCTCAACGGAATAATGCTGGAGTTGATAACGGGAATGCTCGTATAGAAGTCACCCCTTGCTTTCTTAGCCTTAAAAGGGTTTTGAAAACATAAAGGAAAATAGCGGTCTACCTATTCTCTTTACTCGAGTTTTATGCTAGAGAAACGCTTCCTGCGGATTTTATAAAGACATCTTTCGTAATTCCAAGAATACCGTAATAAGCAACATTAATTTTCAACTCGATATTAATTGAATGCATCCTTTTGAGTCCTGGCAAACTATAACTTTATTTAAGCCACATTTTAAAAAAATTATCAAAAACATTATATTTATATCATTATATCCACGGTAAATATCATTTTAATACAATCCAGTATATTTTTCTCAAATTATTTGATCATTGCATCGAACTCGGTTTATTTTCAAAGTGGAGTAAATATTTAGCATTCAAGATAAATAACTGCAAGACAATATTGTACTTAGGTTTAAAATCAGACTCCTTATTGACTGACCTCTCTTAGCATCGATACTTGCACGAACGGAGAGATATGGAGAGATGAAAGAGAGAGAGAGAGAGAGGAATGGAGAGATAAATAGAGGAACAAATAGAGAAAGAGAAATATAGTAAGAGAGAGATGAAGAGATAGAGAGGGGGAGAGGGAGAAAGAGAGAGAGAAGGAATGAGAGAGTGGAAACCTTAGGGATACTCGGAACAGAATCCGCGTGGAAGAAAGAGTTTAGAATGGGGTGGGAGTGGAAATAAGGATCGAGGAGGTATGCTGAGCACTTTGAAGGAGGAGATGGGAGGAATTGAGGATTGGGAGTTTTGAGGAGAGAGGTAGGGAGAAGCAGGAGGCCAGCAGCGGTGGGAGTGCGAGAATGAGAGGCGGCGAGGGGTGGTCGGCCGGAAAGGGAACGGGAGGAAGAGAAAGGGGTGGAGGGAGGAAACGCGAGGAATTTCCCTACGCAAGTTCTCATTTTGCTCCACTTGGTCCAAACTCACCGCTCTCCTTCTCTCAACCTCCTCCTCCTCCTCTCCCTTCTTACAAAACTCCCTCCAGATGCCTCTCCTAGGGAGACAACATCTCCCTCCGCCTTCCGCCAGCGCGAGGAAACTAAACTCCTCCACACATCCCTCCTCCTCCTCCCTTCGCTCCCTTTGCCAAATTAAAGGGGTCATCCACCAACTATTTCGGCCTCCACATCTTCGCCCTTTCACCATTCTTCGCCGCCCTCCTCCCCTCCATCACCCTCCCACACTTCCTCTCTCTCTCTCTCACACACACACTCCACCAACTTCTCAGAGGAAGCACGTCCGTTTTATTCTCGCTCGCCCGACCGCACCGCCCTCCTCCGCACCTCCGCCCAGAAACCAGACCGTAGCGGTCCTCGGGAAGGCCTACCCACGAAAGGGAGTCGGGGACGCGAAGAGGCGTGCGGCGGCGGCAGTCAGGAGGTCTCGTATTCGTCGAGAGACAATATAGCCGACCGCAGCACACGTGACAACGCGTTAGGGAGGTCTGGAGGGGTTGTCAACACCTCGGCCGAAAGGTTCATTACGCACCAGAATGGTAACTTTCCCTTCCCTGCGTGGCAACGGTACTTACTCGGAAAGGGATATCCGTGGAATGTGAGAACTTATTATAAGAGATTCTGTATCTAAGGTGGCAGAACCGAAACTCCGCAGTATTAATTTTGCATGCTAGATATTTATAAACAATGTATGTTTTATCGAATGAATTTAACAAAAGTTACTCACCATGTAGATATTTTAAACGATATTGCGAACGTCTTCATAAGTAGTACTATATTGAAATAGTTTGGGGATGTTGAATTTATAACGAACAGGATGAGATCATCTCTATCGTAATGCGGATTTATTTATTGGCACTTTACAGTCAATGGATGAAGACGTGAATTGTTTTTCACTGAAGTTTATAAATGGCATTTAACTCAATTTAATGGATAATCATCTAGATCGTCTTACAGCTGAAAAGTAATTAAAAAAAATAAACTTAAGAATCAAAACTTGAAAAAATAGGCACTTAATTTAGGTATCTTCAATAGCCATAACAAGGTTATGATAAACCAGATGCGCATTTCGATTAAAATGCAGCCGTCTTCTTTCGTGATTCACAAAAAGGAGATTATAATTTTTTAGAATTTTCTAGATTTTAGTATGACTGGACTGGTGGGAGAACAGACTGTTATTACTCTATATACTTATTGTTTTATTATATATATATTTATTCGGATTTTGATGACACGAAGGACATTTTCCCCGTCCCGCGTTACATAATCAGTTGTAATATATTTTTTAGGGGAATCGAAATAAAACATTGAACGGAACGCCTTATGGGCACACCTCCGTCCGTCCGTCCGAATGTTTCATCTCCGAAACTACTGGTGGATGTTCATTAAATTTGGTATTTAGGACTATAGGACAAAGAAAATTAGAAAAAGATACATATGGTTCTCATAGCCTAATGACTAGATCATAGTTGAAATCGGTTGTTTTTGGTTTTCTTGAATAAAGTGGGTTGTTTTACAAAGTAATTCTCTCCTTAATTTCTAGAGGAATAAATGAGCTTATAGTCATATCTCGTAAAATATTGCTTATATAAAAAAAATCTTCAAAGAAAATGTGTAAAACTAATCATATAGGATATGTTTTGTTCAATAAGTTTTTATCGAAGTTGTTGTTTTCAAAAATATCAAACAAGAAAGCCGTAATTCACTTCGAACTTTTTTATTGTTGTCAACGTAAACAATCTTCGTAGGAACTGAAATAAACAACACCTACCATAAATACGTTTAATTTTATTTTGTGTGCTTACAGCAGATAGCAAACGAAAGAAAATGGATTATCCATGAAGAATAAATGAACTTAAATACGTTTATTGTCCTCAAGGCCGGATTAAGGGGCTCGAGGGCCCTGGCGCATAATTTTTCGCAGGTCCCTTCCTCGCTGGTAAAGAATGCTTTTAAAGGGGCAACGTGGAAGAAAACATATTCATTAAAAATTACAAAATCTTTCAAAGAAACACGAAGAATTATTTCAATTTCTTCAAGGGTGTCTAGCTCAGACCCATAATTCTGAAATGGAGAGACACGGGTTCTTACAACTTACACTTTTCTCCACGGTTAGCTTTCGACTGTGTGACAGAGGGAGAAAGAGAGAGAAAGGAAGGATTTAGAATGAGTCGATTGCAGCGCCACTGGAAATAGAAGCGTCAATTGGTCCTCACACCCCACTCCATCAGCCCCTCTATTTCTCTCTCTCTTCCTTTATGGGCAATTTGTTTCCTAGTGATGTTCGTAATTTGTTTCTGATTCGGGTCCGCTGCAGAAAGACCTCTTCTTAAAACCGAAATCCAAGCCATTCCTCTCCCTTCCAACCCGTCCTCCACTTTTTCTTTCTCATTTCTCTCTGACCCTTGCGTCTTAAGAAAGCGTTCCTTCACATCTATCGCCTCGCACGCCTTCTCCCGATGGAATAACTTCCCACTCGTTTGCAGATACAGAGGTTAAGGGTGAGAGATAGAGAAGGAGAGAGAGGGAGGGGGGGAGAAAAGGCGGATATAAAGTTACAGGGAGACAGAGGGCTCGAAGGAGTGGCGACGCTAATTCCCGGAGAAAGAGGGAGAAAGCATAGCAAGATCCTGTATTTGCCCCCGTTACCACCCTCGCCTCGAACCGAAATCCCTGGAGTCGATAAAGAGCAATCCCATTGCACCTCCCCCTCAACCTCCTCCCCTCCAACCCTATCCTCTCCGGCTGCCTCGCAAAACATTCCGTCAGCCGCTGAGAGTTCCTCTCCACTTGGCGGGAGAACCAACTGCAATCCATTGCCCGCTCACGACTAAGGTTGGAGGAGGCGAGATATGCAATATAGGCGAAGAGAGGACTCAAGGGGAAAAGAGAGAAAGGGAGAGAAGCTAGAAATCCGTCATTCTACTCCCAATGAGAGATGAAGGGTGTATTGGTGAAAGAGATGAAAGTGTGTCGACAGGTGGAAGGAGGGGGATAAAGAATTATTTGGTCTGATCGGTAGGATCTGGGAGAGGTCGATGACGGCAGGGCGAGAGTTGGCGATGCGTCCTCAACCGTTTCTAATATATATTTATATATATTGAAATCAATTCCCTATTAAAAATCACTAAATTTCAAAAGGACCGAAGGTAAATTCTGATGTCCGAAATTGGCTTACTCTCTAAATCATATTTCAGAGAGTTTTAAGGGAAATAATAAGAAACAAAAGGTGATCGTCCTCCAAAATCTAACATGATGGACATTGACGATCGATCCTACGGGAGGGGAGAAACAGATGAAGTAAAAGTGGATGGGGTAAGAGAGAAACGGAGTGGTGAAAGGGAGGGGTCGAAGCCACCGTGGAGTGGACCAAGAAAGGGAGAGGGTTGAATCCGTGCTCAAATTGCTTTTCTGTGAGAAGGGAATTCCTCCTGAGCACGGATGAAGGGTGGGGGGTGGGCGAACTTATGCGGATCTTTTAAAAGAAACGGATAACCGTTCTTCTCTTCCTCGACGTGGTGCATTCCTGAAACAGGGTCGTCCTTTGGGATAGGTGCCGATGAATTATCGTTTTAATCAATGCCTTTGTGATGGCGAATTAACCCCGGCAAAGGAACGTCGGTAAAAATTGTTATAATGAGAATTATAATGATATCGACGAGCTACGTTCAAAAAAGAATAGCTTTCTTCGCTATAAGCAAGAGAAAACCATTTCAAGTGTTTAATGATCACAATAGATACGTATGTTTGGCTACCCAACCGAATATCTTACGGGTGATTCGCTAAATTTGGGCGCATATGTTAGATGATGATAAGATAAGAAATTTATTTGATATTATTATCCGTATATATTCTGCCTGGAGATGTATTTTAGCGTTCTCGATACTAAAGTGGGTTCACTAATTATAAACAATCCACTCTGAAAATACTTAACGCTTTTAGCCTACTTTCCAGAGTGGAAATATAATTAGGCTTATAGTATCGTTGTGTCTGTCTGTCCGTCCCCCCTATTAACTTTTGAATCAACAGACCGATTTTTATGACGTTAGTGGAAATCTCTTGCTACTGGGGCCGAGCTCCCGAGGATAGCTTTTGTTGCGAAGACCAAAAGTCCCGGGCTCGATTCCAGGAACTATCCTTCCCTTTTGATTTACATGGGAAATCTGAAATCCATCGTCCAGGGTAATTTTACCTTGCACATTAAAATATCTTCGAATTGTAATATCAGAGAGGGATTCATATTCATAAGGAAGAAGATTCTAATTTTGATTGTAGAATGTTGCTTATCGTATTTCTTCGAACTTTGCGTAAATACAGGCGTTTTTGCAGTTTTTATCACTCATTACGAGAGTGTTGCCATCGCAACGACTATTGTTGGACTCGGATTCGGTATAGTCTAGTCCGCGTCCTTTTTGCCACACAAATACGCGTTCCGTTCCGTTCGAATGTATTTGTAATATTTTATAACGGTAAATTATGGAATTTAGAAACACAAAGAGCAACTCATCCGCGGTGATTTTACAGCTATTAAAACCAATATAATTATTAAATAAACAATTATGCGGAAAGTAGGCATCATAAGTTCCGTTTGGATCATCTTGTTTTTTTTTTATAAAGACATGTAACGGTAAATAATACAGAACCATATTGATGTTTTCATTCGCTATGACGCTAACTATTGTTTGGGAGTAAATTTTGGAACGGATGCTCGAACGTACGATTGTCCAACGTTCTTGAGTTCGCGTCGCTAAATTAAAACAAATGCAGCGGAAAATAACAGACAACAGACGCCCGGATCCGGAGAGATTTTTGTCAAAGGCACGGATCTATCGTGTCGCGAGTTTTTGGAGGACATATAACTCAAATGACATCAGAATTCAAAATGCAGTATTATTCTCCACATAGATGGCGAAGAGATTTTAAAATCAGTAGATTTTTCGCTCCAATTAAATTAAAAATGAACTCTTTTGATAATTAAAAATATCATGGGAATCATGCTCATACTTCTGGGTCATACGTTCACAACCAATTACGTCTTGAGGAGCACGAATTTAATTTCTAAAACATAAAGGAAAAATTACGGACAACCATCAATAACACAAACAACCGTTAGAGATATTATAATTTTAAAAACATTTTGAATGAAATTACTCAAATTCTGATTTCAAATAGCTCAGAAGAGAACCCTCAGTCTGCCCAAGAGCACAGAGGAGCTCGCGAACGCCAAGATGGAGGTTCATGTACTATGACATTACCTATATTTTTATACGTATTCGTCTTAAATGTGACAGAAATGATATTTTTTCCTCCAATATCGTATATTGCACCCTACAGTTTTTCAGTCAGCAACTCGTGTTAGTGTATATCTCTCCGTGATAAGCAGACACAACCCTTGGCGAAACGTCGTGTCTTCTTTTACGGCGAATAATTAGATTGCATGCATTAAGACTTTACTCACCGGCCTCGCTCGCGGATTCCACCGGTGGCTCTGGGAATATGACCGCGGTGTCGCTACGTCTTAGGTATTCCCTGATCTTCGCCTCTTCCTCCTCCCCCGAGCCTCCTGAAGACGCGCCCCTCCGCTTCCTCCTCCCCCTCCTCGCCGCCCTTTCCCCTTCTCCTCCTTCCTCGTACTCCTCCTCCGCCGCCCCTCCTTCTTCCTCCACTTCCCCTTCATCTCCTCCCTCGCCCCCTCTCCTCGTTCGACCCCTGGGCACCCCCGCCGCTTCCTCCTCCTCCGCCGCCGGGTGCCCGATCGCCCCGTTCATCCGCACTTCTCCTATCTCTTGCTGTTTATCCCCCCTGCCCCCCACCCTGCCGGTCACCTCCGCACCCACCGGCTGTGCCTGTACGCCGCCCCCCTCTTCGGCCGCGGCCTCCGACTCTGCCCCTCGGCCGCGGTTCTTTTCGGCCATCGCGGCCTCCGCTGCGGCCGCCGCGTGATTCTTGGAGGCGGGATCGTTGTGGTTGCTGTCGGGGCTCATCATCTGCTCGAGTTCCGCCTCCTCCGAGAGGTCATCCAGTTCCACTGCAACGGAAAACATTTATGTACTTATATACCTACTACAACGACTCAAGATTGGTTCAGTACTAACTTAATTTAAAGTGACGATGATTGTCATTGGATGGATATGTTACGGTAAAGGTACGTAATCGATAAAAGTGTGCATTTACCGGTAAATGTGCACATTTACCACCAAGCTCGGTTAATGTAAGTTTAAGTTTCCAGAGAAACGTATTATCCGTACATTTCCCGGTAAATGTGCACTTTTACCGATGTGCCTTGGTAAATGTGGAAATAAGTAAGCAATAATTACGGTAATTTATAACAAAAATCATCGAGTGTTCGGCTCCACTGGTATATATTAAGATGAACGCTTTCCAACCCGAGGGGAGAACACAGTGAACGTGAGGAGGAACCAAAAACACTTCGACTAACTTACCCAACCCCGTGGGGCCGAGTAAAATTTTCCTTCATGTTCAAATTTAGTTTAGTTAGTTGAGCACATTTACCAGGAAATTTATTCATTTACCGTACCTGTAAACTGCAACAGATGTTCGCGACGCCGCCATGTTGTGGCCTTCGTTGCGACTTTTATCCACATTTACCAGTGTCTCTAGGAGCAGTTCCACATTAACTCGCAGAAAAAAATACCCTCACGGGTATAATTTGAAAGATTTTATCCAAAAAATATACTTATTGCTTGAGAATTATGCAGAGATATTATTCAGCGTTTGTGGATGGGTGTGAGATGAGATAAAAATTTCTGAAATTATTCCTTGATATAAAGTGTAGGTGTAGTAACTTTTATAATACATCTTTTTAAATATGATTTTTATCAACTGTGCATAAGGCTAAAGTAAATTCGCTCGAAAATTGGTCGCCATCGTTTAATCGTTGCTATCACTTCATTGGATTACAATTTTTAAAATTTCATTGCGCTCCATAAAAGACTTTCCCGGCATAATGATAATATCAAATTCAAGTAGGGAAAACACAGAGGTAATAACGGAACGCATAAATTGATATTAGATTAGATTAGCAAAATTCGTTTTTAATTTTTCATATTTAATGGAGATATAATAATGATAAGAAATTATCAATGGAGTGTGAACGAGTAAACTCCAATTTAAGTGTTGCAATAATCTCCAACAACAGAATGGTTATACTCCAATAAGCTTCTTGCCAAAACCAACATATCCTGGAGCACATATTTCACGTCTCCTTCCATTTTTCTTCTTAACGTACACAAAATCTTATCGTGATACTTTGCGTTTTCTAGACGTGTACAGGATCCGACACTCCATTCAGCCCCAGGGGGGAATGCAGCGGAACCCAATCCCGAGTATTACGTTCTCTTTAAACCGAGCACGGAGAGTAACGAGGCACTGGCGAAAACTGGTTCATTAGTAGACGGAGAGATCTTCTCATAAGCCGCGGTGGTGGTAGTGGAGCTATTACGGCGCGATCATAATGCATCCTAGCAACCACACGTCGCTGATTAAGAGTTGCACGGTGAAAGGAAGGAGGGGAAGAGGGGATAGAAGTCGGTTCCGTCAGTGACTAATTAAGTTCCTCTCTACCCCGCGGAACAAGGATCGGAGGCTGTGCAATCAAAATCATACTGGGCTTCGCCCCCGATACCCTCTCTGGGATATCCAACCTCCCCCGCCGCTCCGCCCCCGCAACCCTACTTTATTTCACTCCCTCGTTTTTTCAGTCTTTTTTTAACCCAGGTTTTTTTTAATTCCTCGCACCCTTCCACTTATATAATCCACCGCCCGAGGACTTTAACCCTGAAGGGATACAGGGATGGGTTAGGCGGGCGTTTCCTTCCAACCCAACCCCTTTTTCGTATCTTTTCCCCACTCTCCAAGCATTTCCATCGGTCACTCTTTCAATGGTTCTATTCTGGAAGCGGGGCGAGGTGTGAGGTCCTGGGATGGTGCCTTGAGGCACACGGCGAATCGGAGGTGGGACGGGAGGATGG
This sequence comes from Tanypteryx hageni, assembly GCA_028673005.1. Classification (NCBI taxonomy): domain Eukaryota; kingdom Metazoa; phylum Arthropoda; class Insecta; order Odonata; family Petaluridae; genus Tanypteryx; species Tanypteryx hageni. The sequence continues at coordinate 126,560,734 of CM054112.1, forward strand.
GTCCGAGCAGAACTACCCCGTGCCTCCTCCACCCCCTCACTCCAACTTCCTTCTTCTGCATTCATATCCACCCTCTCCCTTTCTTCCAAAATGGCCCCTCGGGGCAGTTCCATCCAGGCGGATAATTAGACGACCGAACTCAGTCCGGAATATTCCGAGGAGGGAGAAAGGGTGGGATGGAGGAGGCGAGTGTTTGCGAGGGAGGGTTTAGTGAGGAGAAAGAGGAGAGAGAGAGAGATAGGGATTCCGAGATGAGGCGGAAAAAAGCGGAGTGATAATGCGAGGTGATTTAGAGGGGTTGAGAATAGAGGTTGAAGTGTGTCGTAGGGAATCGAATGTTTTTTTTTGGGAAATCGGAGGGTTACCCTCGCAACCGGACTGCAGTGTTCCGCCTCGTTAAGGGAGGAAGTATAGGACGTAACTCGGAGCGTGTGATACGGGGGAGTATATTTCTAATTAGGGGATTCCCCCCGCAAAATACGGATCGCCTACGAGAATAGGTAGCTGCAACGAAGAGGAGGCCTTTCTTACGGCTGGCCAAAGAAAATTCTAAATTAATTGGTATTTGTTACGAAGGGAATTTGGCGGGGTAGGAGAGATCGATAGGCAGAGTGGCCCGAGAGGCGGGAGGGAGGCTTAAAATGATATATTGGAAATTGGAGATTCCTGAGGGCAGGGTTGGTCCTATCCCGTAGAAATGTTTGTTTCGGGAATGGGGGAAAGTAGGAGGTTTGCCAAAGGTTTTGGAGTAAAAACGCTAAGAATTTTTCGCTAAAAATGTGGGCCTACTTATAAAAAAGTTTCGTTTGCCCATTAAAAGTTGAAGAAAAGTAGACAGGAAGTAAGAGGATTCCGATTTCTGCCGCAAAATTCTAATATTGGAATGTACATTTGTGCTTGAAACCTATTATTTCCATGGATACTTGTTACAGTTGATATAACAAGGAAGGAAAGTGAAAAATAATAAATATGACAAAAGGAATTAAATTTTAGTACGGAATTACTCGATAAATTTTCTTAGGGGTTGCTCTTTACGAATGTTTTTTCATATTAAAATATAATGAACAAAACATTTAAGTTTAAAATTTCAACGGAGGAAATTTTAATTTCTTTTCATTTCCCACCATCAAAGCAGGAAAACCTTCATTTATGACATAAGTAACTTAAATTCAAAATTTTAAAAATAACACTTTCGATGAAAATTGAAAACCTGGTTTTCTCTATTAATTTTACAATGACTATCATACGAGTGTGAGTTTATTGTGCCAGAGAAAATAAGGCAAATCTCTCTGATATGACTCCAAATCACTTTCTCGTTTGTCCCCATCTGCTGACAACAAGCGAGATATTTCCCTCGCAAGCACGTGTACTTAAGAACGAGAGTTTGATATCGAAAACGAGAGAAACAGGAAAGAGAGAAAAATGAGAATCGTCGCGATTATTCCCACCCTCTCCCATTCTCCATCCGTTTGTTATGTCTCTCCTGAATATGAACATGGAGGGAGAGGAGAGAGGGAGAGGAAGGAACTTAAACCCTTAGGGGACGTACGTCCAAATAAAAAAAAGAAAAGAAGAAACGGCTGCGTGCGCATTTTGGAATGAAAATGAAATAAGGAAACATCAAGGAGATATACTCGGAATCTTGGATTAAAAAATGCACAATGGAATGAGATTGAAGAAATATAACTCCATTTTCCCTCCCTTAGCTCCGCACCCTGGAGTCGCTCTTGGGACCCTCAACCACCCGCCCACGCACATACCCACTCCCATTTCCCCCTCCCTTCATCTCGGGGGTGGGTGCCGTCCAATAAGGAGAATTCCAACGCCGATTTTTTTTCATTCGGAGAGAATGAATCCGAGGGGAGTGGATTAGGAGGAGGTGTCGTCGCTTGGGGTGATGCCGTATCGAAATAGGAGGCGAAGAAGGTGGTGGGGACAAAACTGGGAAGGACGGGGGGAGGCTTTCTCCATCTGCAGACCGTCTTGGGGTATCGAGAAAAATAACAAAAGGGCATTGCGCCAATCGGTGTATTCCTATGGTAGGTAAATGGCAAGCGTTTTATTTTTAATAAAACCTCCTCATATCTTGAATAAATTTCAATATTCTAAAAAGACGACATCTTGATCATACAGGCGCACACACAAACATACTTGTATTTTCTTAAAATGTCCTTCATTAAATTTTAAAGCGTTCAACCAAACTATTTTTAAGTCGTGCGACAACCAAAAATGGAATATTCATCTCACAAGTCGTTCAGCGGAAACTAAGTTAATTAAAAACGATGAATATCAACAAGAATGATAAAGCGAAGAATAAGAAAGCAGCATGAGAGGAATAAGACGCATAAGGTAGTAAAGAATAACAGCGCGAGTGAGAAAGTGAGAGTTTGGAGTAGAAGGGAGGGGACAGTTGGCGGGATGTGACGGGGATTTGGGGCATTTGATGAAAATTCGAAAACTCGGAGACATTAAGTTGAAATGAATACCTTTATGCCGGGATGTCAGCCGGTGCGCCTCCCGACCTCTGGGCCACGCCTTGGTGAATGTAGCAATAAGAGCGAAATGAAAGAATGGGGACGAGGAGAGGGGGCAAAGTGGAAAGAGGAGAGGGAAAGGGAGGGGAGGAGAGATAAAGTGGGAGAGGAGGAGTAGAGATGGATGGGACGGAGGGAAAAGCAATAAATGTTATATAAAAGGAAAGGATTTGAGATGTTGAGAAGGAAAACGATTTCTATCTAGTTGACGATTGTCCGAACGATTACGGAAAGGCAAATCATTTTTCATCGTTTGCAATGATAACAGATATTGTATCTGCATTTACATTATTATCATACAAGCTGCCTAAAGCATACAGAAGGAAATTTCTTAGCCCCATACTTACACCTAAATGAAAATGTCTATTGGGCTATACCAGACGTGGCCAAACCGCGGCTCCCGAGCCGCATGCGACCCTTCTATCCTAATATGCGGATCTTTTAATTTTCCATGCAGAGGCGTGTCTTCGTTTTTCTCTACATGACACAATGACGTAGTGTCACTCGAGAGGTGTTTGGAATGCCTAATGGGCATGCATTATATTCGAATTGCTTCGGATACAGGTTATGTTTTACTGTTCGTAAATTTATGAGGGCAGAATATGTCATGCGGCTCTCGAACTTTTGAAAATCATCGTTTGCGGCTCCGAGGGCAAGTAGGTTAGGCCACCCCTGGGCTATACTATAGTATCTTGGAAAGCATCTGTATCAGTTGACTCTGGCGATTACGCCGACGTCTTTTACCCTTTATGTATTCCCTATCCCCACGCTCGTCGGTACCGTCGGATACAATATTGATGCGCATTTAATCAATTAATTCAAAGCTAGTACATTTTTCTGAGAGTTTCCGTTTATAATAGTTTCTTCTATATCAAAATGGTTATTTTTAATTATTTAAAACGTATTGTAATTATATATATATTTTTTTATTTTAAGGTTAATGCTTTCAAATAATGGTGTAAATTTTGGACAAATTGTTGCTTGTTTACTCCAAATGTTTCTTCTATTTGTGCCAATTCTGCATGGCAACAGATCCATTGGCATGCAAGTATAGCTGCCAATCCTTGCATCGATTAGGAATTGCAAATAGTCTCCATGCAATAATGTCTGGTTGTTATCTAAGGAACAGTATTAAAACTTATTAATATTCTATGTAACTTTATAGGAGGCGTTCAAGACACAGGAAATTATGACGAGCGCTTTAAATGTAAGGTGTTTAGACCGTTTTTTAATATTTATTGGAACATATCAATTGAAATAAAAGAGCCACATTTAGTATCGAATATGTGCAAGTTTTTTGACCTTCTTAAAGAGCTTAATTGTTCATCTATTTATAATTAGCTCTTACGCCGCCCGTACGCTGTATTTGTGATGAGCTGAAACATTGTTTATAACAAACTTAGACATCCATGAGTGGGTTCAATTTCGCAGTTTTATTAGCGGGAGACAGGCATACTAATCGACCTCCCACCCTCCGAAGTTGTTAATGCTGTGCACCAAATGAGATTAATTCTAAGTCAAAAAGTCATTTAAATGTTTCTGTAATTGAGAACAGATCGTAACTAACGGCCTCCCAATCAAACAAAAAGCAAATTTTATCCATTTGCCCAATATTGGCGTTGCTTATTCAAATTATTTTCGCGACGCAAGCACATCAGGTAATGACTCGACTACAACTCTCAATGCTCCTTTGAACATGTTTCCGGCGTATATACATCCGCGTCGAAGTTTCCACCATAGTAGCGAACAAAAATCACCTCCATATTCAGATCGAAGCGAAATTCCATGAATACTTCACGAAAGGGAATCACGGTCTCTCCCCATCCGCACACTCTCTCCCTCGTTTCCTCCCTCTCCCTCCCTTTTCCACTTCCTTCTCCACGCAAGACAGGTTAATAGCTTTTGGGTACCTTTGGGGCGTGAAGACGCCGGCAAGCGAAACGGCAGAGTAGTTAAGGAGAACTATTCCACCGTGAGGGAGTGAGTCAGAGTGGAGAAAGGAGTGAGAAGGATAAGGTCGAAGGGAGGAGGGGAAGAGAGGGGAGGGGTGGGCGAGGAAAGGCGGAAAGGGGCAGAATCACCGGAATCTCCCCCGACGCAACCTTTCTCGGCCCTGGATGAATATGCATGCATCCATCCGGAATCCGAAGGTGAATAAATGCTCTTTTCGGGTCGATAGTCGAGAAGGCAGTGACTCAGTTTCCCCAAACGACGGAGGAAAGGGCTGTTCCATCCTGCTACGAAGAGGGATAGCGGGATGCGGGGAGAGGATACGGGTAGGGAGGACTGGGAAACGGAGATAAGGTTGGAGAGAGGGAGGCTACGTGGTGTCCGGGAACGATCTCTTCGTCCGCTACCTATTCTGCCTTTCTCCGCTTCATTCTCACCGCAGGAGGGATGAGGTAAACTCGAGGCACGGGTTGGTCGGTCGCCAAGGGAGGTAAGGAGCGAGAGGGCGTGAAGAGAGGGGAGGAGGAGGAAAGAAGGAGGGGAGTTCGGTCGCGGAGGAGACGCGCAGAGCCCCGGCTGTCACGGCGTTTAATTAATTGATCGTATTGTCTGTGAGGTAATTACCTGTTCCCATAGCGAAAGGGCTTTAAAGTGTAAGAGAAGTGAGTGAGAGAGAGAGGTCCTCTCTCTCCTCGCTACCAACTTCCACTTCCTTCGAATATCCTCTCCAACCCTCTCCCTCCATCTTAGCCTCGCTTTCCTCCTCTCCCCCCGTCTTTCCCCCGTGCGAAAATCCGCACGTCTACCTTGACTTCATCTCCACTTGCTCTGCCGAACAGAAATGCGTCGGGCGAACGAGGCAATTTAGATCATTAAAATTCCCATTGCATAGGAATAAACTTTGTCACTGATAGTAAATTATTTGACATCGGAATGGCTACATATTACATAATCGTAACATAAAATCGAATCGTACACTCGCAATCAGTTCTGTTCAGTAAAAAATATTTCTTTAGTGAAGATGTGTTCTTTAGAGAAATTTAAATTGCTGACATGTATTAAAATTGTGGACATTTGTTTACATAAAGACAAATAACAGGAAAAACTTGTCAGCCGATCAATCATGTGGATATATCAAATTCAATGCCTTACAAACTTACTATATATATATATATATATATATATATATATATATATATACATACACACAGGGTAGCAGTGGTGGATCCAAGGGAGGGGCGATCGCCCTCCCCTTGGAGGACACCATTGCCCTCCGCTAGGTGTATTCTTAAATCCATTCCGCGCAACATCCATAGTTTCTACACCGAAGATTAAGTCTGTATGACAAGGGAAAGAAAGATTCTGATGGGAGTAGGTATTTTTAAAATGTTTGGTTGTCGGCAGAGGAGGAATCAAGACGGGGATGGGTAATTGGGGCGATCGCCCCCTCCTTGGGAAGGTTCTGGATCCGCCCCTGCAGGGTAGCCAAAAGGTCCTTCCACACTTGAGAATTAACGTAATTTATTTTTAATATAAATTTTGGGTCGTACGAACTTACATGAAAATTTAACACAATTTAACTTAAGAACAGCTTTTTATTTGAAACTGTCGGTTACTTTACTTTTTTAATTTATGATTAAAAATAAATGACGCTAATTTCTCAGGTGTGAAAGGATTTTTGGTCCACCCTGTATATAATGGATTAAAATTTGGTAAATAGATGGTCAACCAATATATTTAACGGCCATTTTGGACAATGAGCCAGACAAGGAGAATAATTTTTAATAACAAAAGTATAAAAAGTGGAAACGCGTGTACTGAGCGCCTCACGTTTTCCATTATGACCTAATGAAGAAAAAGCGTTATTTGAATCCTAACCGATCGAGAGCGTATATCGTATCGCAACTGAAGATCGCTTTCGATTCTCTCGATTGATTCCCCTCTCGTTGCTAGGATGGCACGGCCGATAATTAAGTCGTGTCACGACACCGATTCGCTCCGACTGAAAGCGGTTAAGACACGCGCGATAAACCCGAATGTCAACACGGAGTAAGAGGCGGAGCAGAGGGACAAACATTGCGTCGCGGCCAATTAACCGCGCCGCTCGGTGGCGCGGCGCAAAGCCTTGCCTTGGCGGTGAAGTGCCTGTCACGAAGCGATCGATCAAACTTCACATCTGCGTATTCGAAAGCTAGGAGGGTTGTGGGATGGGAGCGCTCTAAGAGGGAGAGAGGGGCACTGTGAGGGGGAGAGAAGATGCGGGGGAAAGGGAAGTGGCGAAAATGATTATCGACATGAAGTGTCTTCGTTTTAATGGCCCGATGGGAATTTATTTCGCTAGTAAAAGTTCACTCGCGTCGAATGAAAGCCTTTAAATTACTCCAACGAAAGTTTCTCGTTAGAAGGTACGTAAACAGGAATTCCTTCTCGCTTCACAATCACATTTACGCAGCTACAAATTAATGATCCGGATTTGTTGATAAAACATTTATGCAACTGAAAAGTCTCTTAGAATAATTAAAATATTTGCTAGGTATCAGCGATATAATACAAACTAATTAACTTAAATTATGAAAATTTCATAGCATATTCTAGAAATTCTCGAAAGGAAATCAAATAAAGAGTGAAATTATAACTCGGATATCGCATCCCAATGTTCATTGTGAAACACGGGAGGGTAATGCTCTCGGAATGAAGGGTGGTTAATCCCCATCAGAATCAGAGGAAACAAAGTAAGAGAAAGACAAGATGCTTCGTTTAAGTAGGAACGACAGGGAGAGGGAGAGGAAGAGAGGTAGGAGAAGGAGAGGAGAGGGAAATGAGGAGACGGAGTGAAGGGATTCTCTGTCCCTCTCGTATCCTGCACCGGACTTGGAAATTAATAAGGGAAGGACGGTGGCCTGGGAAACGCCCCAACAAGATCACGGATTTCTCCATACCCTCTACATAATGCAATGAGGGTATTGCGCCGTGAAGGGAGGGCACGGTAGAGAAGGTTGCGCGAGTGGGGATGCGGGAGAGGACATTGCGGGGGCGAAGGTGGTGTCATCTGCAAGGGGGAGAAGGCCGCGGGGAAGTAGAGAGAGAGAGAGGGGGGGGGGCGGTGGGAAGAGGCATTCTTCCAGATGAGGTTCCTTCCCTCCCTTCCCACCGAGGGATCCCAGCTGCCCACCTACTAGCCCCACCTCCTCTCCCGCCGCCCCGACTCCCTCCGGCAAGTCTCCTTCGCAGACTCCTACTCCTCATTGTCGGACTTCTCCATTGTTGTTCGAGCCGTCAACAATGGTCACGGCCACTCCCCCGGTGATGAGTCACCGCGGGAGCGGAGATGCGCGGTGGTCTGAAGGGGGCGGGGGAGAAGAGCGGATGCGGGGGTGGGAGAAGAGGGGTGGGGGTGGGAAAACGCCTGGGAATGCGGCGGGGGAGGGGCTGGTCTCGTCCGAGATTAGGCCAGACTTTTTCCATTTTCCTTTTCTTCATTCACTCTGCCACCGCGACTACGGTTTCGGAATGTTGACCCTCGCGGGTCTTCGTCCGAAGGGGGAATGAGAAAGGGAGGATGGGGAGGAGAGAATCACGGGAGTCGCCCGTGACCTCGTCCCGACTTCTCCGAAGTAGCTCGAGAGGTTTTTGGGGGATTGAGTCTGGGCGAGGAGCTGCCTGGGGGAGGAGATGGGAGGAAGAGCGGCATTTGGAGGAGGAGGAGGAAGGCGTGGATGGAGAGCCATGTCGATGGGTGAAACGAGAGGCAAACAGTTGGGCGAGATAGGAGCGGTCATTTGTCCGTCGAGACACGCTCCATTTTAAACTTATTACATTAACGATGCGGTTGGGGCCATAGAAAACACGGTCGATTTTTTTATTTACAAGATTGCATAATTTAACGAGTTTTAACGCACAAAAATGCATTTATGCCTAAAGTTGAAATTTTTAGAAAACTGAGTGGCTTCAATAGAGCTCCCTGCAACGAAAATCGAACAATTGAACACAAAGTTGTATTATTATTGTTTCCATGGAAAGAATCCCAAAATAACATTTTCGCCATATCGCCCGACACAAGATAATAAAACCGAGTGTAATATGGGCTAAAATGGCTTGCGCGATTGTTTGGCAGTATAGGGGATGACGGTGAATTTATAGGCAACAGTGGGGGCGAGAGAGAGAGGGAGGGTAACGGTCTTCGGAGTGAAAGAGGTGCGAGAGGGTGAGAGGATAATAAAAACAGGAGCCGCCGCTATCGCGACCCGAGATCATCGAGGTCCCAAGAGTAACTTCCACATTTTTAATTCACTCTTTAGTCGCAGACCAAAAGACCATTGTTACGTCGTCGAAAAGACGAGGGCGTAATAAGACGGAGTTAAGGAAGGAGATAGGCTCCAGTGTACGGAGGAGGGAAAGGTACGAGGAAAGATGATGGGGAGTGCGTTGGGATGGGGAGTGCGTTGGGATGGGGAGTGCGTTGGGATGGGGAGGTGAAGCTTATATATAAAAGGAGGGGAGGGCGAGGAGGCAATAAGGGAGTGGAGGGAGAAGGAAGATGGTAGGGCGTGCGGCGGCATCCGGTAGGAAGGAAACCGGAAGAGGACGGAGGGAGGAAGGTAGGAAGGGGGAGAGGTGGGACGCCGTGAAAAGAAAAGCAGAAGGGCAGAATGGAGAGGAAGGAAGGAAGGAGGCGATTGGCGGGGCAGGGAGGAGAGGATGGACGCTCCTCGGGGAAGGGAAAGTTGGGGATAGATTTGAGAGAGAAAGAGATAACGCAGGGAATATAGAAGTATATTACATTTATATCACAAACTTGTGTCTTCACTAAATTGATTTCACCTGCAATGGCGAATAACTATAACAGGTATGCATTACATAAAATAATAATAATAAAAACTGTTGATGGAATAAGAATTACCATCCCGTATTTTTTAAAGCCAGGGAGTTCCCAAATTATTAATCCACTCAAGTATCTTCAGATGAAATTATTATTCAAAGGATTAGAAGACATATCGCAGATATCACATTTTCTTCATTACTTTAGGAGAGTAATGCGGCCGGGAGAAGTAGCGATGGATGGAAGTCGTCCCAGCTCAAACAAAGAAAAGATTCAGGTTTCGGGAAAAGGACACAAGAAAAGGACGAAGAGAATTAACGGGTGGAGAAAGTTGGGAGGGGCGCGGAGGTAAGGAAGGGAGAGAGATGCAATGGAGAGAGAGACGGATTGTGGGAGAGTAAGAAACGCCATTGTTTGGCCGGATCCCGCCAAGTCACATCCCGATTGCCAAGGGAGGGAGAGGAGGGAATAAAGGAGCTTTCCAAAAGGGGAGTGAGAGAAGGAGAGAGAGCGGAAGAGACTGGCGAAGGAGCCGGGAATAATGGAACTGGGAAGGAGCGAGGGCCGGAAGACGTGAAATGAGCCCTCCTCCGTACCATGGGCACCTTGGTCGTCGTCGCCGCCGGTCTTCCATCCTCCCCCTCCACCACCCCCTCCTCTCTCTCTCACCCGTGGCTTTCTGGGTGGACGAGTCGAACTTTCGGACCACCAAACCCTCCTCCTCCCTCCGTTTAGGCCTCGCCGCGATGTGGCCCTCCCTCTCTTTCGCCCCGCCTTCCCCCATCCAGCCCTTAAAACTCACCCCATACCGTCCTTTAGGAGAGGACAATGATAGTCCCTTCATAAGGAAGAGATGTGATATGAGGGAGAGGGCGGGATGTTAGCGCGCGTGTGATAGTGTGTGTGCGGCGGGAGGTGGGCTGTCGGGGTCGGAAGGGGCAGCGGTCCGAGGGAGACCCACCCTTCCTCCCTCTCGGCACTGCTGCTGCTACTGCTACCTTTTGTTACCAAAGAGAGAAAGAGAGAGGAAATGGAGATAGAGAGAGCGAGATGGAGAGAAAAAGGAGAAGGGCGAGGGTTAGGGAGTTTGGCGGAAAGGTTTTCTCTCTCTCCGCCATGGATCTCCCTCGTCTCTCTCTCTCTCTTTCTCTCCTTTTGGTAGAGACTGTCCAACTCTCTCCCTTGGGCGACGAATACGCTCGGAGTTGGAGATTCTTTTTATTTCCACGAGGTCATAGACGGAGAGGGTTCCGTGGGAGTGTGGGCGGAGGAGGAGAGGTGAGAGAGGTTTGTTGGTAGAGAGGGAGAGAGAAAGAGAGAGCCTCGGGCGCTCGGTGCGTGATCCAACTCCTTCGCCGGACGAGGAGTCGTTGGTTGGGTTGAGGTCAGGTCGTTCCGTCTTCCCGTGAGTGTCCACGAACCGCGCGTCTTATCAACGGACGTTTTCTCTAAGGATGGTGCGATCGCATCTCCGTCCGTCCGGATTCGCGTTAGTCTTTTGTTTCTGCGTCGCCTCGCGTTTGAATTTCCAGTCGAACGAAGCTAACAAATAGCAAAACGGTCGAGCATGATCTGAATTATAAAGAGTCGCATCCTATTGCGTGTGTTCGTTGTTTCGGTTATTTCAACCACTTTGCTAAGTAGTGCAATAGGTTTCATTTAGTCGTCCTCTGAGAAAATACTTTTTGCAGCATCCAGTGTTGTAAAACTTTTGGCCGAGTCTCTTACAAGAGGAAAGTAAACAAATTTTGAATTAACCAAATGTCAAATTCATTCTCCGCAAAAAATATGGCAACGGTCGGTTTCATCGAATCTTAACAAAAGGGACACATGCGTTATAACGGCCCACTCGGGAAAATTTCATTTTCGTACGCGAAGAAGCAGAGAGATCCTCCCCACTCCAACGAAACGAGGGCAAAAATCGTGCAATACGAGAAAATTTATCAACTCCCGTTTCGACGGCGAGGAAAAAAACGCCCTCCCGAATCGGAAACTCGAAATACCGCGCGGAAGAAGAAGATATGCATTGGTATTTTTCCCTTCCATCGAAGTGTTCATACCCAAAAAAAATGTACGCTCCCTCCAAAAAAAATACAAGAGAGAAAGAAACTTAAGAGAAAAGAAACGACGAGCGCAGCGCCCTCTAGATTCAGCTCCGCGATATCTATGCGACACGAACAAAAAATCTCATAACAAGAGAAAAAGGCAGAGAACACTTCGAATGGAGAGGATGTTCGAAGGAGGAGGAGAGGGAGGGAGAAGAGAGTGCGAATGAGAGGAAAAGGAAGAGGGGGGAGGGCGACAGAGAGGCGCTGCCCTCTAGCAGGAGGGAGAGGAATAAATACCATGGCGATTGGAGCCTCCTCCCTACTACCTCCCTCCACCTTCCCCCCTCCACCCCCACCTAACCCTCTCCCGCAGCCGCACGCTCCCTTATCTTGGGACTGGTGCCCGACGGTAATTCTCATGCAAAGTAACGAAAGGCGTCACCAGGCGCCTTCCTCGACACCAACTCTCCTTTCGCGTCTCCCAAACGGATTCGGAAGGATCATATCTGGATGGAGGCTCTCCCCCTTTATCACTGCGACTCCTCGCAGATGGGATTAAGGCCGGAGAGGCGAGAATAAATAATAAGAGCGGTGAAAAAACATTGCATTTGTAATCCTCGCGTTGCGCCCGGGCGGCGGTGAGGAGGAGACTCACTTTTTTAGATTGGCTGGCGAGCGGGAGGCAGGAGCGAGGGGGTGAATGAGGCGGAAAGGGGAGGGGGTGAAAGGGGAAGACGGGAGGGGAAAGGGGGGGAGGCGTCGCACCATCTTCGCCAGTAAAAAGCGAAGGACTCGGATATGACTCTCTAGAATCTCAATTACATGTGCTGCGACCCCGAGTCCCGTCCATGCAAACAAAATGATATTGCATGATTCTTGATAAAAAATACTTAAGAAGTCTCGGTAGATTGATGATGTACTTTTTTTTTAAATCAACGACACAGATTCGCTCGTCATTACGTTCATTTTTTCTTCGCCAAGGTATTTCGTAATCCTATTTGACTTCGAATCGCGGTCATTAAAATCAAAGGATAACGAATCAATCAAAAAACGAGAGAAAATTTGTTTCCTGCTACGACATTAGTTTAAAATTGACAATAATGTCCAGATCATTAACCACAATTTTCGAAAGAATGATTGACTAAATTTTAGTTAAATTTAGCGGGCGTTCAGAAAAGCAAAATAAGTTTTTCAAATTTTTATTTTCTCAACGTTTACACTTTTTTCCATAACCGGAACAGATGTTCGTCAAGGACGTCATGTCTTAGGTAAGGATATTACATAATTCAGTCGCTAAGGTCACCAAAGCGCAGCACAGCCTCCCCCTATTCCGCCATATTTTCTCCGCCACATAGAGCGGTTGAAAAAAGAAAGTGCGTAGAGAGGGATGCGAAGCGAAAGAGGAGGGTAGCGAATCGAACGGGTGGGCTCTACGTGCATCCACAAGCCCTCCCTTTCACGCGCCTTCCTCCCTCCCCGCCCCCTCAGACACAACCCCCCACTCTCTCCATTCACTTCCAAATCCCATCCCGAACAAACATCCACCCCCTCCCCTTCCTCCACCAACCTCGGATCATTTATCTCACGCCCCACTCTCCGAAGAACTTACGGCGAAAAGTGAGAAAACTCCGCGGTAGCGCAGTGGATGGATTCCTTTTTATCCGTCTATTTTTCCCTGGGAGTAGTATCCCGCCCTAAACCCCTCGGAAGGTTGTGGTTTTGTTTTAGGAAATGCCAGTAATCTCGAACTAATTGCATCGGAGCTCGGAGAAGAGCAAAAATTATTGATAATGAAAAATTAAAAGAAATGCCATCAAGATTTTAGCCTGTTCCTCGATATAAATTGATATCCAATATTTATTCTCTTGCACGTAATGCATAGATAAATGATCGGGATTGCGCCCCCAAAACTTTGGCGCCCCGGGCAGCCGCTCGGTTCGCCCGTAGCTCGGGCCGGCCCTGTACGCACATGAGGGACAGCATTTTTAGAGTAATGAGCAAAATTTTATTGAAATACATAAAAATAATGGTATATATGTCGCTGAAAAAGAATATATTGTTCCATTCTAAAATATTACGCATATATTTTTTCGTATCAGTGTCGGTTCCACGTCATAACAGGGAATGTCAAAACTGCGACGTCAAAACAGCGAAAACAAAAACGGCGAACGGAAAAAACAGCGAATGTCAAAACGGCGAAAAATGTCAAATGTAAAAAACAGCGAACCTGAAAATTATAGTTATAAGCGAATATTTCAAAAGTGTAATCACTGAATTTACTGGAATTAAGGAAATTAACATAAGAAACGAACCCTACATCCTACAGGGAAATTTACCAGATTTTTGGTTGGTAGGAGATGCATTTTAAAAGAACGACATTACCTAGTTTTTCATTGTCTTTCATTATAAAAAAAGTTTTAAAGATCAATTACTGTGGTTCCAAATTCGTTTAATAGAATCCTTGCATATTATTTAGATCTAAAGTAAGCACATTAGTTATTACAGGTACACATAATGGATGATAATGATACATAGTGCACGAAAGAAATAAAACATATGTAGTTTAAGAATAAGGAAATGTATTTATATTAAAAGTCAAAGTTAAAACATTTTCAAATTATTGTTACGTCATTACAAAAGATACGTGAAAGTACGTATTATTTTAGGGTATGCCAAATATTGCAACAAAAAATATTGCAAAAGATACTGAACTTAAAGGACGTTATTCTATGTTTGAAGATAAAAATTTTGGGCGATTCCTTTCAAGAAATTTAACCTATCTCAATTGTCGTAATCCTTTACGAGACCTTCGATCCGTTTATATGTATCTCGGTAAATTTTTCGGATTTTCGAGGGTTTTTTTGCAGGAAATATATTGCTCAATTTTTACATCATGAAGATTTTGTTCTTTCTGTAAATGTTCAATAGGTTTCCATATAGTTGGATGACTGTATCCAATTAACTGGCTGAAGCCACGGTGTCAACCTTCCAATACGTTATTAGTTCTAGGCAAACCTAACTTAACAGACTCATGGCAGTTCCACAATTTAATAGGAAAGTGTGGCCCACGACGTTTATTTCTGCGGTTCCGTCTTCCAATCCACGTATCTTTAAAATAATCAATCATTGGCTGAAGGATCTCCTCCTTATCAACGTAATACTTAGAATCAATAAGAATTTCAAAAGAATTAATAACGTCAGCTTCAGGAACGTAAGCAAGGGCTAGTAATTGCCTGATTTCAAGAGAGAAGTCAGGATCGGAGATGTACATCTGCTGCATTCCTTCTATTTGTTGGATTTTCCTCCACAACCATTGACTCAAATTGAAGAAACAACCTCGTTGAGTTGCTTGGGGAAAAGCTTCTTGAAATGGATTAATTGAACTTCGCTCGAAATCTGTCATAATAGAAGCCGGATTCAAGGTGCGATTCAATCCTTTTAAAGCTGATAATAAACTGTCGTATGAAGACTCTGATTTGTTTGACAACAATAGAAATACTAGTGGAATCACAGTATCATACTCCATTGCGTGAATGGTATAGATCTGCGTGAAGAGTCGAGGAGCGGATATGAACGTGCCATCGGCAAACCAATGCTTGCATCGCGCCAACACTTCCGGTGAGTCGAAAAAAGAAGAATACGCTCGTCTGATGGTCCACCGACATGGAGCAAGAAAGGATGTCCCTTGACAGTTTTAGTGAGTTCTTCTGGAAAATTTAGTTCTGTCAGGCATGTCGGGTTAGAAAGCGGAAGATTTTTGTGCTTGCGAGGCCGTTGGATGGTGCGTTTTGAAAGGGGAACTGAAGGCAGTTTTCCACAAACAGCTAATGGTAAGAAAGTAAAGAAAATTAAAGAAAACATTGACAGTAATGTGAGCTAGTAGATGCACAAAAAACATACCTTCTCAATACATGTGAATTTAATACAACTGCACAAGACCAATGGAGACTCGACGATGCACCAGGAATTCAACTTTAAAATGGGGATACGTTCGTTGGTTTTCTTATTTTAGTGCTAGAAGAAATAATTCTATCAGGATGTAGATGCACAAGTCAAGAGTCACTTCACAAGCAAAAATCACACCTCCTTAATGCCTGGATAATACCACCACAGTAAAAGAGAGAACTAAAAAATGTAACTCTGCACTCCTTAAATACTTCCAAGAAAGTATAGAAACAAAATAACTTCTCATTGGACGACAAGTTAACTGGAGGCTAGTCAATGGTAAGAGAAAGGGAAGAGGTGGTTATAGTGTTTTGGCTGGTTTACGAAGAGATCAGGGTTTGGTGAAAGTAAAAGTGCATTTGGTCAACATGCTATAAGAGCCTTTCACAAATGATTCACTAGGGAATGGAAGGGAAGCTCATTAACTTATTTTTCTTATAAATAGGATCAGTGGCAGATGATCTCCAACTATTGAGTGTATGAGGACTGCTTCCTTTGTTTTCAAAATTGCAGCATTTTTAGTTTTTGCTACTTTTGTTGAGGTTGTCTTTACCAGACACTTCGACATAAAATAAAAGTTAACATAAGTTTTTTTCTTTGAGTTATTCCCGAAAAATAATAAAAGTTGTTTGGAAAAATGAAAACGAAAACACTTTGATTCATGGGTGTAACCTATTGGTTTAATCCAAAAATATAGAAATTGATAGAACATTTTAAAAAGGAACTTTTAACAAAACTTATAGTTTAAGATATAAAATACTTTTTGTATTTTAATTATTTCTCAATCAATATTAATAAATTTTACTTTTTGTTGCTAACATTTTGGAAATCTTTGCTTATAACTATAATTTTCAGGTTTAAAAAACTGCCGACTATTTTAAATTTAATTATCAACCAATATTTACTGCCTATTATAACTATAATATTGTCTTTTGTTACATTTTGTTTAGCCATTTTGACGTTCGCTGTTTTTTACATTTGCCATTTTTCGCCGTTTTGTCCGTTCGCCGTTTTTGTTTTCGTTGTTTTGACGTTCGTTGTTATTCATGCGCTGTTATGACGTGATGCCATCAGTGTCGCTTCATTTTCGTCTCGACCACGCTGCCTTCCATTTACTTATGTTAGAACTGAATCGATGAGAAGGCCGCGCGTGCTTGCGATGCTTGATTTAGGTGAAGGGCGGTGTGCTTACCTCTGCCTCTTTCGCGAGCGCACTTTTTGCCCCACGCAATCGCTGGGACTAAGGTTGCGCGATTGCTCGCGCGCGCTCGATTCAGGAGGAGGAGAGGGATGTGAGGAGCTACGACTACGTGTAACTTGGTGCATTATGTTCTGCCCCGCATCCCCCATCGCTCACGTCTGTCTTATTGCTCTCTGTTATCGAAATAAAGTTCTCAATCCCTCCGCTTCTATCCGATTCCGCGTTCGGAAGGGACTCGAAGTCGTCCACCGCTTCGACTCCTGCACCCTTAGGCGTAAAATACGTAGTTCCTAAATAGTTTAAAACCAACATATCTTTTGTTTTTAATTATACTGCAAAATCCCGCTTTAGCGAATTTCTGAGTGGTGGTATAATCATTTCACAGTACTGAAAATTCGTTCTAACGAAGAGTGATCAATACAATACAAAAGCTTTTAACGCTTTCGCGTTCCGGGGTCGTACCCGAAAACATGTGCCCAAGTGAACTCAGCATAGGCAACATATCTAACACATGATATAAAAATATTTTGTTCTTTTATATTTTTATTTATAACTTTATAATCGGTTTCAACGTTTCTAGCTTTTTATGTGTCATCGGGTTGCCTGCGTTAACTTTTCCGATGACGCAATATGCGTCATCGGAACACGAAAGTGGCATCACGTATGAAACTCCGAATGTTTGTAACAAAAGTGAAGATTTGCAAAGTGCTGCTGCCGTGGAAAGTCAGGGCTCAAATATATATTCGTGTCGGTGAAATTTTCGTTATAAAGATTATCGTGGTTGCGAGACTTCATCGCAATGCATTATCGCCACCTCGAAGAGAAGCATTTCTCTCTGTCGGATGTCAGTCGATGGCGTCGTTTCGATTGGGATGGATGTCGAACGTCTTTTTCTAGGCACACTTAAGCACCTCTTCTTCTTAAACACATAGGCACGACGGTTTTCTCACTCTCTTCTCCTTGCCACGCTTCGACGACTCATTCGAAGGAAGATTCAGAATCATCTAGTCGCTCCTCTTTACATCCTTAAATGTAAATCTCCGCGTCTCTTTTCCATCCTCTACTTTTCCTGACGCCTCCATGCGCTTTCGCCTCGACTATGCCTCTCTTTCCATCCAATCTTTTATCCCCGTCCCTTATCCTCCCCACTTACTACTCAACTACTCCGCATTTCCCTTTTCTGACATTGCATTCAACGTGCGTCCCCGCCACTCTTGCCTCCAGATTTCAATTTTTCAGCCCTCGCTGGACATTTGTCGCCGTCCTCCTCTCTGCTCTCCTCCATTCTCCCCCTTCGCCCGTCTTATCTCTGCCCCTTCGCCATTCCAAATGCAGATTCTCCCTCTCAATCCACAACACTTCTTTTGCATGCGAGAGCTTGGAAATTTGGGAGAGGCAGGAGTGGAACGTAAGTTTCACTTATTCTTATACTGGGAGGTAAATCAACCGCCGTTTCAATAAAAACTGGGTCTGAGTTAGGAGTTGATGCGCGTTTTCTTTAGAATTCATTAGTATTTCAGCGAAATGTTTGGATGGGTCTACTATATTTTATTCTAAATTTTGCATCGGGTGGAATATTTTCTCAGAACCAATTCGAAATTATGGATATTTTCAAAGAAATGGTTAATTTTCTTTGAGCCCAAGGACGGACCGCCTCTTCAGTGTGGCCGATTGTTACGTTTATCTCCATAACCCTAAAGTTACTGAGTTTTCTTAGTAAGGAAAGGTGGGAAAATTAAGCAATTACCCCACGCATCTCCCGATATCCTTTTCCCTTTGCGTCTCGAAGGAAGGAAAATCCTAGGCGGCGTCAACAAAAATGGTTGTTGGTGAATCCACGGGTTCCTATCCGTCTCTCCCCTCGCCACTCTCGTGTCCATGCAGCCTCCTCAGTCACCTTCCGAATCTTCTCGCCCGAAGGGGGAAACAGACCTCCATTCACTCCTCTGCGAACCCCGTTTAAGAGACACCTCCGAGAGAGATATTTCTCTCCTTGTCGTATCACTAAGTGCGTTGCGCTAGAAAACACGAGAAATGTTTCTACGAGGGGCAAAGGAACGTCACTTTTCGAGTGGCTTAAAAGTTGGGTGAAAATCTAATGGTATGAATTTTTCAGAATATATAACTACTCCAAAACTTTCTAATTTTTTATACGCAATTAATCACTCATTCAATTCAAACAATGAAGTAGTCAACATAATGAAAAGCCTAAGTAAGCTTCGTTTCCCAACTAAATATCTAAGGCTAACTTTATATTTATAAGTTGATTTCACGTTTGTGATTACGTGGTTGTATTGCTGTATGTGCAATATTTATATTATACAAACGCTTTCCGATATGCCGTGTAATTTTTAAATCCGTCCTTCATAAAAAATAGCAAAATTTAACAATATGGTTTTTGGGTAATAGATAAACGAATGTCAGATACGCGCTAAGACTAGATTTTCAGGCACCAATGTCAAACAATCCGCATCCTGCAAGGCGGACAGGTACAATCTACCGCAATAACTACTCCCAAGCCCCCTGGGTGACCTCCATTTCACATTGACCGCTACCAAATCCACATTCCAGGCGAGAGTAACCTTATGCGAGCAGTGTCTCGTGATGACCCCTTGCCCTCGAGTGGGTGGATCAGACAGAAGTTTCCCTTCGCCCGCACGGACCTCCGAGACTCGAGTGCGAACCTTCCCCTTCCTCTTCCCATCCCCTTCGACCGCTCACCTCTCTCCCCTTCCCTCACTCCCCTCGGACATCAACCGTGTCTTGTCTCTCGGCGATAAAGTACGGAAGAGCGAAGGGGGGTGCAGAAAGGGGGACGCGGGCGGAAGAAAATATATGGTAGAGCCGGAAGCAGGTTTTGAGGAAGGGAGGTTGGGGATCACGCTGGAGATGGAACTAAGGGAGGGGCGATAGCTGTGAGGGAGTCGGAGATAGGACCGAGGAGGAAATGTGAAGGCATGTGAGATGCTAGGAGGTTGCGGAGAATGAGGGCAGAATGGAAGAAGGGCTGCGAGGGAGCGGGAGGTGAGGCCACGGATAAGGGATGCGTGGGAGGAGGCGAGGGAGAGGGGGGGGGAAGACGAAGAGGTAAAGGGAGCAGGATGAATGAAGGAGAGCCAGTCTGAGGAGAATATGCAGGCTCTCGTATGAGGGCCAACTGCTCTAGTGAATTCTGCGCCTGGATGAAGCCCAGATGACCGACCCTTTGTAGCGGCGGGATCCAATTTAACGGCTACCTGTTACGGACTCACACATCTACCTCATTCTCTGTTTTCTTCTTTATACATGAGCATAATATTATTTATACCTTTTAGCAGGATATTTGAATATAATTTTCATTAATAAAACTCGCCTTTTTGCAATACTTTCCAAAATGTGGGAAAAATATATAGGTTACAGTAAAAGTTCTAATCCGATTTCCAGTATCCGATATTTTCATTTACAGTAGAATCTCGATGATCCTAGTCTCGTTAAACCGAATTCCGCTGAATCTGAGGTCGTCCTCAGAAAAATCAAGTTCCAGTGAAACGTTGTTATCTGCAACTGAAAAATATTTTGACGAAAATAAGGCTTCATTTAAACACGCATATATATGTACATTTAAAAGTTTCTTTTTGTTGATTGGCTCTGGTCCTGTTCACCTAGGAATATCGGGACTTCTGTATTCGACTTTCTGGAATTCACCAAAACATGGTTCACACAAAGGCGAACATAATATCTTCGATTGCTCAAGCCATAATTTTCATGTTTTTTTGAATGAACGAGAAGCTCCCTATGCAGTTGTGTGCCCATAATTTAACTTTTAAAGGCTATGACAGAAACAGTGCACTTATGACCTTCACCGAAGGTGTTGATTGATTGATTTTTACCTGAATACAATCGTTTATTAAAATAAAACAAAATTTAGTATTAACGAAAATATTTTTAATATTTACATAAGTCATTTAACAACCGCGGTTGAAAATTGCATCTGGTTTTAAAATTTAAAATTTAAAATTAAAAGTTACGTTATTGAAGGAAATTATGTACTCTCAGGAAGGATATATATGTTACACATACATACACAGTGAACGTGAGGAGGAACCAAAAACACTTCGACTACCTAACTTACCCAACCCGGTGGGGCCGAGTAAAATTTTCCTTCATGTTCAAATTTAGTTTAGTTAGTTGTGCATATTTACCAGGAAATTGACACATTTACCGGACAACGCACATTTACCGTACTTCTAAACTGCAACAGATGTTCGCGACGCCGCCATGTTGTGGCCGTTGTTCCGACATTACCCACATTTACCAGTGTCTCTAAGTAAATGTGTACATTTCCCCAATCCAATCGGTAAAAGTATGTTATACTTACATTTACCGAAGTCAAATGTGCACATTTCCCGGTTAATGTGCACATTCACCGGACTACGCACATTTACCGTGACATATACATAAGGAAAAGGAAATTTAGCTTCCAATATGATCACGAGTAAGTCGTGAGGAGGTTTGGAGCATAGAGTCACTAGTATCTATTTATTAGTGAGTACTAGTAACTCTATGGTTCGAAGAGGTTTATGTAAGCGTTGGTTATATTAGTGGTCTTTGAGGCAAAATGCCTGGCGGGCTGGGTCAGCTATTACATTATTAATGTAAAGTACATACTTATTTGTACCTTGAAAGTATTTTATTTTTTATTTTTATATGATAAATGTTTTTCTGAAAATTGCATACTTAACCTAGAAGTGTACA
Source organism: Tanypteryx hageni (assembly GCA_028673005.1). Classification (NCBI taxonomy): domain Eukaryota; kingdom Metazoa; phylum Arthropoda; class Insecta; order Odonata; family Petaluridae; genus Tanypteryx; species Tanypteryx hageni. Next base: position 126,581,965 of record CM054112.1, read on the forward strand.
TTATGAGACTTACGTATGTCTCTCGGGATTACTCACGCCAAATCCTCAATTTCACATAAACCCTGAACCTTGCCAACTGCGAGTCAAATCAGGAACGTAACCCCACGTTTGGCGAGCAAATATTTAATTTATTTGCCTAGTAATTCACAAGAGTCAGTCTATCCATTCGTCATGATTTTCAGGGAATTGCAGCAGAGGTTTATTGATAAAATTTTGTGACTGCTTAGGCGATTGTAGGTTATGGCTAGAGAATATTTTTTTCGGGTTAAACCCAATTTTTCCCGTTTTTTTACCTCCCGATTCGATTTTTAAAAATTCGGGTAAAACCCGAATAAACCCGAAAAATGCTACACTAGTAATAAAATAATTAATATTAAACCAGGTGCTTTGAACTTTCGAACACGATTTTAATATGCAAACGCTTTACAATTTCAGCTCACGTCTACAGTTGTCATAAATAACCTTCATTGATTACTGTAATTTATTTAAAATCTCGAGTTTATCATTTCATTATAACTATTTCAAAAACGCAGAGTTATCGACAGCAATGGAGAAGTAATAAATTCATGCGGATGTTACATCTCACGGAGAAGAAGACATAAAACTTGATCGTTTGACCGTATCACAGATATGGAATTTCACACTATACAACATCGCATTCTTCGCAGTTTTTTAGGCTGATTGAATAGCGGCAAAAATCATGAACACTTTCAAATACTGTTGTGTTACCAGTTAACATGTGTAATAGATTCAGGCACAAAAATATATAACGAGTATAATTCGTGTATATTATAACGTGTAATGGTTAAAAAATTTATTTCTATTGGACCTGATTTAACTCGTATTCTTTAAAAATCTAATTGCTTTTCTTTCATTATAACCCGATTTCACCCGATTTGTTTATAAATTTAAACCCCCCCCCTGACTGTGATTTAATTTTTAACCCGAAAAATACATTCCCTAGTTATGGCCAAGAAAAAAATCACAAACCAAAGAAGAGTCCTAGGTTCGATTATAGGATTTTTCCTACATTTGATTATCATTGTAACAAGTGTAGGATATTTTTAATTCGCATTTAAATATTAAGCTGAATAGAGATACGAACTCGAGACTTAAACTATACGTAGAATAGAAGAAAGTTTAATTTTAATACTAAGATAATTTGAATCCATTCCAAATGAACTCAAAATTTAGTTTTGAATTCGAAAAAGGCAATTTTTCACGTTTTCATTTTAACTACCATGTTCACCCGCAAGGTTGCCACGCTTCCGAGTCCAATGCTTTTATATGGGAATAATTCGCCGTAATTTGGTTTCCCTATTGATGTACGCAATTTGTTGTTATTTTGCTTAAATATAAATAAATAAATTGTTCATTATATTTTTAACCGTATTTTTGTGTATTATTTCTTAAGGCAAATGCGGTTGTTTTTAACACGGGACAAACATCAAAACCCTTCACCGAATAGATTTAATTTAAAATTTCGCCATTTGCATCTAAAATATATATTATACACATTATAATTATCAATTTCTTTGGCTATAATAACGACGTTTCGGTGTTTAAAAAGCCAGATTAAAATAAATAATCATGGCATATATAATTATTTTGTGTTTCAAAATTCGTAGGTCATGTTGTATGCAAATGAATGAGTCTTATTATATAATGATATAATTCATTTCTTTAAAGGACAAAAACGTTATGCTATATTAATGTTGGTATGTATAAAATATATATACTTATTATTGTATATTTATTTTAGTGACTATGACACGGACATCATTATAGGCTCCCTTAAAAATTAGAAGCCAAACTATTATGAGAATTAAGATTTTGTAAAGAACAAAGACAAACTTCATGGAGCCGGTGTTTGAGAGAGCAGAAGGGGATCCAATTCCAGGGCGAGAGAAAGAAAGGGGGAGGAAGGGAAAGGGACCCGGTTTCTGTTTGGAATATAATCATCTCCATGCCAACGGACGCCTACGTATGAAAAAAGAACGAGTCCAACGGCCGGAGACTAAATCTGAAGGACATGGCAAATGTGGTGGAAAATTATCTTCGGATACACGGAGAGATTGCGGCCATTTTTCTTCACGCTCCCTCCCTTTTTCGAATCCCCAATTCCTCGCTCTCTCTCTCTCTTTTCCTCGACCGACGCCCTACACTCCTTCGTTTATTTTTATTATTTATTCATCATTCCGTCTCCAAGGCTGAAATGCTCTCGTCAGAGATCAAAAAGAAGGGAATTTTCATCGCCATGATGAAGACCACTAAATGCCTCGCATTGGCCCATATACGCGCGCATTACAGCGCTACCTCACGCTCTCCAAACCACTCGGCTATTCTTTTCGTCGTCCATTTTCCCACCTCGGGAGTCACAAAGGCAGATTCCTCAGAGGCAAATGCTTCGGCTGGATGCAGACCAGAATGCGACGATGTCTCCCTTCGCCTTCCTTCCCCCGCCCACGCGGAGGGACACAGGAGGGAGCGAGGAGAGCGAGAGAGAGGAAGGCGAAAGACAGAGAAAAGAGAGAAAGAGGAAAGTTATGCAGCAAGGGAAAAAGGAATCGTAAAAGAGATAAGGGAGAGTCCGAAAAGGATTTTATTAAAACGATTGACGAAAGGTTAGCGATAAAAATCCTGTGAAATCTTTTTCTTGTAACGCTGTTAATTCGATTGTATTGATCATGATTATGAAAACAAAATGTCCAAAGACAGAATATCGACAAATTTTAGCGATATGTTCAGAAATGAATGAACGAACGAAAGAATTCATTCATTCATTATTTAACAAAAGAGTTATAAAAGTACATACGTAAGTAGAAAATTTAACTATTATGAAAATCCACTTTGTTGGCGCACCGTCACACGCAAAGCTTTAGCGAATTAGAGCCGAGAACGAAGCAGCGAGAAATATGTAGATGCGAGGGGATAGGGAGAAGGAAACGTTAATATTTTCCCATGGTTCTGTGACGATAATTACGACAACGTGGATTTTTAATTACGAGAGACCGCATTCCCCTCCCATTCTCGCCGCGCCCCCTTCCATACTCCCCGATTCATTTTTTTTCCTTCCGGTTTTTCTCCGAGATTGATGGCTATGATGATGAGAGGGCTGCGGGGGCCGGGGGCGGAGGAGTGCGGGGGCGGGGGAGTGAGAGAGGACGGAGACGAGGTTGCTGCGAGAGTGGCCCGGGGTAATAGGTAATAGGTGCTGAGGGCTATATAGTGTCTTTCGGCAGAATGAACCGTGGATAGAGGAGTAAGGAGGGAAAAGGGGAGAGAGAGAGGCGGACTAGGGATTATGAGGGGGTAATGAAGGATGGAAAGGAGCGGAGTGATTGATAGGATAATGCCTCATTTGCCACTCGCTATAAGGATTATGCCCTCCCTCCTCTTTCTCCACCCGGCATCACTCCCTTCTCTCCCTTTCATAAAATGAGGTGCTATGGCGTCGGATGGAGGTGTTCCTCCCGACGCCACAGAGGATAGTTGTGCGGAGTGGAGAGAGGGATTAGAGAGGATGCGTAGGAAGGGGGGAGGGATGAAGTGAAAGAGGGTTGAAGAGAGGGAGGAGAAGATTGAAGAGAGGGAGGAGAGGGTTTAAGAGAGGAAGGAGAGGGTTGAAGAGGGGGAAAGGGTCGATGGGAGGGGAGGAAAGGGTTGAAGGGAGGGTGAGATGGTTGAAGAAAGGGGAAGAGAGGGTTGAAGGGAGGGGGATAGGGTTGAAATTAGGGGAGGAGAGGATTGAAGGGAGAGGGGAGATGGTTGAAGACAGGGGAGAGAGTGGGAAGATTGCGAAAAATAAAAAGAGAAATACTGATGCGGGCGGTTGATCTATCGTTGGTGTATCCCAGCTGATGAAAATACTATAGGATTTAAGTAAATAATAAATTTAGATTCCTAATAGAATTCCATATTTGACTTTGCAAATCGACAAAAAGACGGGTCAACATTGCTTCAGAAAGTTATCATTTCCATCCATCGATGCTGATAACGACCAGCCTAATGTAACAAAATTCTCTTCTATTAAACTAACGGAAGAGGATTAAACGTAAGGCGGTCAAAAACGCGAGAGGGAGAGTCGAATAGGACAAGGAGAGGCGTCCGGTAGAGAGAGGCAGCGGCGTCGACAAATGAAGGCATGGAGAGGAGCGAAAGGCGAAGCTGCACCTCCCCGGAGGAGCCGGAGTAATCCGGTCGGCAAATTCGAAGATTCTCCCTCCATGGGCCGGAATCCACTCGAAGGGTCCATTCAAATCGGATGAGGGCGCGTTCCTCCAAGGGATTGCTTCAGAGGTTCGATGGTGGACCTCACCCGCCCTCCTTCTTCCTCCTTCCCTCCATTTACCTCCCTTTTCCCCTTTCCTATCCCTCCTCTTCCTTACTTCCACACTTCTCTCTCCATCTCTTCCGTGTCGGAATCTCTTCCTCCGCCCCACTTTCTTAGGAAGACCCATTCTCGAATCCCGACCAATCAGGACGGAGTCACACGGATCGGAATCCCGAAGCATCTCTCCCCATCATCCCTCCTGAACTTCCTTTCTTTCCCATATTTTTTATGTAACCTTACTGGCGATGACGACTATAGGAAAGTAATTTCCGGCAACATTCGTATAATTGATGAAAATCTCGCAATGTTGCGTGGGGGCTCCCTTCCCCTCTGATGGCACTCGGGCTATTCTGTGCTTACACGGCGAAAAACACTAACACCTAAGGAAAGCGCTCTGAAAAGTATCTCCTTTGGTTGCCACTGCGTTTTCTTTCTTCAACAAAGATTATCGGAAGCGAAAAGGCGGCGGAGGAAAAAGGCGTCTTAGGGAGACGGTGGAAAAAATTAACACACTCAGGGCTTAGAACAGAGTCACTTGTAAGAAGAGTCCCTTTTACACGCTAATGACGGTAAAACCAACTGCAAAAGCTGATTTTGAACATGTGTCATGATTCCGAATTAGTTTAAGCTTAATGAATGGATTTTCAGAAAATGTTTGAAGCACAATCTGTTTAAAATTTACATTTTTAAAGGGTGTTTTTAGCGTGTCTGGCTTACAATTCTGGGGTGGCGGTTTCTAAACTTGCCGAGGGAATGGTCGTATGTGCTCTTCTTAGATGTCGTTGTTGTGCAAATTGTAAAATGCCGTTTAGGACGCCTTATGAACCAATTCTAAACATATAAATAAACAATAGCCCCTATTATCAGAGCGAAGTCAATTTAACATAACACTGCAATCGCGAATTTTTCATTGCGACGAAATGTATTTATCTCGAACTTCAGAGATAAATCAAACCTCTCTAAGTTTCATTTTACGAGACCTAAGTATGTTTCGAAATGTAACAGGACGAGAAAAATTTCGATTCCGCGCAATTTCAACTGGAAGCAAAAAGAGTCCTCGACGGACGGGAAAAACAAAAAAATATCGCAAGGGTCACTCCGCGATACACCGACATGGAGATGGCTCCATCGACAGCCGCGGCGAAATTTACGGCCATCCCCCGCTGCTCGCCCTCGCGCCGCGACGGCAGCCCCTCGAACGAACGCGTGTTTCGCTTCGTCGCCGAAGGGGGGCGGTAGAGGTGGAAACTTTTCTTTTTTATTTCGTCCCACCATCCATCTCTCTCGACCCACCTCAACATCGACGGACTATTTGGCTTCGCGGATTCTGCGCGGTCTGCCACCGAACGATTCGCAGACACGTTCTACAGAGTTAACAGCTCTCCGTAGCAGATGCACGTTCGACGCCATTCACTCCCCCCCTCCCCCCTTTCTTCTCTCCCTCCCCGCACCTCTCAGGACGCGCGGATTGCCCCGTCCATCAACCCCCCCCCTGCCCCCCTTTCTTCCCCGTTCGGAACTCATCCCGGCTGCGGACACCTCTCCTCTATCCCGTTCGTCCTCGAACAGACTCCCGTCCACACCTTTATTTATTACCTCTGGAGGAAGTGTCACAGGGGATATGTTGGGGTTTTGTGGGAGGCAGAGCGGAACTGCTTCCGCTGCTCCCTGATACCTCGATGAAATTATTTATTGGCGGAGTGACGCTTACGCCGAAAAAGTAAATCGACGTAACGTAATCACAAAGAAAATTTGAAGTAAAATAGTAATAATGATAATATATCAAGCGCAATCAGGTGACCACAGGTCGTGTGTCTGAACCATAAATGACAGATTGAATGCATGAAAAATATTACGCTAACATAAATAACAAAAAATGGGAAAAATCATAAAGAAAAGATGATGAATTTGTAAAGCCTATTGTCAGAAGGCGGAGATGGCATAAAAAATGTGTGTTTTGCTCGCTCTTCGCTGATTTCATTCAGTTGCATTGGTTTTTTACGGACCCCAGCCGGATACGTAAACATGCGACGTGCGCCCTCCCTCCCTTAGCGGAGATAGTGAAAAATTAGCATGTTGGACTAATAGGCTAAAGTTCATTAATCCATCCAGATAACTCTTCATAGTTGCACATTCTCAATGCGAAGTATTCTATCCGTTTAAATAGTATTGAATTCATTAAATGATAATTAAAAATGCCTCCTTTTTATACCTGTACTTCTTTTCATCCTATGGGAATTTCAAACAAAGATTTTGTTTCCTAGTTACGATCCAGAGCACGTTTCGCTCCCATAATTCTAGAATATTATGAGCCTTTAAGGGAATTTTGCAGATATTTAGATGAAATGTGGGTTTTGTTCCAATATGATTCCTAAATAGATGATTCGGAAACGGACATCTAATAACAACATTAGCTTTAATATCAAAACGATTAATTCGATTTACATATTATTTTACTTGAAATTCCGCCAGATAAATTTAGAGTTTTTATTAAAAGGTGCATTGATGTTCTATTTTACCGGAATATTTGGATATTTACGATTCTTTGAAAGAAAATTAATAGTCTCGATAATTATTTTACATTTTGTGAACTTTCCATCGAAGCTGTTTTTGAGGTCACCAAATAAGTGAGTTTGAAAACATCCCAAACAGCCAAATCCTCTAAAATGGGATTTTTTGTCATTCTAAATTGATTATTATTTTGATTAGGGAAGGATTTAAATTCTGCTAGCAGTAAAAGTAAACTTTCTTTGTTTTCAGCTCAGATTTCTAGGTATCAAATTTGCATTTCTATCTTAAATACTATTAAAAGGTTAATAAAAATGCCACAAAATCGTCACCACTTCAACCAAATTGAACCTTTCTGGGAGTAAAGGACTCTTTCATAAGATTTTCGGACACGACTTACGGATGATTACGAGTGCAATATCGATTCCATCTGGAAGTGCTTGAAAAAAGCTTGGCGGACGGGAGCTTTGAGAAATATAATTTAGATAAATTGTATTCAACCTTTTCCGCTGAAATTCTACTTGGAGAATTTTTGCTTACCCCTATGTAAATTTTTATTAATAGCTGATATAAAACGATTATTACTTTTATTAAAATAAACAACTTGTTTATGTACTTAAATTATTGTAAAATATATTTTTGCTTTCTTCATGTACGAAGTATAGAGAAAGTATTGTTTTCATGAAAAAAATAGATTTCGAGATTTCAACGAAAATACATGTTTTAAGGTCCCCTGAACACGTTTGGACTATTTTCTCGATGATGTCTGTGTCTGTCTGTCTGTATGTGATAGATTTTTGTGGGCGCTCTAACTCAAAAACTATTAATCAGATCAACGCAAAATTTTATATTTAACATTTTTATAAAAGCTACAAGATCTGATTACTTTTTGGTAAAAATCGGTCCACCGAAGTGGGTGTTTACAATTGTCATTTATCCGTTATTTTGAAATATTTACTTTAATATTTGATAAATGTAAAAATGTACTGAAATAAAAGTTGTAGGAAATTTTATTTTCTACAATCTTTGTTTGATACATTTTTCCATATAATGCATTGTTTAAGAGATATCTTATATTTTAGCTGCCACCACCACGCCACCTACCGAAGACTAGACGCTTAGTTACGTCTTAGTAACGCTAGTTTTTTTTTCTTAATTGTCAACCGGAAGTAAATATTGACAACGATCCCAAACTTAACAACATGTAATTTTCCATATAAATATGGAGAAAGTCATGTGTTGCCCACATCAGTTTATTTTAATTTACGTTTCTAAAAGAACCAAAATAAACGTGCCTGACCTGTAGCGCGAATAAACCACAAAAAGTTTTGAAGGAACACGCAGAAATGTCAAAGGTTATGTTTATAATACAATATAGATTGGAGGTTAAAAGCGTTTTATAACACTGTTAGTAGTTGTACATTCACAACTTTCTGTTACGAAATAATGCATTAATATGGAATCAAGAGAAAAATATCTTTAATATTTCTTTGTACTCCATAAAAACTCTTCACGTACCCTTTGAATGGCAAAGATTTAGATTTCGATGGATTTACCCATTAGCTGTCTGATGTCTCCATTCGCTCGCCTATTATTAACAAGATGTTCAAATCAGGACTAATGCAGACTGATTTCCCAAAGTTGACGTCCAGAATTGATTGATTCAGTATGTGTTAATCATTCCAATAAATTCTTATACCATAAATACTACTTGTAGTTCATAGTTTATCAATGATAGAGAAAAATTGGAAAACAAATTAATAGAGCATTATCAGCTTTAAAATACTAAAATCAATGTCAAAATCCCTTTCTGACATTATATTTTGCATGTATTTTTTAAATAAACGAATTTAATAGATGTTACTTTTTATACGCTAATATGCCTGGATCACCTGTCCATTGCTGAAGAGTAGTTGAGCGAAAAAGAATATAACCCATTTGTTCACTCGTCTATGCTCAGGCCGAGTTCGGTAATAATCGTCCCAATGGCAAAAATCCGATAAAATGCGATTTAAAACGCAAAAACGCAATGTTTTAGTAAAAATTCGAGGAAATACGATCAATTATCAAAATTCGTCGATACGAATTACAATCTACATTCTTTTCCCCTTAGAACAGTAGCAACCTCGCTCCGATATCACAATTTTAATATATTTTAAAGTATTAAAGAAAACATCTCTGGACGATGGACTTCCTAATTAAAACAAATAAGTAAAAAACGTTCCTGGAATCGAACCCGGGACTTCAATCTTCGCCAAATAAAATATATCCCGGACGTGGAACCTGGCAGCACGAGCCTCATACCAAGTTTCATGAAAATCGGTCCATTGGTGCAAAAGTTGTTAGTAGGGGACACACACACACAGACAGGACCATTTCATAAGGCTGTTTTTCCTTTGGAAACCAGCCTTATCAAAACCATGATATGTTGGCTCAGTGTACGCATTCGCTCTCTTTGCAAATATGTACTTCTGCAATAGAGACGTCGTCCGAATCGCCTTTTGCTCTTCCTTCCTACGCCTCGATATCCCTCTCGCTACTCCTTTGGCACGGCCGCCTTCCCCTTTCCACTCACTCCTCTCCAAAACACACGGATCCTTATCCGAAACACCTGAGAGACACAAAAGCGCGACAAATTATCCCATTCGTCGAATACGGTCGCGCAGAATGCAAAGCCAGCGATTTTAACGGAACCGAATTGTCGTGGCCACAGCCCTCGCAGTCAGCCTCGGGCGATTCATCCTTCACACGACCCGACCGGAGAATTTCCTATACTGCGGGGAATACCCCGGCGCCCGCTTCCCCCGACCATCCCCCACCCCTTGCGCCCTCCTTCCCCGACCCTCCCCCAACCCCTCGCCGCCGCCCCCTCCTCTTCCGGCCTGCCATTCGCACACTCTGCCCCACGGAAACTATCCGCGCGAAATCTTCGGAGCTTGCGGAGGGCAACCGCAGTGGGAGCCACGTGCACTCGATATGGCGGCGGCATCCTTCTCTCCCCCGCCCACCTCCTAAGGGTCACCTGCGTTCCCCTTGGTTCGCCGCGGGGAGGCAGCAGTCGAGCTCCACGGCCCCCTTAAGACGCTCCGATAAATCTCTCGAGCGCCTGTTCGCCTTTTCAGTGAACTTGTGGAAAACCCCGAGACCCCGCTGCCATATCCTCGACCCTTTGACCACCTCCTTAAAGCACCTCGATCGATATCTTTCTCCTGCGGAGGTTGTTGCTCGTACGCTCGGTGAGAAATTTCCCTGGGAACCTTTGCCGACCGGTGTTAAGTGTTTAAGAGAGTGGGTTTTTCCCCAGGCCGCGTCCTTTGTGAAGTGCCGAACACTTTCTGCCCCTCCATTAATTTCGACCGAGAAACTTCGACCAGAAAGAATGGGCGGGTTACGAGAGAGGCGGCGATTGATTTGGAACGCGTTTTTGAATGGGTGCGTTCGAATTTTGTTATTAGAGTATATTTGGATATTTATAAAAATATTTCGGCCCGGTGGTTCACAGACTTTATGCATCTGCGACCTCCTCTTAATGCAGCCGAACTTACCGCGACCCTCATTACAAAATCCATCTATCAATAAATATCAAACGTAACATTAATTTCAAAACATTAACAACATTTTATTTGCGCAGCAATTAATATTAATTCTAAATATAATTATACGCTACATCAAAAACTAAAATAAACATTCCTTCTTTACGATCCCCATTTTGGTAACCGCTGCTTATATATGAAGAAACAAAATTACCAACTATTTTCCGTGTTATATAAAGTGAAACGTCGATCTATCGTTTTTAAAGAGACCGAGGAAAAAGTTGATTAAAGCGGAAAAAACGGCGAAATTGAAAGTATGTAAAAGTTCAAAAATGCTAGAACAACAAAAATGACTTTTCGCATAAAAATCAACAGCAGACTATCTTATCATGCAACCTTTCTGAATTTATTTCCATAGAGATCTTTAATTGTCATGCTATTCACAGCTTGACATTTTAAATCAATCTTTTCATGCCTCAAATTCTTTGTCACAATCATCGACACTATTTGCCTAGAAAATATATTTCACTATCTCGAAAAGTATAGTTCTTTTTACCTCGTCTTCGAAGAAGTAAAAAACAATCTATTGTTACCGCTTTGTCGTTCGTCGTTGACAGATTTTGAACTGATTTATTTTGACCGGTCAGATTTATGCGAAAAGTCACTGTATATTGTTGGCAGAAACAAGGGCATTACCATGTGACACTGTCGACATACCGAATTTACTTTATCAACACATACTCTTTCCTTCGGAAAGCAAAGAAAGGCTTTCGGAACAGCCATTTCTCTTAATAATGGGATGAATTCATCCGGATCAACTTCAATACATGCAGCTTGCTAAACGAATTTACATTACATTTGCTCGTCAACGATTGATGCACAATGTGCGAATTACTGTATTTACAAAGGGCCTAAAACCACTACGAATGTTATGTAATTTTGTTATAAACTGCCTTTAACTTTATTTGAAAACGATCATGTAATACTATGTGGTGACTTTAATGTGGAACTAAAAGTAGAAGAGGATCCTCTCGAAGAAATCTTAAACCACCAATATGGACTTCACCCTGTATCGGACCGGAATCTGATGACCAGCCAGAATAGAGCCATTGATGGAGTATTTGCATCTAACGTCGATGATGAATTTAACATCAACATTCATTTAAGAGAGCACCTTTAGCTATTATAAGCCCATTGCTATTGGGTTCTCTTTTAGACGAATTAAAATATTACTCATATTATTAAACTGTGTGAGGACTGGGAAAGTATGCGGCCCTCAGACTTGGTACAGTGCCTTAATGCGGCCCGCGGGTTCGGTGGAGGGCTTTCATGCGGCCCGCAGGCCGACGTGAGTTTGAGATCCCTGCCTTACAATTAGAGCAACATTAGGATACCACAAGTAAATGTGAGATTCTAGATTCTGAACTCGTGAGAGTCGAACGCGGAATCCATTCCCGAGAGGGCATTGCTATCGCACGCAGGTGCTCTTTTTTCGTGGAATCCCACTCGACGTTCGGTAGAGGCGGCCCACGCGCGGTCCCGTATTAATCGCATTCGCCCCTTCTCGCCCCGTGTTAGCGCGCGCCCCGAGGGAGGCGACGAGAACGTGATCCCACGGTTTCCCTTACGGATTAATGCGTGGGAAGAGGGGAGGAGGGAGAGGAGTAGAGGGAGAGAGGTGTGAGAGGGGAAGGGAGACGGAATGGCGGGAAGAAGAGAGAGACGGAGGTGAGCAATCGAAATGGTGCAAAGCCGTTGCAGATGGTATCCGAAAGCACCAGTTGATAAAAAGGAGTGACACCGTCTCGTAAATGCCTCTCCCACTACTCCCAAACGACAACTCCCGTTAAGCTTCGACACTTGTGCTCGATGAATGGCAATTCTTCCCCCTCGCCCTCCTCTCGCTCTCCCGATTCCCACACGTGCAGCGGAGTTTTCCTTTAGTTTCTAGAAGATTTTCCCTCGTCGTTCAGAGAGTGATTGCGAGGGAGAGAGAGACAGAGAGAGGCTCGTGCAAAAGCGGCGAGCGAAAACAGCTTCCGTAATCCGTGTTACTTTTAGGAAAGTCCTGGAGGTCGAACAGTTTTTCCTGAAATATATATGCAGTATATGCACTACCCAAGATCTTCACATGTTGAGTGCGCGAAAAATAAGAGCGTTTGTTCATTTGACAAAGAAATTTTGTGAGCTAAAATACCAATTTAAAAAAATCAATAACGAAGTTAGTTTCACTTTATAGACTCAAAAAAGAAAGAGATCGTTATAAAGCGCAAGCTTGCAAAATTGATTCAATATTATCTCAGATACTACAGTTTATCGGCATTTTTTCTTTTGTTTTATTTTTCCTTTTGTACGTCTGCATTTTTTGGCGGCGGTCTTTAATAAGACGGCGTATTCGATTCTGATAATTACGGATTCATATTATTTTCAGTAACAAAAAGGAAATACAGGATGCCATCTTTTAACTTTTCTAACTAACAAAACTTTTCTACATGCATTGTAAGATTTAAAAAAGACTAATTCAGCAGAACTTTTAATTTTACAAGCTTGAACGCGCGATATAATGATGTTTGTGATGTACTATTCTATCGAAATGAGTTTAAGCCTTTAAGCGATATTTTTATTCGCTATCAGACATCAATCGAGAAGCTAAGGTGATCATTTTACATTTAAATGCTCGGGAACAGAAAAATAGCACTTAAATTGTGGACAGAGCACAATTGAATTACGGATTCTCTATGTAGAGGCGAACAAGAAGTTTAATGCGTTCACTCATATTTGTATCATGATTATACGATCGAATAATTTTGGAAGTAAGTCTTACGTTTCAGAGCTCTTATAATTCCGTCGAATGTTTCATCTCGTTGTCATTGTCCTTTGATTGGGCCAAAATCCCGCAACGTGATGCGGACGACCTCATTTCGGCTGCGAAATTAATCCGACCTCTCCCTCTCACCCCTCCCTCTCTCTCTCCCCTTTCTCTCTATCCCCTCTCTCTCATTCCGCACCTCCACTCTCTTTCAAACAGCAGCACCTCTCTATCTCCCCCTCCCTCTTCGGATAGCGAAAGAGATAATGCGCCTCCAGCGAAAAAACTCGCTTCGTTAATACGGCTCTTCGCTTCTTTCACGCTCCATATGAGAAACTAATTGCCCTTTCAACACGTCCCTATTCCTCGCTGCCGTTTCGAATAAAGCGATTTTATTTCGCCATTCACGGGACCTACTTGCGGAGTTTGCCAGTGCAGAGGAGGAGGACATGGGTGAGAGTGGGAGAGGTAGGTGAAGATGGGAAGAGAGAAGGGAGTGGAAAAAGTGGGATCGGAAGGACAGGATGATATGGGCAGAAGGGCATTTTGAAAGAGGAGGAGGAGAGAGAGAGAGAGGGAGGAGATAGAGGAAGGAGGGAGAGGGAGAAGGTCCATGGCGGAAGGACGCCTACCGTCCCGAATCTATCTAGCACATTTTTTGCAGACAACAGGAAATCACTGGCGTGTGGAAGGGATTGGCGAGTAATAAGATTGAAATTACTTTTGCTACTCTATTTTGGAAAATCATTCGATAAAAGCCGAACGGCAAATAATTAGAAAGAATCAGATCAATGGACCTAAGTTTCTATCCCACGCCGAAACAGGTGATTTACGGCGTATCCCCTAAAATCAAAAGATCTTCCAATAATAGCCAGAAAAATCACCGTCGCCCGATAATTTAAAATTATAACTCCTTTGCCTTACGTTTTTTTTACTTGAACGGCTCCCAGTCACGCCCTTCCAGTAGTATGTTAATACTGTTACCCTTCTCGTGACAACTAACTAACCGCTCCTATCTACGATACATAGGTCGCCAACCTTTCCTAGTTATAATAGGAGAAGTTCGTAATGCTCGGAGGACATCATATTGATTAATCTATGCAATAGTTGATAGAAAAAGTGAATATCGTCCCCTAAATACAAAATTACGACCTTTACACATATGCGTAATGAACAATTGGGAAAAGACTTCCTGAAATAAATTAAGCCGCATCGTGTTCGAAAAATCTGAATTTTTTTGTTATGGATCTTTTCAACTTTTCGCTGGTGCCTTTAAACCTTGACGTGGGCGCCTTGGTGCCCTAAAGAGTACGGTTAGCGACCACTGTCGCAGAGAATCCCTTATCTAATGTGTCTCACTCCGCGACACCTCGTAGACGTTACTCGAATACCTGTTGGTTTAAATGTGATAAGTAGAGCAACATATGTTGCATGCAATTACTAAGATAACCATACAGACAGCATGGAAATTTCAGAAAGTTGACAAGTGAAAAGATTTTTTTAATGAATGATGAAATAAAGCAATATACACCACGCGCATTAACCACCTGCGCGGACAATTGGCTTTAAGAGTAAATAAACTGAATCAGGTACCACTCCACGCACTTCATTCCGCGGGGCTATTACGCTACAATTACTTGGATTTCCTTTCCGTTATTCATGTGACAAACGGCGGCTAAGAGTTATTTCTGCCCGATGTTTCTTGTGACAAGTAGAAAAATTCACTGAGGCATATGTGAAACAAATGTTTTTTTTGCGGTTCATTATTGTCCTTTTCGAAGTCACTTGGCACTTGAGTCAACTGGTGAAAGTGAAAGACCTTTGGCTTCACGATTCTTAAGTGTCGGAGGAAGAGACACCTTTGCTTTCATGGAAACGTTCTTACATCACTAGATGGATCCCAATAATCGTAGGACCGCTTAGGAGACGAATTGGGAAGAGAGCAGGCCTGTCCAGTCTTTTAAGGTTGGCGGGCGACTTCAACTAAAAATTTCAAGGCGCGCGCAAAATATATATTGTATTTATTCATATCAACATTAATATTACTAAAAATTAAAATATCTAAACAAGAATATGGTTAGGGTAAGTCCGGGATAGATGGCCATACGGGAGAGATGGCCAACCGTACTGTTTCCTCTAGTAGCCACTAGAACGATACGGTTGAGGAGTTAATAGGGCCATTGAAGTCGATTAAAATAGTTGCTGTATACAAGCACATCAAAAACATTGCTTTAGTAATTATTATAATGTTTTTTTATTTTGTTCTCTTCGATATTTTTCTACCTATTTTGAAAACTGTATGGTGATTATCAATTTTTGTAAAATATACTATTTAAACCTAGTTTAAAAGAGAAATTGGAATTCGTGGGTGCGTACCTAACCTATAAAGCTTTTCACTGAGCCAGTCATTCCTGAATATACGCTATGGCCATCTCTCCCTGACAAACGGGAAAGATGGCCTACTCTTTCACGGGTTAGTTGGCCAGCATATATCTCTCTGTTTGGATCATTCTTTTCAGATGCTGAATAAATATAAAAGGAAAACGGGTAGTACCCGTGGGAGAGGGACCCAGGAAGATTTGATTAAATCAAGTGAAACCATCCGTAATGGCACTTCCGTGCAACAAGCCGCTATTTCATTTGGTATACCCAGAAAAGCTTTGGAACGGAGACTGAAATGTGGGAACACTGAAAAGTTCGATGGGACCAAGTTGTTTATTAGACAGAGACAATGAAGGACACACAATGGTAGGACACATCAAAAAAATGCAAAAACATGGCTTCCCTCTAGTTTTGCGATGCAACTGGGAATAAAACAAAAATTTAATAATGACACAGAAAAGGCTGGGTACGGCTAGTTGCAACCATTTCTATCCAGACATACAGACCTTGCTTTGCGCAAGTCAGAAGGCGTATCGTTAGCTCGAAGAGAGGCGATGAATCGAGATGAAGTAAACGCGTACTTCAAACTTTTGGGACAGGTTTTGGAGGAAAATAGACTGCTTGAAAATCCAGGGTCTATTTTCAATAAGGATGAATCAGGGCTTCAATTAAACAATCGTCCTGATCAAGAGAAGGGGTCAAAAGATTTTCAAGTGTCGCTTTTTTAGAAAAAGAAGAGGCTATAACAATCATAGCATGTTGCAATTCAGGAGTATTCATCCCTCCAATTTCTATCATGAAGGGAAGAAACAAAAAACAAGAATTTCAAGATGGAATGCAACCAGGTACTGTTGTTTTCATGTTTAAAAAATCGGCTTACATCAACGGTGTTCTTTTCTTCGATTGCTAAAAAAATCACTTTCTTCTCCGGCACTTCTAAACAGAGTACACAATTGTCCACTCCCACAAAATTGCTGAACGAGATTTCACCCGAACCATCAACACATTGCCTGCATCGAAACGTTCAAAACTGCACGCACTGCACGTCACCTGATAATATAGAAAATTTGAAGTCGAAGACGAAAACTAAAATGAATTATAGGCCTAAGCGTGAACCAAAGAGGACGCAACCTATTTCATCAAGCAGCAGCTCCAAAAAAGAGGTATTCAGTATGTGACCAGCGACGAGAAGTACGACCTCGCCAACGAATATGTTGGATGTGGTGAGGATTACGATCACACAAAGAAAAAAGTTAATTGGATCCAATGTACTCGTTGTCTAGGATGGCTGCACGAAACGTAAAAATCTTTTCAAGATGTGTGCCAGCGCTGTGGCAAATTTATAATAAAGAAAAATTAATTTGTCAAATTTGTTTTTTTCACTAATGTGTTTTTAAGAACATTACACATGAGTATTTCATTATTTCCCTCCTTTCTAAGTTTCCCCAAAAGTGTAAGCATTAGAAAAAAGTATGGCCAACTCTCCCTTGATCCCATGGCCATCTCTCCCACGTACTAAGGGAGAGATGGCCAATTGCTTTTTTTTCAAATTCTGGTGATTTTATCTTTTTATGACTTACTCTTCTTCCAAAATCCATCTCATTATAAAATCAAATCACCAATTACGGGTTTAATAAAAAAGTCACACATTTGTTGGAAAACCATATCATTTTATTTGATTTCCAAAAAACTATGGCCATCTATCCCGGAATTACCCTACAGAAAAGGGATTTATTCTAATTTTTTAGAATCCTTATGAGAAATCTCACATTGTATTTATCGATTGACATTGTGTGCAAAGGAACACATCTCGTCGAAGCTCTTCTCATGCTGCCATTCAAATGCTTGTCCATCAGAATCGATCTGATTCTTGGTTCAGTATTTTTCATTTATGTATGTCAAAAGAAAACATGGACTCAGTCTAATAGAGAGATACTTTAAAAATAGCATTTCATATAATGTGTTAAAGATCAAAATTTTGACTATGATGATCCTGATATCAATGGAATGTCTGTCTCAACTCAATTATATATATATATATATATATATATATATATATATATATATAAATTGAATATTTGAAAAGGATTTGAACGTTTTATCTTATTTTAAATCTCTGTTATAGTTTAGAACTTTATCCGCTTTGGGCAACATGTTGTCTGATTTAGAGTAAAAATGCATCCACGTGTCATTTATAACTAGGGTGACCATACATCCCGGTTTAGCCAGGACACTCCCGGAGTCCCGTCCGGTTTAGCATTTGTCTCGGTTAATTTTTTTTATTTTTTATTTCATAAATATAGAATAAATAAATCACATTCCACCGGTTATATGTTATTACACAAGCAAGGAATTAAAATCTCATCTTTAAATTATGTTTAAATAAGTACAATCCATAAGGGGTGCCTATAGATGCGAGGTGCGCGGCGCACTCCGACAGCCGAGTGCACGAAGGGCACATTTAGCTATACGAGTTTCGAAGCAATTATTTATGTTTCAGATCATCCCTATTTACTTTCACGAATTAAGTTTATCTAAAACGTTATATTTAACTGTTATCACGCTATAATATTTTCTTGAATGTTGCCAGATACGGATTTAACCACGCCTAGAATTGATACGCGACGTGGCTTTTCCTAAATGCTTTGGTGGACCAAAATACCTTTTTTCCTGGAAAATTTTCTCAAAATTTGGGGTGCGTTTTATAGCCCGAAAAATAAGGTAAAAATGACTCTAAAATATTTGTTCCCATCAATTTTCTGACCAATTTTGTAATAATTTTGTGCACATAAGGTTAGAATTTGAAAAGATTATGGGCTACTTTGTCAAGAAATCATGGCCAAGCTACGCGAAATTTATCTATTTGGCATGTAAGCGACAAAACAACTAAAGATCTTATATTGCCCCGGTTTTTCTTCCCCAGAACACGTTGTGTCCCGGTTTTACTTCCTCAGAATCTGGTCACCCTATACATAACTTAATTAATGGGTGACCAAAATAACACTTCTGTAGTGTAAAAAAGAAATACAAGCGTTGTTCGGTTTTTTGGACGATTAATAATTACATGAGAGTATTTATTACTAAGAACTGGAAAATGTATTATACTATCGTATTTATTCATTTATTTAGTGAAAGATAGAAAAACAATTACTGCACCTAGTTTCCTATTTCCATGGAAACAAAACCAATTTGAAAAAGAAAAGACTAAAATTCTTCGTATAAAACTTCAAAATTATTATAACAAAAATATTTCCGAAGAATTAATTGAAAAACTGTAAAAGTTTTCTTTTAGTTATAAAATTTTGTATTGTTAAGCAAATTAATTTATAATGAAGTTCCACCAAAGAATGCCTTGCAAGACTAATTTATTAACTTTCTCACTGTAGTCCCTACAGAGGTTTTACAAAATTATGAATGAATTCTTAATAAGTTTGTCTTTATATTGGTAATTATTTCCAGTTAAATATTTATTAAGTTAAAAATTACAAAAAATGCTTTGTGAAACGAATAATTATGTTAATAATATTAAACCTAACATACAATATATTTTGTGAAATTTTAAATTTATTTTATCTTTTTATTGTTAGTCAAGCTTCGCATTTAAGAATTTATTTATTACGCGATTGATATTGAAGGTAGATTTTTTTCACAGTATCTTCCTCAGCACGACGCAGTGCTTCCCAATGCATTAAATAGGTCACGAAGAGGCATCCAGCAGTGACATTACTCTTTGTTGTGGATTCAAATAATAGAATAGCCAAATTCCAGAACTAAAACGTCCACCATAAGAAAAATTTTCGGCCAAAACGCCAGGGAATCCGTGAAAGTGTAATTGTAAATACAACGGACTACATTAAAATATCTGAAAAGTGTAACAAATCATTGTGTCGTAACATTCTCGTTTTCGTCGAACGAATACCCTTTGTCCAGCCAGTCTAATTTAGGATTATGCAAAAGCGAATAAAATTGATATAAATATTCGGAAAATGATTCACTTTGCGCAGCATTTCGCCTGTTAATTTTTTTGGCTCTCGCAAACAATGATGCGCGTAAGTTCCGGCGCCGAGAAGACCAGAAAGCTTGGTGGGGAAGGGGGAGAGGGGACGGAGGGAAGGGAGGGGCGAAGGAGGAGCGAGGGCGCTGCACATAACGACTTGGCGGTGGAAAAAACGAGCAGGACAGAAACCGCAGGTCTATGCTTTCTCTCCTCTTACAGGATGCACCGCTCCCGGCGCGCGGCGGCGCACGGTAAATCTCGAAGAGTTTTAATTAAAGCGAGTAAAACTCAGCAAATATATTGCCTTCTCCCTTCTAAATCCTTCGATTAATAAGCGGAACCGGTGGGAAAATGCACTCGAGTAAACACTAAAAAATAATCCCGAAACAGAAAAAAGGATTTCGCTCCTCTAATTGAGACGTAGTTTCTTTTCGGAAATTTTAATTCCTCAATTGTGGGAATTTTTGCAAATTAACCCTTAATTTTGATCTCTCATTCTGCACCTCCCCAAATGGATCTCGGAGGGAAGTAATTGCAATATTGGCCTAGCAAATGATTGCATATCGGGTAATTGGAAAAATAAAGAGCGAGCGCAGCGGCGACAATCTGAGCTGCAAACGATGAGTAATGGTAGAGAGAGAGAGAGACAGATGGAGGCAAGTACTCATGCGCAAGGGAAGAAAACCAACGCTCGAAAATATGATTAGTTCCTGGCAATTAAAATGATATGTTTTGCAAAATATGTTAGATAGATAATTAAATCGACGAAATTAATTTATCGCTCAGCAAAATATTATTGGATGACTTTTACCAAAAGAATTATGGTAAATAAAATACGTTACGACTTTTTATATTAATATGTCGCATGCAATGGGACATTCCCATTGAACTTTTATTTTATTTACGATCATCTATACGACCTATTTTATGTGTCAATACGGGACATATATTTGTGCTTAGATTTTAAATTCGCCATTTCCTAAAGATTAGATAATTATATTAGTCTTCCTGTCAACTATTCTCCCTCAGTATAAGCAACAATGGACAGTCTCCCTTTTCACGAGTAAAAGAGGTGAGAGTGCGAGTCTACTGAGGGATAGCTAAGAAAAGGGGATTTTGGGTAGGATAGGAGTAAACAAGTTAGATGAGGGAGAGGGGAGGGAGATGGGAGAGAGAGGGACCACCGAAGGGTGGCAACACTTTGAGGAGGGTCTTGACTGCGGCTTTGCCGGGTGATAGCGATTCCTGGGTGGAGTAGTGCCCGAAGAGAGGGGAGGGGGGAGCTGAGGGGGCAAGAGACGGTCGAAGGGGTCGTGGGAGTTAGGTGCGGCTGCAGAGGAGGACATCTGCCGAGGTGCGGGCGGGAAGAGGGGGCGAGGGAGGATGCGGGCGGGAAGGGAGGAGAGCAGTGCCCTGTGTCTCGGGGGTACGCAACCAAGGAGGATAGGGTGGTTAGGTCTCCCAGCAGCAGGTTATATTGGCTCGGAAGTATTTCGCTGTGAGAGAGAACATGGTCGTAAAACCAAAATTCTAACATGGATGTTCCGGCGATCCGAGAGGGAGAAAGTTGTTGGCATGGAAAATCCAGCTGAGAACTTGATGGAAGAGGCAATTCTTTGAGAGACAGCGAAAGTTGGATTATGAGCGAATCGAATACAGAGGGAGAATTAACATGCCCCCGTTTTCACTTGAAGGCAGAAGAAAGACGAATCGGGGACACGTCTATAGATATGCGAGTGATTTCATTGACTCTTGTAGTGATAAATAGGTTAAATGAATCACGACCGTACTTCGTCTTCAAAGATTACTGCCTCGGTGTTACATAATCGATCCATGGCATGATAATTCAAGAAGAAGCATTTAAAAAAATACTTGTCTCAGTTATCTCCAACAGCCACAACAAGGTTTTAAAAAACTAGATGCACATTTTGGCTACGAAGCAGCCCTCTTCAGTAGTAATTCACCGAAAATTGATTCTAAAAGGTTTTTTTACAACCTTGTTATGGCTAATGAAGATACCTGGGACAAGAATTTTTAAACTAGCTAACCCACGCAGAACATCTGCGCGCTAGCCAAACTATAATGTATGAAATAAATGAAACCTTTTTAATTAAAACAGCTATATTTTTATTTACATTAATAATTTTATTATGCGATGCACTAAAATAAGCGCACCGTACATTCAAAACGCTATAAGCACACCGCACAAAGATTAGTTTAAAAATTTTCTTTGAAAACACAATTTTTTGTGTCATGATTTTCTGACAATCGTTATAGATTCGAATGATCTTACTCTCGAGAGACCCACATACAATTGTCCATGGCTAAATACTGGTTTTTGAAGGTGAAGGCAAATTTTATCAAAAGTCTGTCCCTGCGACTTTTTGATAGCCATAGAAAAAGCTAATCTTACTGGGAATTGTTTTCTTTTAAATTTAAAAGGCATGTCTGTGTCTGATGGGATGAGTGGAATTCTTAGTATGAGAGTAGTTCCAGATTATCTAAATCTAAAACTCTTGATTCGATTATGTTACGTTGTAGTCGTGTAACTGTGAGTCGCGTCCCATTACACAGGCCTTTCGAAGGTACTAAATTTCTGAGTAACATGATCACAGCGCCTGGTTTCAATCTCAGTTTGTGCGGAATCATTCCAGTTGGCGTTAAACTGTTCAAAAATTCTTCGGGGTATGCCAGCTGATCTGTCGCATCCTCACGATGGTATATACACTTTCGTAAACTATCTCTTCTCTTGGTTTACGTTCCAATACACGATTGTTTAGTTCAAGTGAAGTGTAACGTGTTGCTCTTGAAGCCATTACTTTTATTATGAGCAAACAATTTAAATATTAATGTCATTAATTAATATATATAGTTTCATATAAGCATTATCTAAATGGTATTAACCTTCTATAGCATGATAGTTTTTCAATGCGATATACAGAAGCTGTTTATCTCGTTGCTAGAGACATTGAGCAAATAAACATTAGACATTGTTTATTTGGTTGCGATATTAATACGGAAAAGTATTATAATGTATTACTTCCAAAATATCAAATATTTTGTTTTTATTTAAATTGGCATAGTTATACTAATTCTAATGCCACGATTAAGTATATTTCACCAAATAACTAAAAATCATAAGTACGTACCTACGTATTTTTTAATAAACCCTCAATTTAGTCAAAATTAATGAGAATAAACTTGAAATGCAAGCGATTTCCGATAGAAGACGAAAAAAGACTGTAAGAATAAAAAACCTTGATCATTCTTCTTTAAAAATATGCAGGTCCGAGATTTGTATGTCAACTTGACGAATTTATATAAGCAAATGAAGGATAGCCGATATGTTTCAGTTTCAGCTGTTTATATATCCTGTGACTTAGCAATACAATGTTATTGTGTGCCACGTACCGCCTAAGCGTTTTGTTATAATAGATTGATGTTTGTTCTTGAAAATTTTCTGCCATGAGATGAGCTCAATAGTTCCCTGCTGCCTAACATATTCTAATAAGAGAATAATCTGAATGAAGGCTCGACGAATAACAACTTTTTGTAGAACCAAGAAAATGGTTTATTCGACTGTCTTTCCACAGTAAAAGTTTTCTACGCCATTTATTTGTTGCAAGCTATAACCTGAACCCGTTATATTGTATTTTAAAAGCTTATGAAAATCATAAAATGTTTGAATTTGAGATTCCAAACCCATCGTTTGCGTTGTTTCCTCTTTTTCAAGTTTTGAGTGAAGTTTTATTATTGATTTTGCACGCCACGCGAGTGTGCATATTCGATCGTTGAAATTCTCTATTAGCAGTACTATGAGGGAAATACGCCTTTTTCATAATAACACAATACTTTTCTGTAAACGTTGAAATAATAAACAAAAACACAATCGTAACCCGTAATGAAAACGGTATAAACATTAACTTTATGACTTTCCGAGAATATTTCGTCTAAAATAAAAATAAATCAGATATAAAACTGTTCACGCGATGCCGTTTTATAATCATACTCCGAAGCCGGAGAATGAGGTCCCCGCCGCCAAACAAATGCCATCTATCCATCAGCACATTCCGACTGACTCGAATACATGAAAATCGGCGATTAACATGTAATTCCCATTATGGTGGGGGTTGGGTTGGTCGGAGATCGCAGGGATAGTTACCGTTGTACCCGATCGAAAGGGGCAGCAGCCCCACCCTCTTTCCCTCCCCCTCTCTCCATCTCTCTCTCTCTCTCTCTCCACTCCTCTCTTCCCTAATGGCGATATAATGGCTTCCGTCTTCAAGACATCAGCGGAGGAGGATCTGGATGACGGTCTTCTCCACGGACCCTCCGTCGTGAGGACCCCTACCCTACGCCCCTTCCACCCGACCTCCCCTGCCTCTCAACTCCCCTCTCTCCCCGCCTTCGTCTTCGTCCCTCGTCATCTCTCCATCTCTTTTGACGTCATCACGAGCGCTCTCTACCCTCCTCGCGACTCACCCCACTATCCGCCGCGCAACACTCGAAGCGCGCAAGACATAGTTACATTACACGCATCCGCTCTCGGGTAAATCTAAGCCAACTTAATATCATTAGTGGCACCAACACGATTTTGTTTTGTTTGTAATATTTTTCAGGGCGATGTTTTCTCTAAACGAATGAACAGAAAAATCAAAACACCAGGTGAAAAAATGTGTGCGGTGATTCGGATATGTCGTTGCGTTCCACTCGCTCCATTCTCTAACAAATCGTCCCATGCAGCGCATTTAGATGCCTCTGGATGCCATCGGGAGGATGTCTTCGCCGCTTCGCCCCAATCCCCGCTTCCTTCTTACTTTCGCGCCGGGGGCGAATAAAATGCCTGCGTCTCGGAGACAGCGTCCGAGTTTCTGCTATTACAAATTAAACAATCGCTCAGCCCCTCGATTGAGACAAATGAAGAATGTCTTTATGAGCGTCACGTCGCTTGTAGTGGTTCTTATAATTGACGCAAGAATCAATCGTCAAGAGGGAGTAAGACAGACTGTTTGTCGGAGAGTACGATTCGAAATTAAATCGGGAGTGGATGTGTCGTCGCTTAGGATCGAAGCGACGTGGTCAGGTGATCGATCCCCATCAAAGATGTTGAGATCAAGTCTACGCGTGGAAATCGCAGAAATCCAAAAAGTGTTTCGTGATGGCAAATCCTAAAAATAATCACCGAACTCAGCTTTTGGCTTAATCAATGGAAACCACTGTTTTCCCAAACTTTTATGCGCATAGGAGTTATGAGATATATTAATCAAAATGTCAGTCGATGAGGCTTACAGAATAACTGAAGCGTATAACAGCGAAGACACAATAATGACGATAAAACGTGAGATGAGTCCTAGGACTGATATCATAATTCGCTTATTCCGAGGATAAGAAATCATATTCAAACCCCACGAGCGATATTTTTTGGGAACATTTCATTTAACCGCACCACCTGTCACCCAGCATTGTGGTGAATCGCAGGTTTACACGTAGATGAAGATGTGCAGTAGTGCTGCAGCATTTAGTACATAGGTACAAACGATAATGACGATAAGGTACGTGAGATCGATTGAAGGACGGAGCGTTATAGAAGCTCATTCATTCCTCGGTGCATTGCACCCCCTGCCACCCACCAGACTGGCGAATTGCAAGGTAACATGTAGACGTTGTATAACGCGATTCAAATCGCACGAGGAAAAGCACTTCTGATCGATGCGATGATTACGAAGTTCGTTATGCACCGCGTGCGTCAACAATAACGCCGATATCAAGAGAGGTCGCGTCGCTCTTTTGTTTTCGGAGGCGACAGTCGCGTTCTCACGGCCGACGTGCGCGTCGATTTCACCCAACGCCCTCACCAGGAGAGCAGCGTGGCTTACGTGGATCCACTTAGCGAGGGTCGCCAACCCTCACCAGAACGCACTCCACCCCTCCTCCTTCCTCCCTCCGCCTCCTCCCCTCTGGAACGACCCTCTTTTCGGCGATGCGCGCTCTCTCCTCCTCTCGGCCCTTCCGCCGCCCTCTCTCCCAGCCCCTTCCCCGCCTGTCCGTCCTAAGATGAGTAATCCACGTCTGCCGTCCCACTCCATCGGCCGCCCCCTTTGCGCTCACCTCATCCGCCCCAACCTCCATCCCTCCCGCCCCCGTTTCGACTCGGTCGGCCTATGTATGATTCGAGCGCCGTTGTCCGTAGAGTGGTGCCCCCCGAAGGGGCGGCGGAGGCAGGACTCGCCTAAAGGACGCACGAGCAGAGACGGATGATCGAGGAAAGCGGTCGTTGTCAAATATCTTGCGTTAGTTTGGTCGGTGTATAAAAGCAGTTGTGAAAGGATTATGCACTCCACATTACTGTCACGATGCCAGACGGGAATGTAGATAGGTACGCCATGCCAACAGAATCTGCTGGCACACATCGAGTCAAGCGAAATGTTTTCATTTTGCACGACTGTCGAAGCATTTTGGCACGTATTAATTATCATTTGCGATGCATCAATGACAATGACTTTTTTCGATGAAGTCATTAACTATGACAACGATTAGTTTAGCCGTTCTTGCTTATGGTAAGATTAGAACCAGCAACCTTACTCTTTTGCGCCCGTTTATAAGTTTAATTTATTTTAAAATAAAATTTCATCCGAAATAGGTATTCCATTTCTAAGTACCTTCCATGTCTCAAAGACATTTTGTATTGCTTCTTATAATTTGTTGAGTCTATTTTGAAGACAATTTCAATTCGAAGGCAGTTATTCTGTGCGTGTGTATACCAACATATCAAAATTTATTGAAGTAATATCATCAATCGTCCCGCTTCGGGAGAGTTGTTGCATGCGTGCCTGCTTCCCAATGCTAAGAGGTCGCTACTTCGAATGGACTTGGGTAAGTTGCTTCCTTAAGTTTTACAAGTTATCTATGAATAAGCCGAGAAAATGCCGTTTAATATAAATAAATGAACAGCTCCGATCATAAAAAGCGGTAAATACGGCGCTCGCATAGCTCGGCGAAAAGTCGCTAGCAAGGTATCCATGGCTGGTTGCATTAATAGCAAGGCGTTGAACTAAGCCGTCCACTGGGGTTGGGCGATGTTTAAGGCGGAGGGGATCGCTCTCATCCAGTCCCCCTCGACGTCCAATCAGGGAGCTCGCCGCTCACCTCTCGTCCCCGACCTCACGCCCCACCTGGCCGGGAGGCGTATCCTACCTCGTCCGCCGGCTCCCTCCCCTCCCTGACCTCCTCTCACCTGAGTCTCTCCGCTCCTCGCCACCCCCTCCCGCTGCTGCAGCGTGGGGGGATCACGTGGTTTGGCACGCGGGCCAATTGGGCGAGGGACTCTCACCTGAGACAGGTAGAGGTGGGCGGAACGGAGCACGCTCATTGGTTTCCTCGCCGCCGCGACGCACGCCGGCTTCTGGGCGGCCTCGCTACCTGGCTGCCGCCTCCGCAGCGGAGGGGCAGGGAGGCGGAGAGCCTCCCTCTCTACCTTCTCGCTCCATTTTGATAGGTCGCGGGAAAATGGGAGGCAGGCGCGACAAATAATGTTGGATTACGAAAGAAATGAACATAATGGGGGAAATTTCAGACTCGCTGTATTAAAAATCGATCTCGAAAAAAATAACAGACGGATTATATCACGTTTTAGCTTTTCTTTGAGTCGCCTAGGGTATTGAGACGCAAAAGGGCTTAATGGCACAATGGATAATCGCTGAATTTAATTCAGGGAAAGGACGAGACACGAAAATTTGTGTCGTAGCGTCACAGAGGAGGCAATCAGAGGCGCTCGAAAAGATAACCGGGAACCACCGCCGGTAGGTCGAGTTCAACATGCTGGCGAATCGAAACAACCGAAATTATTTGGTTGTTAACCGGATCGCATGGAAACAGACGAGGTGAGATTCCATCGACGAAAGTAACGAATTATACATTCGGTGCATAAAAAATGGACGCTTACAAAAACGTACGCGAGCGTCATAAAAGAACACGGAGCAGAATCCCACATAGGGCGACGCTCTCCTTGCCGCATCTATTCGAGGCGTCCGTTCGCAGCGTCGGCAATCTAACGCTAGTCGTGCCCCCGCCGTCTCCCCACGCGCAGATGGGATGCGGAGGAGGGGAAGCGGAAGGGAGAGAAGCATCAGAAGCACCCTTCCCTTCATCCCCTTCCTCTTCAACCTGCCATTCGCGCACCACCCCACTCTGGGGGAAGAGAAAGGTGAGTCACTGCACACGTATCGAGGGGAGGCGGAGAATGGGGGGAGAGGGGGGTGGAAACGGAACGGGGTCCCGGTGGCGGAAGAAAGGGTGGAGGGCCACCTAGGGTGCGGGCGGGGATGGGCGGCGGCAGAAGGGTGCGGGGGCGAAAAAAAAGGGATAGCGGGGAGGAGGAAGAAACGGGGGGGAGGAGAGCGAGGGTGATACATGATTTTCTCATGCGCGTCCAACCAATGATCGCGTAGATGGATGGCCGAAAGCAGGGAAGTGACGTGATAGTCGAGGTGAATGGGAGGGAAAGGAGTATCGGGGAGGTGGAGGGGGAGAGGGGGGCGGAGTGGCGGGGTATCCGCTCCACTGGCTGTGCTTTATTGTTCGGAGGAGAGGAGGGTCCGTGAGAAGGAACGGAGAGGGGGAAAGAGGACGGGAGAGCGGGGGGTGGGGGGCGTGTGTCGTGACTCATCCGCTTTGGCGGGGAGGGAGGCAGAGGAGTAGAGAACGACGCTCCCGGTCCCTCTCTCCCTTCTCGCAGCCGGCAATAACTAACCCTCGCAACAAAGTGGGAATAAACATCAACAAATCCGAGGACTTTAACGCGGGCCATCTGAATAAATACCTCCCTACTCTGCCCTCCCCTCGGGAGTGGCCCTCGATAATCTTCGTCGCTGCCTCCGAAGAGGTGAGGCCAAAGTGAGAGGACGCCTCCTCAGATTTTCGTATCGCGTCGCTTAATGGAAAGATGATCGGGAGAGAGGGGGAAGGCGGCCATAACGGTCCCCGTCACGGTGCCGCGCGTTCGCCTGTCGAAGCGAAGGGACAAAGGATGGGAAGGTGAATGGGAAGATTAGGGGAGTCGGAGAGATGGGGGAGGGAGGAGGGCAGAGTGGATTCGGAGACGGAAGCGGAAGCGACCGAGGTGGGACTCTTCTACGAGGATTCGGGACTCCTGTTATGCCCTCGGGGGAAAGGGGGAAAAGGGAGAGCCGCGTCATCAACTCTTGCCTCGGATGAGCGTCGTGGCGGAAGGTGGGCTGCGGGGCGGATGCCCTTCGATTGAGCAGACGGAGTTATGGTGGGTGGGGCGGCATGGGGAGGCGGAGGAGAGAGACGGGGAGGCGGAGGAGAGAGAGAGAGGGAGGCGGAAGAAAAAGAGAGAGGGAGGCGGAAGAGAGAAAGAGGTTGAGGCGGAGGGGAGAGAGGGGGAGGCGGAGGAGCGGGAGGGGGAGGCGGAGGAGAGAGAAGTGGAGGCGGAGGGGAGGGAGGGCGGAGGGAAGGTCCGATACTCGACGGCGGCAAATGACCGCGTTCTGCGGCTGTAATTTAGTGGAGATATGGCGGGGCGAGCTGTGCTTCTCCTCCGGGGTTGGCCATCTTCCTCTGAAGAGAGCTGACGCGGAGGAAGTTGATACGCGAGCTCCGAAAATGTCATGCCGGTTTTTTTTTTAAGGTGGCCTCGGAGACGGCGGCCGGAGGGGAA
The DNA here is from genome assembly GCA_028673005.1 of Tanypteryx hageni. Lineage (NCBI taxonomy): Eukaryota > Metazoa > Arthropoda > Insecta > Odonata > Petaluridae > Tanypteryx > Tanypteryx hageni. The sequence goes on from CM054112.1 coordinate 126,611,206, forward strand.
ATCGCCTTTTGCTGTGTTCACTCTTACTAGCAATGTTTGCCCTTTTTATGTGGGTCGATAAAATGAAGAGAAGCAAAGCGTGTTATTCCGAGGCGAAGTTGAAAAGTCGAAAACAGATATATTAATTTTCAATTTTATTTTCTTCTCGTTTTGCGACTCTCCGTGGCGAGTTTTGCAATAATTACGAGACATGTCCTCTCGAAAGAATATATTTAAAACTTCTCATAAAATATGTTTTGGAAAGCAAAAAGTGCCGATTATGAAATTCAGGTTCGATTTGACATCAATAACAAAGATGATCGCGTAAAACAGGGGTATGTGTAGAACCAGGTTTAAACCTCTGGTTTTCCTCCGAAAACCTTGCTGCTCTCGAGTTACCTTTCGTCATCCTCGAGTATATACGTATCATTCAGAACAACAAGTACTGCAAATTGAAAACCTACATGATTAAATGGACTTCTCGACAAGACCACGCAACCGCTTCGTTTTACTTCTTTTCTCTCTCTCTCCAATATTTCCTACCGTCATTTCGCCTCACACAGAGAAGAGGGAGCAAAAAATTGACCTTGACATTTCCCTTCCACAAACCTTATCGCCTAAAACTCCTTAAAAGACCTCTTCCGACGCTTTCTCTCCGCGCTTGATCACTCACTCACACACATCTCCACCGCCTTCACCTCCCTCCTCATCTCTCTTACCCTCTTTCCCTCCCTTTCCATCTCCCCTCCCCCCTTCCCTCCCTCTCTCCGAAAGTGCCTCCAAACAAGACTCCGCCACCTACCCTCCCTCCAATCTCCATCCTCGCCATACGAACCCGCCCGTGAACCCGCTAATGGTCGCCGCCGTGGGGCAGGGAGAGAGAGAGAGAGAGAAAAGAGGGCGCACGGGACGGAGGCAGGAGAGAGGCTGGGGACAGGATGAGGGCAGTGGGGAGCGGGAGACAGGTGGAGACGAGACTCCCTTCTTCGGACGCCTCTCGCATATTCGCTGGAAAATTAAAACTGCCACCTCGACGGGAAAAACATCTCGACGAACATTTTAAATAAAAAACAACGAAGGAGCCGACTGCGTCGCTCTCTCATTACCCAGCCCATCGCGACACATTCCGTCGTCTGCATTCCTCCTTTCTTCTTTTTCTAACCGTGTCCGTATTTTTTTCCTCTTCCAGATTCCGGCTCGAATTTCAGCCTCCAGAACTCCCTTCATCACCCCCTCTCCAGCGCCGTGGGTCATCATCTCCTCCTTCCCGCCGTAACTTTTTAACCCCAGCCGCCTCCGACCGGCCCCCGCCTCTCTCTCTCTCCCTCAAATCTCTTGAGCGCCCTCCTCCCGAAACGGTCACCTCCGGCCCTCTTCCCCCTTCCTTAAGACCACCCCTCCCACCACTCGCGGGAGCATAAAACGAGATGCCCGTTATGCTGGCGTCGGCCGGGCGACTGTCGAGACCACCCTTCATTTATAAGAAAGGAAAGAGAGAGATCGGGGCGGGGGAATAAAGCATAAAGCAGAACACGACGAACAGTACAAAAAAGGTGCGTAACAGAGCGGATGTGACGTAGCACTGTGGTTTCCAAAGCGGCGAAGAAGGATATAGAGGGAGAAAGGGGATGGAGGAGGTTACGTGAGGCGCAAAGGTTGTTTCCCCAAAGGGGGGCCCTAAGAAGGAGAGGGCGAATGGTGTGTCGGGGGCGAGAGTCATAGTGTTCCTTCCTAAGGTCAACCCTGGGTGCCGTGAGAACGGGGGAGGCTGCAGATACATACATATACGCATAAGGCGGACGGAATGAAAGAGAGGGACGGAGGGGGAGCGGGAGGAGGTCGAGATGAAAATTAAGATAAGGGAGGGGCGGCCCGAGGTCTTTTTTCTCCGCCTGCCGCACCACGGTTGGTTGGTAGGGAATCATCAAGCCGGATGTCTGCCCATTCCGGGCAGAATTACGGAGATTAAGTTCACAATTGCCACATGCTCACGCGGGGGAGTGGGAAGTAGAAAAAGAGGGTGGGAGACCCCCTTCTCCCCCCTTATCTTCCTACCCATCTCACGTTGCCTGGTTAGTATACCTCTCGTTCGGCTTTTCCATTCCATTCCGGTGAGTAAGCTCACGAGGAACGCGCCCTCAATGAAGCGGCTTTGTTTTCAATTACTCCCAAAAAAAGCGCTCTTCCCAAATGTGAGCGTGAGTTTGGATGTGCGGGGTCAGGTTGCCGCCAAGCGAAGTGGGAGATAGGAGGAGGAGTGGGTGACGTCTGAAGAGACTGGGAGACGAACCCTGACGTTCGGAGGGAAGGAAAGAAACCGGGAAGATTGAGGAGAGGGGCGGTGGGAGGAGGCGGAGAGGAGGAGGGTCGGAGAGGATGGTCGTCCTGCTTTGCGATATGAGGGAGAGAGGCAGCAAAAAAGGCGGCGTAGGATTGGAGAGGACGTGCTTTTTTATTTTTTTTATAGCCGAAGAGAAGCTCGAAGCCTTTTGAAGGCAAAAAATGACGGCTACAGGTGTAACTACCATCTGGGCGCCACTTGAGCTACGTAAAAAATTATATAAAGCAACCTGTCCGTATGTAATGATATTCATCCATGAAGGGAAACGGTTACGAAAACAGCGAAAAGTAAAATGGTGACTAAAACTGAGGCGCCGATTGTGTCTTGAAGAAGAAGGAAATTTTGACTGAGCTGGATAAAATACGATTAAGGTAATATAATAAAAGAGACAGATCATACGCTTCGCATTATTCTTGTATCGTGACTTACATCACGTTAAGATTGATGATCGAGTTATCTCCAATACCCACTGAATAGATCTTTAATTGCATTCCAGCAATCATATGACCGCGATATTTCATTTTTGGTGTTTTTATGTTGTTTAAAAAGAGACGTACACATTCATTGATTATATCATAGAATAAAGAATCCATAAAATAAAATGATGCGATTAGGTAAAAATCTGGGGAATTCGTTGAGGGAAAACAATGATTAAACATTTGATAAGAGAGAAGATACCTGGATACAGTAGCGTGGCAAAAGTTTTGGGGATCCCGGTGCAAAATCCTTTTTGGTGCGACATATATTTATTTTTATTTTAAAAAATAACCACTTTTCCATGAGAAATCAATTTGCTATCCATCGATAAGAGCAAGACTACACAATTTTCAATATGATAGTGTGGTAGCTAAAAAGTTTCAATTATTTTTACGAATCTCGCCAGAAATATTAGGAGAAGTGAGAACAATTACATGTCGCGCTCTCACGACAAAGAGAAAAATGCTGATGTAGGTGATCCCGTGGCCTATGAGTTGGAATGTTTTAAAATAATTTACAGTAAATAACGAGTTAAAAAAATTAAAATTGCAAAACAGAAATAATTTATTTTGGAATGCCTCTTTGTTATAAGGGCCCCGGTTTATTGCACCGCGCCTTGAAATCATGTTGAATATTTTTACAAACGGTACCACATTATCTGAACGCTTTCATTTGGTGGTGCCTTATCATCTTCAATTTATTAAAAGAAATATCATTTTCTTAATGACTTATCGACATTTCCAAATTTCCGAGTTATTAATTGAACAAAAGTTTTGCTGCACCCCTAAAAATCAGATATGGCACACCAGCATGCCGTGGCAACCAGTATGAGAGCCTCTGCTCTAGATACATAAGTATGGCCTAGCTAAGCCTTATTAATTTTTTAAGCACCTTTCCCAAATGCTGTAAGTAAAACTAACATAATGTACTCTGAGACAGTTTATTTAAGTAAACAGAAAAAATGTTACAACTATAACGCTTCAACATGGAATTACTGGTTAGAATTTTTTCAAAACCTTGCTGTTACGCCATATTAGGAACATATGATCTCAATATGGCTTATTGGGTTATTGTTAAAAAAATAAGAGAACAAGAATCTGAAATATTTATCAAGTATTTGTATCAAAATTCTAATGCTTGATTGCTCAAAAATGATTACAATGAATTGTCGGTAGACAAAAATAATTTTAAAATGAGAGAAAAAAAGTCAAGATTATAATTTTACACGAGTCAAAATCGTTAAATTGTACCACCAAAGATTTAGGCACATGAGATCAAAATTTAATTTAAATAAAGAAATTAACAACAAAATGAGATCTAAAATCATTCAAAAAATTCATTGTCATTATTTAAGGCTCACAAATAAGCAATATGGCCTTCATAGGCCATAATGGGAAGACTTGGACTAGTAAAACATATTCCGTTGGAACCACATGACATCTCAATGAATTGCCAAACCAATCACACCACTAATAGCAGAGACAATTATCTTGTAGAATGGTAAGGTCAAATTAAGTAATTAACTTTTACCTGTACAAACAATGATTTAACCAACGTCTTGAAATTAGATGCACGTAACCACAAACGCTGGTTTCAAACAAAACACCAGCAAATTCAGCCAACTGAGCGCGTCCAGCGGAATTCCATATAAACACAGTTGTTAGCAGTCTACTGATATACTGTAACCACCATCTATCAATTTTGTCACGTAGTATGTTAGATACGGCGATTAGGCCATATTGGGGAACAGGCCATATTGGGTACAGTTACCTTACATAAGTAGTAGTTCAATCCGCATGGAAGTAACAAAGTCATGCAAAGTCGAAATTTCTCCAAAGTATCACAAACACGTCTCGAAAGTAATTTATGTGAAATCTCCGTTCTCTACAGCGAAGCGAAAGAGCGAAATTCATCTGCCCTTGGGTCGGTGAGGATTCATTCGTTGGCATTTGGCACTTTGAACCGACGCAAATGTTCCTCGGTATTGGGCGGAAAACAACAGAGGATTAGAAAGCCTCCGAGGAGAGGAACTAAATGTGAAACATGTGGATGGAATTAAGGTAGGGACTCTATTGCCGCAGCAAAAGTTTAAAAGGCTTACGATGCACCTTAACGCGTCGACTGACATGCTTTTGTTATAAAACGTACCGTTATATGGAACCCAAATTTGCGCACGTGCAGGGATCGAGGAGGTTAATAGACCGCGCGCCAGATGGAACCGTTTCCGGTGCTCCCCGCTGCCTGTCGAGGAACAAGATGGCGGCAACCTCTTCTCCTTGACACCTCAAGAATCCTTTGTTTCCGTCTCCATGGCTGAGACGAGAAATTTTGAGGGAAAGGCAATGCCTACTCCGGACGGTCGGCCTCCTCTCTCAAGACTAAGGGCAGTAAAGTGGGTGGTTCTGAGAAACGTGGAGCCGTCCTCTCCCCTCCGCCCGACCACAACTCCCACGCAAAAGGTGCCTTCCCCAAACCGCCCTTGGAGGAAGGGAAGGCAGCCCTGTGATTTGCCCCGTGTGAGGAGGGTCGCTTTTTAGGAGCGCACTAGGTGAGTGAAGGCCAGAAAAAGAGGCAGAGAGGGAGGGAGGGGAAGTGGCACAAGCAGCGTTGCCAGATCGTCATCGTGCATCGGGTTATGCGAGATGCCAGATAGAATGAATTTGTATGGAGCATTGCGTAAAATGCATGGTGCTGTGCTCAGCATTGAAAAGTATGTAATGATAAATTAAATCTGCTATTGTCACCAAGTATATGAATTCCGATGTAGCAGCGATTGCCAAAACATGTATCTACGATTCGCATTTATGCTAATTCAATTTAGGCTCTCCAACCCATCTATCTCCATATAAAGACTGTTCGCGAATGCTGGCTATCAGCAAAGAATCTTTTGAAAGTTTTATAGCTATTTTAACTTAAAAGGTTTTGAAATGTGAAATATAAAATCACAAAATGAAAAATCGAAGCAATTTCATATTGCTCCGTCTTGATGAGGACAAATATAAAAATTCGGGACAACCAAATTGGTCACGACCCACAGTTTGAGAATCGCTATGGCGACGAGGAACGAATCTATAAAAGCAGATACGTAGGCATCAATGTCAAAGTGGACGCGAACAAATGAAAGAAAAAAATATTTTCTCGGTATAATAGATGCGGCGAAATATTAACAGTGCAATTTACTATCTTAAATTTGATTGATGTCATCTAGGTCAGTGGTCTTCAAAATTCGAGTGGCTGCGGAGCGCTTTTAGCGACCCTCTTAAACTATGACTCTCCATCAACCAAATTAACTTTGCTATGAATATACATATATAACTGTACATACGACAATAGTATCATATTTTATATTATATTACGATTTTATTACTTATTTTTTAATATTATTTCTTTAATACATGAATCACTTCGCGGAGCCCTTGGGGCTCCGCGGAGCACAGTTTGAAGAACACTGATCTAGGTCACAGAGAAATGTTCGAATTTGAAATAAATAACTGACGATCGAGAAAATTTGGCATCTAAGTAGTGAAATATCCTCATTAGAATCGGTTCTAACATGACACAACTTAATTAAATTTTGAAATTGGACCCATCACCATTTAATTTCATTTTATCTATCAAAATATGTTACACACGCCATAAATCAATCCCCTCAACTTTTTTTAGTGTATGGTTTCTATCTTTACAAGCCATTTTCATTTTCAGCAAGGGATATTGTAAATTTTTTACAGTGTCCCAAGAGGTCGACCTAGCACTGCTTTGCGAGCGGAATAATGCCATTATTTTCGCATTGCAGAAAGACAAACCTCACGAAAACCTTCTTCCCAGGATCGTCGTCCCTTAGAAGATTTCTGCTGGGGTAGAAAGTAACCGCACTTTATTATTAAAACCGGACGTCTCCTCTTCGTTGGAAAATGGCGACGACGACAGGCATTGTTCTCCGAAAAGAGAGTCCTTTTAGAGAAACTGACTTCTGCTCGTGAACACATGAACCGAAGGACTCTCTCGGGGTTTGTGGGTGGGTGAAAAGAATGCAGGGGTACCTATTCGCTCAGGGCAGATGGCGGAAGGTTTCGGAGGTGGGTTCCCTCGCGAAGAAAAACACCTACAAGAGGTGGGCCAGTCGAAGGCTGGAGAGAGAGAGGTTGGTCTGGTTGGAGGGGGCAGGGGGGAAGTAGGGTAGGAGGAGGTATGGTAGGAAGAGGTACTGTAAGGGGGGAGGCGGGGCGAGTTTGGCCTCGGAAGATGGGAGGGTTAGGGAAGGCGGCTGTCTTTGGGCTAGGGGCGTAGACGGGAGGCAGTGTGGAGCCTCTCCTACGGATAGGTGAAGCGACCATTACGTGTGGAGGATGGGTTCGAAGAAGGGTACCTAGGAGGACTCAGCCCCTAGGGGTGGAAATGCGTTTCCCTTGTGGGTAGACGCCATCTTGATCTCTCTCACGTGCAGGATTTTGACGTTAGGTTTTATGAAGGCACTAGAGCTGATGGGTTTTTATGCGAACGCCAAAAAAATAAGAAAAGTATTCTAAAAGCTACTACAGTTGTTCTGAGTCTTATAATTATTGCGTTAAAAACAGATCCTAGATATACTTTCAAAACTAATCAAGTAAATGCACGGTAAATTTAATTGCTCGAGTCTATACCTAAGGGCAAAATTTTAGTGTAAGTAATCTTAGCAAGAAGGTCCAAAACGGACAGCAGGTTGTATATATGTATTTATCTGGCTTTTTTAATTATAAAATATATGACGACGACAAATAATTCGCTTAATTATTTTTCCTAATTATTCGAGGATTAGATGGATTATACATTGACACATGGAATTTGTTAAAATCAATAACAAAAATTTAATCCATTAGAATATTTTTTGCATTATAGTATAAGTAAGTTAGTGTAAGTTATAGTGTGTGTATAAGTTTTTATATTAATATACATGGTCCATATGAATCGCAGAAACAGTATATGTACTGTACGAAAATACATTAAGGGTGCAATTCAAAGTAAGTTTCTAAGTGTCTTTCTAAACGACAAACGTAATCCGCTTGACTGCGCAAATGAAAAATCTCAAACCACCCAGCTGAACACCATCTTCCAAAAATCCCCTCAAGATTGCTAAAATATTCAAGTTTTACGAGAAGAGAATGAAGTTATCACACCACCGAAAAGCGAAATATAATAGGCGAACGGCATCAAAAAATTCAAAAGCTCCACATAGCCAGAGCTCATTATATATTCAACGAATTTCTAGCTCATTATATTAGGTGGGGTGGCGAAGATTTTTATTAGGACATTAATGCTCGCCATTAGCGAGAGAAGCTGTTTCTCTCTGCATAATGCTCTGCCGAAGGGGAGGCTAAGGTGGTCGAGGCTAAGCTAAAATAAAGGCAGGAAAAAACAGATTAAGCGGGGAGGGAAAAAACGGGAGAGAAAAGCCACGCTGCCGTAACGAGGCGTTCCCCTCTACGCAAACTCCTTTCTCCCTCCCTCTTTCTTCCCTCTCTCTTTCTCCTTCCCTCTCACTCTCTCATGCTGTCGCGGCCGAGAAATCTTCGGGGGACCTCCCGCGGGGGAAGGACCCGCGCGCTCTCTATCTCACCGCCCCTCTTTCCTTCCCCTCGCCCACCCATCCGCCCCCCACCGAGCAAAGAAATAACCATTTGGGCACAAGGAGAAGGTCCTCAGAACCGCCCGTCTTACGCTCGTGTCATCATGGCTCCGAGGCACCATTTCATCCCCCTCCCATTCCGCCCCCACCTTGCTCCGACCTGACAATTCGCTCCGTCTTGCGGTAATACCTATCCGCGAACTCGCACAGTCCTTCCCACTCCTACTCCGTCCACTTCCTTCCTCAATCGCCTCACACCCTTCTCCTTCCAATGGCTCCCGCTCCTAATCCTCTCTCTCACTCGGTGGGGGTCCGAGTCGACTCATCCGACACGCATCTCGACCTCTGGCCCTCCTCATCCCCACTCCACTCTCTCCCATACTACTACACCTCAAACCCCTCCCACTTACATGAATAAAGGCTCCCTTTTTGAAAGAGGAGGAACCTGCTCCCTACAAGGAAATCTCTCTATCTCTCCCTTACTCTCTCTTCTTTTGCCCCGTCTCATTTCACATCCCCACCTCGGGAATTCTCATCCGCCCCCCAACCCAACCTCTTCTCAGACTCCTTGTCTTAATAATGCGAAGGGAACCAACTGAAGCGGAGAAAGAAACAGTGAAAAGTACGCGAGAACTTTCAACTGCCTCCTCCCGCGCCCCTTCTCCCGCCCCCCAACTCCCGCGCCCCTTCTCCCTCCCCCTCACTCTCCGGCCTAGCCCTCCCCTCCCTCCGTTTCCTTCCCTTCCCCTTTCCTCTCGGTCCATCCTTTCCGTCTCATCCCCTTTTCGACCGATCCGCCATTCGTTCTCGCAGCGACCCCTTCTCCCCCTCCTGACTCCTCCCCGCTCCCTCCCCCAACCCACCCGCGACTAGTTCCACGTCTCTCGCACAACAGTCTTTCTCCATAAGCAAAGGTCTCACGGTTTTCCTTTTATTTTTCGGGACCCGGCGAGGAGGAAATAAAAAACTTTGATTAGAGAGAGATGGCGCTAAGGAGGGATAAAAACGAAGATCGAGAAATAAGGGACTGAGGAAGAGAAGGGAGGGGGGAGAGGTTAATATTATGCACGAACTTGGGACCCAAACTATAGCCCTTAAAAAATCCCTTATATTCGCTCTCTTTCTCTCTCCTTCCGGAACGAGGACGTTATACCGTAGATGAATGGGGAAGCTAGAGGTGGGCGGAGGTAGAGAGGGAGGTGGATAAGGAGGTGGTGGAGGGAGTTTGGGGAGGGGGGAAGAGACGGGGGAGGAATGGAGGGAGGGGAAGGGATGAGAAACCGTCGCTTGGCGAGATGGAGAGTTGGGTTTGATTGTCATTTGTCGACCGCCGCTCCTCATCCATATTGCATGAGGAAGGATTGCTCTGGTCTCCCTCTATCCGACTGGTTGTTCGGCAGAATGAAACGTGTGTTTTTGAAGCAAGAGCATCGCCTTCCATAACCCTCTCTCTCTCTCTCTCTTTCTTTCTCTCTCTCTCTCTGGATGTTTCACTCGAGCGATACAACATGTTCCGATTGAGAGGCGGTGTTTCTGTAACTGAAAGAGGTTTTTGCAGAGGTCAAGAAATCAGGTCGTACAATTTTGTGTGCGGTTCAGCCGTTATAAGTTAGGAGGGATATGGGCGATCGCTACCCAGGAATAAAAAAACATGTCAGAACAGGTGCACGTTAGACTCAAAAAGAAAACTTAAATGAAGAAGAACAAGCACACGAAAGAAACTGCAGAGACAAACCATTCTAAAATAATTTGGATTTTTCATTAAAAAGAGCTTCGACAGATTTTGAGAAATTGGTCTTGAGACTCTGTTTCTGAGTTGTAACATCACGATGCTCTTCTCTTTGAAATTTTGAACTTTGAATATTTAGTAGCATTGGGAGATCTATGATCCACTGAGCGATTCTTGTTGACGAATGTGTTTACCTATGACACATACACATCGCGCTCGGAGAGCGAAAATTCCGTTTTCGTATGCCATTTGTGGCGTCGGAAGAACGCGTACAAAAAGTTTGGTAAGGAGAGAGGAAAGGAGGAGAAGTGTGGAGGAGGATTCTGGTGAAGGAGTGAGAGGGGGGAGATGAAAGGGTCGGGGGAGGAGGCGGCTTATCTGAGGCGTAACACGTTGAGAAGACGGTGTATTACGTTTCGCAAGGGTTACGCTGCGGAGGGAGCGGTGGGGGTCCACTACTCCGTCGGAGCCTGTTAGGGAGCGCTAGGAGAGAGGTAGAAAAAATTGAGGAGAGAGGGAAGAGGAGAAGATTTTAGGTGGGAATGGAGGAGGAGGAGGAGGGGAAGGGGAGGAGGAGGAGGGGAAGGGGAGGAGGAGAGGACTGGGAGGAAAAGCAAGGAGAATAAAAGTGGAAGTCGGGTCACTGGCGGGAAAGGAATAAAAAATTGAGCGGCGCCTGTGAAGTACTTGGCGGAGGATGAGATGGAAAGAGGGCCGAGAGGAAGGGGAATGGGAGCCTGCAACACGAAGGAGAGAGTGTCAGAGGAGATGATGAAGGGCGTGTGTATAAAAAGTAGTGATGGATGAAAGTGAGAGGTGAAGAAAGAAGACAGGAGTGAAAGACGTGGAGGAGAAAGAATCGAAATGAGACGAGAATGAAGGAAGAGATGACATGGAACGGCAAGTAACATAGTTGGCTATGAAAGAGCGAAAGTCGAGAAAGCATACACGGAGAATTCTTCTGAGGATAGAGCGTTTTCCGTTAGGGTCTAGTTCCATGCCCTTGGACAGTCTGACTGTGGTCTTCTGCAGTGCTTAAATCGCATTTGCAAGCGCCGGTAATTGAAAAGTTTCAGTTATTCTGTTTCTAAACGCACCAAAGAATATTACTGACAACTTTGACGGTTTAATTTTAATTGTGATTATTTCCGTTTTGGAAAATATGTGCTTACTTGATTTAATAGAATAGGTTGGTTTTCACCACAATGAAAGGGTTGGGAGCACCGATCTAACTTTTTGTGGATAACCGATAATAAAGTTCCATTATTCAGAGTTTTCACTTAAGTATTCATGAATTTGATAACGGAATTTTGGAGTCATTGAAGTGGTGGCTCTTTATATACAAGCTTTCATGGACATACCTGAGGATGAGAGAAGCGAAGAAGTGGTTCACCTACCTGTAAAAGAAATAATAATACTCTAATTAACTTGATATATAATATATATATATATATATATATATATATATATATATATATATATATTATATAATATATATAATATAGCATATAAAAATGTCGACAGAGTGAAATAGATTATTCACAAATGTGGCTGCAGTTATACCGCACAAATCTATTTGAATTAATGAGTTACGACTTCGTCGATGAAAATGTTGATAAGCCATTGTTCAACCAATCAAGCCATTAAGCCGGCAGTAGTTGCGTGGATTTACTGACGAGTTGGTTGCTTGAATCAGTTTTAGAAATATCGCAACATTAATACCTTTATAATATGTTTAGTTTATAGCCCTATAATAAATAATTAGGCACACAGATTATATTACGTAAATATTTTTCATGCGATGAATCATGTTCATGAAGATTGAGGTGCTATCATTTTTGATTGCCAAGTCGACTACGGAAGGTGAAATGCTGTTGAAGGCCTTTGGAAATACGAAGCGTTCACAAACGACCCAAAAAGTATAAAAGAAAACAAAAACGCTGATGACAATTTGGTAACTCCCAAAATTCGTTAGCAATAATAATGCACAAGGAAAAATATCACAGATTTTTACCGATCAACCTACTGCACTGTCACATAAACTCGACGAAATATTAAACGACCGGAATTTTTTATGAAATAAACGGCACAATATGCATTGTACAAACTTTCTCATATACATATATACGTTTGATCTTACTACACTTTTTGCCCCGAAATTAACTCTGTGTGCTAGGCAATTCACTGTCAATTATGTAAATAATGCGTAGCAACAGAACCAAAATGACTGACACCATCAACGTCTCACGTCTAATACCTCACACTGATAAGCGCGTGGCGAAGGAGCTCTCAGTGAAGTACAGAATTTTGGACTAGGGAGTCTCCGGCTTCCCCCTCCCCTCTGACGCGTGCGCTGAGCGTCATGTACAGAAATAATGCCATTGGACGATATATAGTAACTTTTTTGGGACATATGGCTTAGTTAATATTATTTTTGACATTAGGTTGTACGTTTGGATGGATTTTAATCGAAATCCTTAGAGCCATTTTTGAGGAAATCCAAGAATAAAGTAACCTTAATTGTTGCGCAATATTGTTTATCTATTCAGAATGTCTTTTATGAATGATATTACCCATAAATATGAGATATCATTCGATTTAGTTTAACCGTTTAGGCTGTAATAAAATTTTGAATGGATTGCGGCGGAGGCGTGACGTCATAAGGCTTGGGTAAGGTAGCTTAGCGTACATTGTAATGTCACTGGACGCCATATACTGATTTCAAGAGAAATATGGCTTACGCAGTATTATTTTGATATCAGGCTCTACAATTGGATTGATTTTAATCAAATTAGCTGGAGCCATTTTTGAGTAAATGAAATTTTTCAAAAAATCGCCAAGAATAACTACCCTCTATTTTTGTGCAATATCATTTTTATGAAAATCAGATGTGGCCACTACATGACTTTCTCCATATCTGTAATATTTCTAAAAATTCCAAACGGGTTACATTATAATAAATATTTTAAGAAACTGCGAGAAAATTTTAGACTACATAAAACAGAAATAAACTCAAACCATAGCCTTCTTATATTGGATATAGCCACAAAGCTCCAACAATTAAGAAAAGAAAAAGGATCGTTACTAAGACAACGTAGTGCCAATTGTTAACAATAGTCATCGGTAGATGGCGTGGTGGTGGCAGCTAAAAATATAAGATATCTCTTAAACAATATATTATATGGGAAAATGTTTCAAACAAATGTCGTAGAAATTTAAATTACCTACAACTTTTATTCCAGTACATTTTTACATTTATCAAATATTAAAGCAAATATTTCAAAATAAGGGATAAGTGACAAGAGTAAACACCCACTTCCGATTGACCGATTTTTACCAAAAACTAATCGTTCTTGTGACTTTCATAAAAATGTTAAATATAAAACCTCGCATTGACCTGATTAAAAGTTTTTGAGTTAGAGCACCCACAAAAAAGCTATCACATACACAGACATCATCGAGAAAATGGTCAAAACGTGTTCAGGGGACCTCAAAACGTGTATTTCCGTTGAAATCTCGAAGTCAATTTTTTCATGAAAACAATACTTTCCCCTATACTACGTATGGAGAAAGTAAAAAAAAGGGTCTGCAAAAGATGATATATTGCACAAATACGAGATATCGTTCGATTTTGTGTACGCGTTTGGGCCCTAGAATGGCGAACAGACCGACCGACAGACAGACGGCATGGCGAAAACCCACTTTTATGAATTCAGGGACCCCTAAAACGTGTATTTTCATCAAAATCTCCAAGTCGAATTTTTTCGCAATTACAGTACTTTCTCAATATGCTACGTATATGAGAAATTAAAAAGGTTCTCAACACTTTTCCAGGAAGGTATACCTAAGGACAAGGAAAAATCCGTTACAAAAACTATGGCTGCGAAAAACTGGCGTAGAAAATGCGCGAGCGCATTATAGGGATAAGAGGGACTATGCTTCCCTTGGAGGGCAAGTGCCACAAACAATTTCAACAACACGAGCACGAAGTTACCTTCTAGAATAACAAGCAAGTATTTTATAATATATTTTTTAAGGAAAATAAGCCTAACGCCTTACATTTGCCGAGCTAGCGAGCACAACTTTAAGCCATGTAGAAGAGAAGCGTCAGACACAATGCTCGTGGAGCATCATTTTGGGAATCTCAGATCTAGTGGAAAGCGCAAATAAATTAACCCCTTCAGACCTGGTGTGCATAATTATGCGCATGATATCAATTCCATTTTTATGTGAAAATGTATTACCAAATATCATTTCAAACGCATCGTACATGATTATGTGCATCTACAATGCAAACAAAGGAATTTGTGCAGAGAATTAATGATTGCAAAGATAAATATTTTTGAAAAATAGTATATGGCTACTATTGCAAAATATAATTCAAATCTGAAAAGGTTAACAGACTCTAATTCCGATTAGTTCTGAATTTTTACGGAAGCTTATTCGACTAACAATAAGAAGCATGGAAATCGCCCTTTTCTATTTCAGTCCACTCAGGAGAGAATAGCTTTTTACTTTCGCAAAATAATATTAACTTCGCAAGCCAATATGTTCTCGAGTCTAAAAAATACTATTGGTTCCGGTGGTCGTAAACAGGATACCATCGAATGTATTTCAGACTGTTACTTTCACATTCAAAGCACAAATTACTCCGCGGATACAATCGGCACATCCATCAAGTACCTAGGATAATGCCCCTTTCGGCCTTAAGTAGCGAAATAAGCGCGCGTTCCTCATAATAACTGTTTCCGAACGGATCGCATCTCAAAGGAGTCACTGCAGAATAACTTATCCAGGAAGTGAAGGTTTCCGCAATCTCTAGTCGTTAACCAATCAGGAAGCGATAAAAAAAGACCTCGATAGTAAATTTCTTCGGGCGGTTCACAAAGGTTGATATCCCATTGAACTTCCGACGCCGCTCGGATTCGAAAGAGCGACAGAAGGGAGCGCTTGGGATAGCGGTGGGCGGAATAGTATACATGCAAAGCAGAGAGGGAGATGAAGTGAGAGAGAGAAAGGCAGCGGCGAGAGCGAGGCAGAGGTATTCCAAGGGAAAAGGGAGAGGAGGAGTTGGGCAGCCAAGTCACCCTCGGAGAGGATACTGAGGCCATAATTTTCGAGTGCTTCCCGCTGCGATTCGGTCCTCGCAGTGGGAGCGCATGGTGGAGCGGTGGGCGGGAGATGCGGAGGCCGCGAAGAAGCCGTCGGAGAACAAAATTTGTAGCTCGAGGAGCTATCCTCCAAAATGCAATATTGGATTACGTTCTCTCCCAACGTCCCCCTCCATGATCATGAAAATAAAATCCCGTTACAGTGAATAACGTTATAGCGAAAATTTTGCTACGACGAAAATATATCCGAGCTCCGATCGATTTCTAATTGTAGCAATACTCGGAAAATTTCCACTTTTGTAAGTATATGGAAGTTATATTAATCCCCCTTAAAATTTAAATAACTGTCGCGTTCATGTAATTTTGAGAAATATTCACTTGAATACAAAGGACTCTCAAGGCGAAGATCAAACTGATAAATCAGAATTCTTCAAAAGTCATAAAATTGTTGCGAAAACCAAATGCGCGTTTCGGTTACAAGGCAGCCGTCATCAATGGTTATGGGAATTCATTGGCTTTTACAGAATTCTGATTTATCTGTTTATTCTCTACAATATTCCGTGAAATTAAATGATTTACGCCACCACCTCGAAGTTCGTTATAACGGAATTTTACTAAATATCGTCACCAAAACTTTTTACCGCATATTATTCCTCTGTGAGTTGCCTTACACAAAATTAAAAAAATATATAAATTCAACAAATGAAAACAGTTGAGAAGAGCAGTGCAATGGAAGGGCGAGCTGACAATGATTGGCATTAATCATATCAATCTCCTATAAATTCCATTTAAAGAAAGAAAAAAAATCGCCACCACATTAATATAAAATTTATTACTTCTAGATAAAGGATTTCTACTAACGTAAAATGCAACGCTTTATTTGTAAGGAAATATTTTAGTTCCACCTTTCCTAAGAAAATTTTATATCAGCTTTTGATCGAAAAGTTCTATTTATAATTAACCCTTTTTGGAGCGAATTATTGATTGGTGTGTAAAATATGAAACGAACACCATCCACAACATGATCATGAAGAAATTATTTTTGCAAAGGTGCGCTAAGGAAAAAATTCATTACAGATATTTTCTTGCGTTTCATTTCTACTGAATCGAAATTCGCTCTAAGAAGATCTCTTCGGCCTTTAACTCTCTCTAAACATAATACCTACTACTCTGGATCCCTTTAACTACTTATAGCCTCTAACAAACATCGCTATTGGACAAACTGCCTAGCAGAGGAATAAAAGAGAAACTCATCGAACCAATTTGCAATTAAAATCTGAATCAGCGAATACTGCAAAATTGCCTGAGATAAGTGATTTTAGCAATTTCTGTAGCTACGAACCGTTTGAGAGCATCACATAATCATCAACTACCGAGTCCGTCCCACAGACGACCGTTGTTAATAGCTAGAATATCTCCATAATCAACGATGGGTTAGTTAAAACCTAGGATATGCGTTATAATTTAAAATCGTTTACTCGTGCGAAAAATTCGCAAAAAAATAATTAATGTGTCAGCAGCGTTATTGATTACATGTTTATAATTCAAAAGTATGAGATAGAAGAATATTTATTCATTTGTAAAGACAAACAAAAGCCTCCTTGTTTTTCCCCATCAACGTATATTACTCGTTCGATAAAATATTTCTTCAAAATTCTTTTCTGTGAGCACTTAACATTCACAGTCTACTAAGTCTATCTCCAGACATTTTAAAGTCTAGTTTTCACCCTGATGAAGTATTTAAATGATTACTTGATGGCACATGTTGTTGCAGGTAAAAGTTGCGCAATTTACATTTCTGATTTTAAAGCCTGGTAAAAATGTATATATTTTATCTAATACTTAGCTCAGTAAACATGGGACGTCATAAATATTTTTGCAAGCCACTGTGATTTCCTTTGATATAGGAAATTAATTAATTCCGGCCTGTTCATCATTTTCATCTCCCTTGGGTGTAATTTAAATAACTTCAATAAGTATGATATTAAATAGGTTTAGAGGTCTCTTAAGTAAAAACAATGGTATTTCAAATTACAAAACAAATTTCAACATTTCCAGGGAAGGGAAAGTGCACCTCCCACCATTGCTTCCTTCAGCGGACGCCAATGAATTTCTCTTTGTATTTTTAGTAAAACGCGGCTCTCGTATGTATACTTAAAACATCTATTTCGATCTCGAATATGTAAAAATTCTATTTCCAATTTTTATAATTAAGCCACAAAATTGAGTAAACCTTCACTTCTTAACATAAATACCTTTAAAATTACTGTAAGCAATGTATTAGTTAAATTTGTTCTCGAATGTATCTATTTCGGCAAGATTCGTTAATATTTACTAAACGTAAAAAATGTAGTTTAAAATGCTAAATAAAGTGGAAAATTTCTTTGAGAAAATGTCTGTCAATGTTCATGGAATATCATTTAAAAATCTTTTCGCATAATGTCTTCGTATGGATTGGTGCTAACTTACTCGGAAATTTAAGACATCAATGGTTAAATCCAAAATAAAGTTAAAAACTAAGGTAAATCATTGCATTACTATGGTTGATAGAGGTATGTTTCCTAAATGACGACGTATAGCTGAGTTCACGAATGAATTATGTCTTTCAGGATAGAATTATAACGATTAGTCTAATTTCCACTTAAACATTACATCTGCCTGAGGAATGATAGATTACTTCCTATTAGGCCCATATATACATGCATATGCATATAAAAAACCATATAACAACGATGATCTCGAGTTCAACAATCTATTCTGTTGCCAAGGGAACCTTTCACTTAAAACGCAATATTTTGATGAAATTTTGAATTCTTAAGCAAAATTCGAACGGTTTCGAGCCGATGGCAGAATTCGACGAAAAAATAAGAATCTTTCTTTATTGCACACTTTTATTTAACTTACTCTGTTATATATTTATCTATTATAAATAGCTGCTTCTTACAGAGGAGGACATAGGATATATACATATCTATTATAATAAAACGCTTAGGCGGTACGTGGCACACAATAACATTGTATTGCTAAGTCACAGGATATATAAACAGCTGAAACTGAAACATATCGGCTATCCTTCATTTGCTTATATAAATTCGTCAAATTGACATACAAATCTCGGACCTGCATATTTTTAAAGAAGAATGATCAAGGTTTTTTATTCTTACAGTCTTTTTTCGTCTTCTATCGGAAATCGCTTGCATTTCAAGTTTATTCTCATTAATTTTGACTAAATTGAGTGTTTATTAAAAAATACGTAGGTACGTACTTATGATTTTTAGTTATTTGGTGAAATATACTTAATCGTGGCATTAGAATTAGTATAACTATGCCAATTTAAATAAAAACAAAATATTTGATATTTTGGAAGTAATACATTATAATACTTTTCCGTATTAATATCGCAATCAAATAAACAATGTCTAATGTTTATTTGCTCAATGTCTCTAGCAACGAGATAAACAGCTTCTGTATATCGCATTGAAAAACTATCATGCTATAGAAGGTTAATACCATTTAGATAATGCTTATATGAAACTATATATATTAATTAATGACATTAATATTTAAATTGTTTGCTCATAATAAAAGTAATGGCTTCAAGAGCAACACGTTACACTTCACTAGAATTAAACAATCGTGTATTGGAACGTATAACAGGAGAAGAGATAGTTTACGAAAGTGTATATACCATCGTGAGGATGCGACAGATCAGCTGGCATACCCCGAAGAATTTTTGAACAGTTTAACGCCAACTGGAATGATTCCGCACAAACTGAGATTGAAACCAGGCGCTGTGATCATGTTACTCAGAAATTTAGTACCTTCGAAAGGCCTGTGTAATGGGACGCGACTCACAGTTACACGACTACAACGTAACATAATCGAATCAAGAGTTTTAGATTTAGATAATCTGGAACTACTCTCATACTAAGAATTCCACTCATCCCATCAGACACAAACATGCCTTTTAAATTTAAAAGAAAACAATTCCCAGTAAGATTAGCTTTTTCTATGACTATCAACAAGTCGCAGGGACAGACTTTTGATACAATTTGCCTTCACCTTCAAAAATCAGTATTTAGCCATGGACAATTGTATGTGGGTCTCTCGAGAGTAAGATCATTCGAATCTATAACGATTGTCAGAAAATCATGACACAAAAAACTGTGTTTTCAAAGAAATTTTTTAAACTAATGTTTGTGCGGTGCGCTTATTTTAGCGCATCGCATATTAAAATTATTAATGTAAATAAAAATATAGCTGTCATAATTAAAAAAGGTTTCATTTATTTCATATATTATAGTTGGCCTAGCGCGCAGATGTTCTGCGCGGGTTAGCTAGTATGATATAAAACCTAAGGTATTTCTAGATATGCCACGGGCCTGAAATATGGCAGGATGATACGTTATTGGGTACAATCAACCAGAAAAATCGAAATTTTCGAATTTTTTAGTTTTTAATGGAGTATTATTCACCCTAATGTTCCATTTCGATACCCCATAAGAAAAACATGGAAATCTGTGCAGTTTCATTAATTTGCATTTTTAAATTAGTTATAATTAAGATAGAAACTCGGGACGAAAACAATTCTATAGATAAAAGAATGAGGTTTCATATTTTTGTAAGACTAAATTCAAATGGGTGCCGAATTGACGAAGGAATATGTTTTTAATCGGAAAAAAGCACATGCTCAGCAAAAAAGAACTTCAGCTACCATAGCAACCAGGACAATACTTTTCAATGGGAATTGGCATGGCAACCCGTATTATAATAGCATCGCTTTAATGCTTTTGAATAGAAAATTCTATATAGAAAAAAAAACAAAAATCTTAAAATTTTTCAACAAGCGGCCGCTAAAAATTCACAATTGTTTAAACAAAATTTCAAGAATGTACTACAAAGCGGAAATTTTTTTAAAGGTAGAATATGTAAAAAAAACGAAATAAGGAGTATAGAAATTCTGACATTTTAATTTGTTTGGCTGTTAAAAATTCATAAAGTTTAAACAAATAGATAAATGTTTAGGTACTACGGGGCGAGCTAGGGAGCTGAAATTTTAAAGTTATTTGGAGCTTAGTGCAAATGCACAAATAAATATTTGAATATCTCCATGAAGTTGTTATTGCGGCAGTTAAAAATATTTAAAATTTAAACAATTAGATAAATATTAGTTCACTTCTAGATGTGCAATAACTTTAAAATTTGCCACAAAGGTGTGGCATTGGAACCCCAAAATGGAAAAAGTATAATATTCTTAAAATTGAAAATTTTAGGTATTGTTTTACTCCAATATTTTCCATAAGGATAAAACGAAAATTGTTACCGAGTCGACATATTTTGAGTTAAAAAATTATTTCTAATAATGAAACAACTCTCTGAAAAATTAATGTTTTTCAAGGTGAGATGAAATGCTTGCAGAATGCAAGCACCTTCTAATAGTATATATGTATATATGTTTCTTTCAAATCTTTCCCGCTTTATATCTCTACCCCTATAAATGCTACAGGGCTGAAATTTCGGGTATATTCTTATTTCAGATGACAACCGACGAGAAAAATCGAGTCACAAAGACGTTAATAATTCTTTATTTCCAAAGACCATACAATTATCAAAAATGTAGATATTTAAGAGGTCTTTTTAACCCCAATGTTCCATTTCTAATCAACTTGTTTACTAGCGCAATTAAGTTAAAATAACATTTTAATAAAATAATCAATGAAAACAACTTTTATATATGCACTAAAAATAAAAAATAAATATAAAATTCATTTTAATTAATGTTCCAGAAAATAAAAATAGTTTTGGGGAAATAAAAGCAAAGAATATTAATGAGGATTAATTAAAAATCCCTTTAGTTAGCCTTGACGTTGTGGCATTCAATTTCTTAAAATAAAAGAAGCGAAAAATAACTATCTAAAACACACCACTTAATTGAGTACTCAATTTGTCAACCATTGCGCTACAAAACATATAAGCCCAAAACTATTTTTACTTTCTGGCATATTCAATTATGTGAATTTTAAATGTATATATAGTGCATACGAAACGTGATTTCATTAAAATAAATTTGTACAAATATAATTTTTCTGTTTTAGTCAATGATAAAAAAGCTTACTCAGCGTTGAAATTTATTGAATATGTACGCAGATGCGAGGACAAATTAGAATACTAATCAATCATACGCAATTAGGCGAAATCGGCGGCAATGTAAGTCAACTTGACGACGAAGGATTTTCACAAAAAATACCTCAAATTTTCGCGTTCAAAAGTAATTTGTGAACTGATTCAACGAGTATTCAATAATCGACGGCAAGAAAATAAAATTTTGTTTTTATTTTTCGGGGTTTGTTTCAAGTCCCGAATTTCTACACACCCGAGTTAATCAGATGGAGAAAATAAACGCCCCTGGAATCGAACCTTTGATCTTACGACAGATATTGATCACTTGCCTATAAGGTGCAATAGGTAGTTACTAGTATATCGCGAAAAATCGTCGATATCGTACTAACCGATCTCGAGTTAATCCGCTAAAGTTTCTTCCCGGGCAGGATAGTGTTCTAGACCAGGGCTCTTCAAACTAAGGTCCAGGGGCCACATGTGATCCGCGACACCATTTAATGTGGCCCTCGAGCCTGTAATAAGTCGTTGCCATTTTTTAATAGAGATAACAATCGATCAGTGTTGGAAAATGTTATGCGTAACGTAACGAAATGATTTTTAAATAACGTAGCGAAAAACGTTAGCGAAATTTTTAACATAACTGTAACGAAAAACGTAACGAAAACGAAAGAAATCGTTGTTTCGTCATGTTAACGCTCCTACGGTGTTACATTTTGTCCCTTGTTTTCCATCCCATTTCTTTTCTCTCTCTTCCTCAGCGGTCTTATCAGCCCTCACGTGCAGTCATACCAACATAACATGCACCGAGGACGGGATGATTGGGGGGTCTTTCTGTTCCCAAAGCGTGGCAGAGATCCACCGAAGTTATATTCGATTTACTTATGTCTGATTTCGATTCATATTCGGTAAAGAAAAAAAAGGATTGGACATGTCGAAAATATCCCCGGAAGAATCGTAATTTACCCAATTCACTAAACCACATTTTAATACGAAAATAGCCTACATTTGCATATTGTGCGTCGATATTTTCAAAAAGTTTTTCATGTTGATACTCTGGCCCGCGAGCATAAAATTTATTAACTATGTGACCCACTCGTAAAAAAGTTTGGAGACCCATGTTCTAGACAAACGCAAACAAACAGATCTAGACTACTACTATATGCAGAATAACAGCGTGATTTTCAAACACGTTCAGTTTATTACAGCAATGTCGTCGGACTCTCAACCCATTTTACTTCTTCCAAAATCCTCCCATCAATGGCAGCAACAGTCGGAGGCTTTCGCTATTTGCAGTTACAAAGAAAGGAATTACACCGGTTAAATGATTTCACAATTCGTCAATACAGCAGCGCGATATAAATATATAAACACAAATAATTTCTTACTCGGCGCATGATAAAGACGCATCGAGGAAGTGGATGCGAAGCGATCGCGACAATGGAGCGATGGTCATCGCCGTGGAAACCGGTCGCGGTCTTATCGAGGGCGTCGGAACGTGACCTGTCGCTGATCCGCTCCGAAGGTCACGCAGTTCCTTTAATAAACAGGGCAAATCTGACGAAAGGCGGGGAACATATCTGCCGCCGAATGCCGTGTCTGGAGGCTCAGCAGATGAGGTGGTTAGTGAAGTCGTGCGATACGATCCTTAATCACGCGCTGAATGCGCTTTCCCTCTTCCAACGCAGAGCGTGGATTCCCTCTCGCCACTTTCCCCCATCTCCCCCTTCTCTCCCTCCCTTCCTCCCCCGCCGCTCTCTCCCGCGCCGTTTCTCTCTCCTCCTCTCCATCTCGAGGGTGCGTTCAAAAGCTAATACGCTCTGTGGACATCGTTGTGATTATGTACTCATCACCGAAATCAAATTCGCGTAAAAATTTCACGGATGGGTTTGGAGTAATGGCGATGGGTGGCGTTGACATTGGCGTTTGGGATTAGGTCGTGGTCGCTCCTGTTTACAGCATTCATACAGGTCTCTAGGTTGAAATACGGAACCCTTCGACTGTGAGATGAAACATTAATTGGAGAGATTGAGCATATGCAGAGAGGGAGAACCTGAGTGTATGAAACACATGTGTGGAGTATTGTAATTGTCGGCAAAGCAATTCTGAATTTTGACGAAATATATATAAACGTATGTGTGTATGTATATATGTACGTTTGTTTAAATAAATAAATAAATAAATTATATATATATATATATATATATATATATATATATATAACAACTTACGGAAAAGGAAAGGTAAAATGAATATATGGATGTCAACAAGGTGTTGGGATGAGGAAACCCAGTGAACACTCACCAATCAGACGACTTCAGGTTGGCGAGGCCCCGGGGATGTCGAAGCGACACACGTAAAATAACACAAAAACACAGAAACATCACAAACGTAAAGCTTTCGGAACTACTCCTTCTTCAGCTACAGAATATGTATATATAGGTAGGTAGGTAACAGGTAGAAAATACGGTATGGAGATAAACAGAAAAATCCAAGTTCATTCGGATATCGGGCAAAGAAGAGAATCTGAACATAAGTATTGGAGGAATCAGATTATAAATACCTTGGAAGTATCATAACAAGAGAAGCAAAATGTACGGATGAGATCAGAACTAGAATAGGAAAAGCAAAAGCGGCTTTCAGAAGAAATAAACACCTACTTACGGGGAATATAAGGGAAGATATTCGCAAGAAGTTCATAAAATGCTATGTATGGAGTATAGCTTTGTACGGGGCAGAAACATGGACGCTAAGGAAAAATGACATCAAATACTTGGAAAGCTTTGAAATGTGGACTTGGAGGAGAATGCTGAAGATAAAATGGACAGATAGGATGAAAAACGATGAAGCGCTACGAAGAGTAGGAGAGAAGCGAATGATTATACAGACTATTATAAAGAGGAAAGCAAATTGGGTTGGTCATTACCTAAGAGGAGAGAATATGATTAAAAACGTGTTAGAAGGAAAACTAGATGGGAAAAGGGAAAGAGGTAGGAAAAGGTTTCAGCTGATAGACGATTTGAAAGGGAAAGAGAATTATCAAGATATAAAGAGGACAGCAGAAAATAGGAGTACATATATGGAGAACCAGGTTTAACCATGAACAATCACGGATGTCTACGGGCAGACCACCTATGATATATACTTATATATATATATATATATATATATATATATATATATATATATATATATATATATATATGTGTGTGTGTGTGTGTGTGTGTGTGTGTGTAAACAGTGGAACTTCCATAACTCGAACGTCTATAACTAGAATTTTCCATAACTCGAAGTGAATTAATTTTACTGGGCGAAACAGAAATGTGAAAACCTTATTTCCATAAGTCGAATTTTCTACGATATTTTTTGTTTCACTTGAAGTTCGACTTATGGAAGTTCCACTGTATATAGCATATCCATTGGTTGTGTGAGTGTATACAGGGAAATGGGAATTGTGAGATGAAGAGATGGGGAGTGACGGGAGAATTTTCTAGGACACTAGTTCCTGCGGGAGAGCAGAATGTGGGATTCGGTAAATGTCTCTATCGCACGGACACGAAGAGGAAGAAGAGTCCGCGTGGGAATCGGAAGAAGGGAAAGGGCGAAGGGAGGAATCAGAAGAGGAGGAGAAGAGGGGAGAGGAAGATGACAGAGAGGTGAAGGAGAAAGAGAGAGAGAGAGGGTGGGGGTGGGCTTCGGTTTGGGAATAGAGAGGGAGAGAGAGGATCTCCCGTGGGAGGACAAAGGTATGAGAGGTTTGATGAGGTGTGGAGGGATCTGCGAAAAGGACGACTGGGGATGAGGGCGACACGGAGCGTAACCGGAGAAATGGAGAGAGGGAGTGGAAGAGAGTGTGTGGGAGACGGAGAGAGAGAGAGATGCGGGAAGCGAAGCGGGATTTGGGGTCGTGAGATAGGAAGGGAGGAGGGTTTAGCGTGGTGAAAAGGAAAGAGAGCGGTGGGAGGGGGGAAGGAGGAGGGGGGAGGAGGATTGGACGGATGAGGAGCGATGTGGCAGGTTACGTTTGATCTCCTAGCAACAGTCGCTTGGGAGATGCGAGGACGCGACCAATCAAACGGCTTAGAGGGAACCTCGCCGTGTCGGCCCTCGCCGCCTCCCCACTGCCCTCCCCTATACGGGAGCCGTACCTACGTCCCCGCAACCTCCGGTTCCCACATCTCCCAGGAGCACTTTCCGGCCGGGTTAACCTCTGCCCCCTTCTACCGCCCCGAACGCCTCCCTCCGCCCCCTGCCCTCCCCACGCGCCCCGCATAACCTCGCAGCTACGTCCACCTTCGGCGGCCCTCTCTCTTCCCACGCGATCAACCTTCTCGTGACCCCCTTCTCTCGTCCGCATCTCCTTCTACCGTCCCCAGAGACCATCGCACGGACCCCGAAAGTTATCTGTCATGTCCAGTTCGCAAGGTGTTGCCTCGAGAGGGAGGAGGAGAAGTCTCTCTCCCCAGATAACGCCCATCTCCTCTCTCCCCCTTCTCCTCCGCCCGCTTCCATCTCTTACCCGCAAATCCGCATCCCTTTTTCCCAGAAGTCGTTGAAGCTTGCAAAAGGCGAATGGAATGGAGTAGTGCGCAACCAGGAAAATGAAGAGAAAAGCGAATCGGGTAAACCGTAATCTCTAGCGAGGTAGACTTCTTTCGAAACGACATTTTTAGTATCATTTATTGTTTTTTTTTTTTAAACCTTGGTCTATCTTTAACGTTTTCGTTCTGACAATTTTTCTTGACCTATGTTTGTCAGTGCGAATGCATTTTTAATGTTAATAATGATAAATCTACATCTATAAATCTGAAATTCTGTTTGTTTGTTTGTTGTACAAATCTGCACCTTTGAAGATATTGTCACGAAAGGTATATAATTTTATCCTGCGGGTAACATAAGCCATTTGGCGATAAAAAAATTTGGGGGGGTGCTTAATTCAATAAATGCTGTTTTCTATTTATCGTTGAGAAAATTGTTATTTATGTCAGAATAATCTCATATATTTAGAAAACTTTATAATAAAATGTATTAGAATATTTTAAGTATATTGAACAAATTACACTTTAGAAAAAATAGAAAAAAGTTCTGCTCGGGAAGTGGTCCGAGCGCACTTGGCAACACCTTCAATTGCAAAACATTAAGCTTCTGAAGCAATGCTGATAGATAAAACTTAAGCGATTATTGAAGTATATTAACAGTATTCTATACACTTGACGGTGGCTTAAAATGGTCCCGGGCAACGCCGGGTACTCCAGGTAGTTCGTTTATAAATTGAAAATATTTTGACTCACAGCAAGTTGCATTACAAATTCAAAACTAATATTTTATCCATTCGTAAATTCTCCACAGGACTAGTCAAAGCTTACGAATTAGTTGAAGCGATGTGCGCTGAACGATTTCAAAGGAACACTTCTTTCCAAAGAAAACGTGGATGAAAATGAACCGCGTGGGTTGATACATTAGCTCCAATTTGAAGAGGAAAACATCGCCCTCACGAATAGTCGTGAAAGAAGAATTGTTGCGACGGAGTGATTGATAACGTTATGATTTGGAACAATGGCGGAGGTCACTTTTCGAAGCACCTGACGAGGGCGTCATTTAGCGCGGTGTTTTTCAAATCTTTTTTTTTCTCGCGGCCCACGCAGAAAAAATGCTTTGACCAGAGTTTCCGTTACCTTGAAACGAAAATCAATACATAATAGAAATTGGCATTTATCTAATAGCAGTATTAGTATTCCTGTCATTTTAGATAAATTTCAGCTGGTTAAGCATTAAGTATTCACATTATCCTTTTGGGCGCGACTGGGTCGCGAACCGTACTTGGAAAAACACTGATCTAGCGAGAGTGACGAGGAAAGCGATAAAGTGTCATTTAGTCAATGAAATGTGGGAGTTGTCACCAATTTTTTCAATGCGTATGTTCACCATGAAAGCGATTCTCCGTATGGTGAAATAGTTTATTTAAATAAATACATTAAACAAGCAAAAGTTATTTTAAATGTTCGTTTAGTACTCTTTCTGATAAACTTGTAAATAATTTTACTCAAGCGATATATTTATATTTTTACAAAGCAATATATTCAGCTGCTACACTCCAATGTTTTAAATTATTTACATAGCTACCTTATATAGTATTAAAACATTTTGGAAATCCGTTCTACATAAAAATTATGACAATATAATTGCAGACGATTTTATCTCACGACACTTAATTTTAAATGGACATATCATTCAACAAAAATATGCTTTTGGGTCGTCGACCGCCGATCTATGCCCCCTTCTGTCCCTCAATTTCATGCGCTGCTGTGTTGCCTTAATACTAATGTCTGGAGGTAGGAAATACGGGATACGTTTAAAAGAATAAAGCATGTGACTGGTCAAAAATGCACAATGTAACGTGTAATGCGAACAATAGACCGCGCGTCTGCGCCCCACATATAATATATAATCCTAAGTAATTTAAATACTAGGTACTTTTTCATTAATTCTTATTTTCTTAATTGTGGAAAAAGAACCAAGTATTTAAACTGTTTATTCTCCATGATGGATAAATTCCACAAAGTAACGCCTCAAACTACGGATTTTAATCCTAAGTAAGTTACATTCTCTCATCGAGCCGTTGTTGACGAAAGCCCGGATATAAGAACTAATCAGCTTGTTTGGACGCACTGTGAAATGAATCACTCCGCAGGTTTCTTAACTCAATTTTACAATAACTTTTTACGATGAGCGTAGGAACAAATGCAGCCAAAACGCCAACGGGAGTGCTGAAAGACTAAAAATGTCAAGTAATTACTAATTTAAATAAATTGACTTGACGAGTATAACTTATGTGGGATCATTTTGCAGACAAAAGGCTTGAAATGAATTCTGTAAACTCGTGATCCTAAAAAATGATTCCCTCGAGATTAAAGAGATCCCGCAGCCCATCATACTCTCCCTACACTCCATGAGCTTTTCCCCGTAATACTCTCCCAGCTCAGCCCCGTCCTATCCATTTCTTGTACCTCCATAGTCAACCTTTCTCCCTCCCTCATTCGCCCACATATTAGGGTGTACAAAGGATGATCCAGCAGTATAGCACATGCAGGTACTTTTATTTATTTATTTTCAACTTTGAAGGAGCTCTAAAATCTGAAGAAGATTTGTGAAAGAGCAGCAAATATATCACTCGAGAAATAAATCGAAAAGATGCGTTCGACTGGAGGTAAAATCGTGGATGAGAATCGATATGGAGGCGTACGAAGAGTTTTACTACCTTTTTAAAAGAAAGAAAATATTAGAAGAGATAGATTCACGAGGAGGGAGAGAAAACCGTTTCGTTCAGAGGGAATAACGGTTGTGGCAAATGACACATCGCGAAAAGAGCCTCCAGAAATGGAACACGTGGCGCGACAAATCGAACGGTATGAAATCTTTTGAGGTAGCGAATTAACCCTCACACGTCATTTGTATCGAAAAACTGAATCGATTGAACGGAAAATGTATCCCACTTGGTCAAGAAATTATTTACATTTCGTGACACTATCGCTGTAGTGCTCAGTAAGATAAACGAAATTTCGACACAGATTTCTCGACGCAAGAGCAAAAATCGCGTTCCTTTATTCCGTCCGTCCCCTACTCCTACCCCTCCCTCTCTCGTTCTCCTTCTCCCTCCCTCCTCCGCCTCTTTCCTCCTCCCCCTCCACTTACGTACGCTAGGGAAGAAAAAACCGACAAAACACAGCGCATCAAAAAGCGATAGAAGTGACAATCTTATTTTGTTTACGTCAAGAGGATGAGGGAAACAATGGGAAGGAGAGAGACGGAGGGAGGAAGGATGGGGAGGGAGGGAGAGCGCGCACCGCCCACGTCTGCCGTGTCCTGGAACCCCTCATTTTTGTCATTTTTTTATTCAATTCCGTTTCCTCACCGTTTCCTGACATCCCTCTCCTACCCCACCTCGTTCCCATATCCCTCCACCCTTCCATTCTCTACCCCACCACCCAGCGCCCACCGTTTCCGTCCCGACCCCAACCCCATACACCATCCTCCTCCAAACCCCTTCGACCCCTCCACGCTCCGAGAGAACCAGCGGATACTCAGTAGAGCGACGTACGGGGCGAGGGAACCTGGCAGATCTTGTAGGAGACCTCGGTCCCGCGAGGATGATGGGGAGGGTTGGGGAGGTGGCAGGTGGGAGGGTGGGGGTGGCAGGCAGGTGGGGGACGGAAAAAAGAAAAGGGATGAGGAGCAGAGGAAGAACGCCGCCGCCCTCACGGCTTGACATTTCTATTAAGGCCGCGTCTCACCCAGGGATCGCCTCGGTCAATCAATTAGATCATGCTTGGCGGGAACGGGAAAAAATTCAGTCGGGAGGCATAAAAAACGGCCTCGTGTGTGTGTGTGTGCGCGCGCGTGTTGGTGCACGGAAGATGGAAGAGGAGGGAAGATAAGAATTTGAAGAACAAGGGGTGAGGAGGAGAGGAACCTAGGAGGCGTAGGTTGGGTGAGGGAGCGTGTGTTTATTGGGCCGCGAGAAAGTACTTATAAAAAGAGAGAAGGGAGGGAAATAGCGGCGCGCGCGCATCTAAGAGTTCCTCCCCCCCTCGTTTAACACCTCTCACTCCTTGAATTAAGTTTCATCATCCCTCTCTCTCTCTTTCTTTGTCTTTGCAGCTAAATGCCGAGAAGATGAAATGAGCTGTTTTTCTTTGCCGGACTATCTCGGCCGACGCTCTAGGGACGGCGGGCTTGTCCAAATTCTCACTCGTTTGCAATTTCGATTGTGCATACGATGGTGTAGCAGCCGTTCTGGCGGACTCGGGAGGTCCGCGAGAATAAATGCGAAATCGAACGGTAATATCTAGCATGGGGACACGCGAAATTTAATTTAAAGGCCTTGGAAAGATCTAGCCCGCAATCCTATGCCGCTGCTTTCTTGGTTTGTGCTTAGGTCGATTTGCTTGCTAATATGCCACAGGATAATTTGAATAACTATTACTAGTTTAATTTTTTATTATACCAGTAACTGTGAGGGAAAATCAGGGATGCGGCAATGCAATAAAACCTAACTCTGTCTTTGGTACTTTTGAATATTTATGTAGCAAAATGTAAAAAAATCAACACCTTCATCGGTATTTTAATAACGTTAAATAAATAACGTTAAGTAAATTTCAGTTTTTTAAACTGCTACACTTGTATGGTATTGCATTGAAATAACTAGTTCTCTCATG
Organism: Tanypteryx hageni; assembly: GCA_028673005.1. Taxonomy (NCBI): domain Eukaryota; kingdom Metazoa; phylum Arthropoda; class Insecta; order Odonata; family Petaluridae; genus Tanypteryx; species Tanypteryx hageni. The sequence continues at coordinate 126,641,777 of CM054112.1, forward strand.
CGCAAGGAATACGAAGGTGAAATAATTCGTGTATTTATAATTTTTTAATACCATAACAAAAATATACCTAGCTAAAATCTCATAAGATATGGTTTATTTGGATACTAACGCTATAAGATGATTGGCTTAATAAGCTCGAAAATTTTACCTTATGTATCTGAATTGCATTTAACCAATTAAAATGGCTAAATGAATTGTATAATAAGATAAATTGAAGAATCATTTTTACACAAAAATAATGAAAATAACACGCACTATTTTATTAATCAGCACAGTAAATTTCAGTGGAAAGGAACGAGTATTGTTTTTGAATTAAACTTCATCAAAGGCAGTCTTTTTATGAGGTACTTTCTTGACACTAGTATTAGCGTCCCTCAAATTAAGCTGTTCCGTAGTCCATCTATACGGAAAATAAGTCGAAATTTCATGATTAATAATAATACACGCATAATAGGAGCACTCAACAATATTATTATGAGAGAAAGAAATAAACATCCATATACAATTTATTTTTGAAGGAAATATGAAAATACAATATAAAAAACCCATTTATAATACCGATGACGGTAATATGGGAGAGTGGATTACAAGATCGATCTAGGAAGGTGACTAACAAGTCCATCGAGGAACATAGACTACTTTAAAAACTAATCATTGACCTTTGCTTTTCCCTTCGTTGCAAATCCCTATAAGGAACAGAAAGAGAGATTCGAACTCATTGTTAAATGTGCATTTGGCTTCGATCTTGCGGTAAAACGAGCTTACAAGATGCAAAGTAGTAATCCCAGATTAGGGAGTGGGAACTGGTAATATCAAAACCACTGAGAGTTGTAAAACATTTGGGTCAAAGATTATTATAATTTATTGAGTTTTAATGCTCGCTTTACACTAAAGCAGGAGTTTGCAATTATTATTATTATTTATCATAGATAAACAGAATTTCGCAGCACCCCCACCTTGAAACAAGATAACATATTTACACTTTCGGGTATCACAACGTTTGAACGCATTTATTTGTTGATACTATATCATCATCAACTTATTAAAGTAAAAATTATTGCCAAAAGACATCCGCATTTTCAAATCGTTGATAATTTATTTTATTTTTTTTCGCGGCACCGCTAAGTATCAGCTGAGACAACCCAGCGCGCCGCGGCACCCAGTTTCGGAACCACTGGCGCATAGGCAGATGCCACTCATCTGTAGGAAGTGTGCCTGTTATTTGATTCAGCCACTTACTTGCACATGGCGCAAAAATGGCGATTGTTTGGATGCGGATTAGTATCCTCAAACGAATTTACCCAAATCCACATGTTTAAAGTGAAATCTTTGGACCGCTTTCCGCCATTGCGAATAAATTTGCCGAATCCCCTTACACATCTCGCGAATCATCGGTTGAGTAGTACTGTTCTATGTAATAAATATAAAAGGAGAAAACCCTCACGAGTCATCTGCATGCGCATAGAAAGCAAAAATACGAATACTAATGCGGGGTTAACTGAGGATGGAAAAATGTATATGCAGTGAAAGTAAAACATGGTATACAGAGAAGCCACCCGCGAATGACCAAAACCGCGGATGTTGAAGAAAAGAACAAATAAAGCCCCCCGCGGTTAATAAAAACGTGATTCTTAAAACCAGGATATATATTTAATTTAAACGCTCTTGCCAATAAAATAACTTG